>CM076575.1:2090905854-2091327159 GCA_034641835.2 Pinus albicaulis | reverse complement strand
TCTATTGTAGCCTCTACAACACCCTCCAAAAATTCACCCTCTAAAATTTTTGGGATCCCCTAAGCATCGAAAAAAAAAAAAGCTAAGTCAAAGTTAGTCTTTCCCAGGAAAAGTTAAGAGTTGCTGAGTCGCAGAATGGTTCTTTTCCCTAAATCTGCGACCTAGCGACCCCGCGACCTCTCAGGTCATTAAGTCGCTAAGTCACATATCTCTTATATTTTTCAAGGTCGCGAGGTCGCAAGGTCGCGAGGTCACACTTCTCTTAAAAAATGGAACATTGCCACCTAGCGACCTCATTAATGGCTCGCACGCACGACCCTTTTATAAATAGAAGGGTCACTAGGCCGCATTTTTTTCATGCAGCGGAGAGTGAAAAAATGCTTCTGACAAGTCAACTGGAGTGTGATTTTCTCGGGTAAGTTGTTGTTTCCTTCTATTGTTTCCGCTTTTTACTTTTTTTGCCCTGTTCCCTCTACCTTAGCCTTTTAAATCCATCCACCATTCCTCCTCTTGATCCTTTAGGACTTGATATGCCATAACTATCTAAACACTCCTCCTCCTTGCACAACCTTGTAATCACAATTCATCTGGCCTCCTTGATATGTGTTTTTCTCCTAAAAACTGTTTCCCCTCCATGTTTTTGATTTCCCACTTAGTCCTGCATTGTTTAAAGTTAAAATGGAATCTATTGCAATAATTCAAAGGACTGTGTCGCTTGCTAAAAACCTTGGCTATCCCTAATACAACTTCTGACCTTTGCGACTTCGCGACTCATGCGAACCTGCGACCCCGGTTGCTGAGTCGCCAGGTCGCAGCTGTACTCCAAACTGATGTTTTGCGACCCTTGCAACCCAACGACCCGATCGCAAGTTGCAGAGTCGCACCCTCCTTGAACTGCCAAACATTTGCGACCCAGCGACCTCACGACCTGGTCGCAAGGTCACGAGGTCGCAAGGTCGCTGCCTCCTGAAAGCTTAAACCTCGCGACCCTTGCGACCCAGTCGCAAGTCGCTAACTCTTCCTTTCCTGTGTTTTCAGTTGGGGAAAGTTAATAAGTTGTACCTAGGCTTTTGTCATTATGGCATCTTTCTTATCCTGGGATTCTTTCATGAACATGACAGGTGAATTAGAAGCAGACTTAAAGTGTGTCCCCGTCTCTTCAGACTCAAGCGACATGGGACCTCCGGCGGCCCGCAAGAAAAACAAGAGCCCAGAAATAGAAGACATAGAAATGGATATACCAATGTCCCCTCCTCTGGTCTACAGGGACACCTCGTGTACATTTTCCAAAGGGGACAACATGACTTGGTATCAAGTATACCAGGAATTTGCTCGACCGGAATTCCCAGAGGACCTCCCCGACCGGAAAGTATACATACAAGTTAAAAGGTCGAAGCTCCACTATGCAGGTGCCCACCCTGCTATATTCCCATGCGCGGAGATCATTAAGTGGATCATACAAAACACCGACCCCAAAAAATGGGTAATTCGGGACTATGAAGGTAAAGCATTTGCGACTTTAAAGGGCTTGGATGCTGAGTTTTACTATGCACTGCCGGAACGAGAACAGACCTTCACAGAAGAATGGGCCACCACCCACACAGTCGCCATAGCAGATACCCTAATGGGATGGTGGGAGGAACCTGAAAAGTTCATGTTTGTGCTCAACCTAGTCTTCTAAATTGAGTTCATTAATTGTCAACCAGGGTTGGTAAACTGCTGAAGTGTGGTGCACTATATGTGCCTAGGTATTTGTTTCTCACTACGTTGTGTCTAGTGTTTTATGATGTTTTTGGTTTTTTTTTCTTTTATGGTTTTATGTTCACAAGGGAAAGAACTAAATGCTGGTGAAAAGAAGCTACTGGTTAAAAACAGAGTGAAGCCTAAATTATGGATGGCAAATGACAAATGCAAATACTGAAACAAAACAAAGCCTAAACGATGGCTAGCAAAATACAAAGCTTGATAATGACTTCAAGGAAATAAATCACAATATGAGCTTAAACTTGTCTAATTCATTCATTAAAGATGTTTTGGAAGAGCTTTAGAAATGGGCAAGTTAAGTGTAAATGAAGTTCTCCTAACTAAACAATCAAACAATCAACTTACAATGTTACAACATCTCATCCATGTTTAAAGATCTATTGGAATATATTTGGAAAAGAACATTTGTAGCATCATAAGATTTCTATTCTAAACTAGCTTCTCATTTTGTTCTGCAACTCAATTTAACACCACTAGGCCTCACTCAGAAGTTATAGATTTCCTTTTTAGAATGGTCTTTTGAGAAAAGGCTTGTTTGTGAAATGGTAAAAAGGTTGCAAAATACTCTAGGTCTTAGACTGATACCAACTCCTGTCCAAATGATTATGTATTAATATGAGGTTGGAACAAAAGAAGTTTTGTAAATAATGAAGACTGTGGTATTTAAATTTAACAACTAATATGATTTAAAATGCAATGGATGGCAACTAAACTGGAGTGCTAATACAACGAGCTAAAACTAAACTAGAGTGCCACTAGTCTATTTGAAGTACAGTGAACAATGTTAGACTAAAAAGCCATTATCAAACTGGAAATGAAATGACAGAGCTGAATCACATGCATTCTACCTCCGGAGTGGTATAACTAAGTTAACATGCAACTAACCTAAGGAATTATACAGCCCATCTCGTTCAGTATGAATGATGTTTTGGAAGAGTTTGTGAGAACAAGTATGGCTGTATTATTCAAAGCAATTGAACATAAACACAAGACTGAAAGCAAATACAACTAAAATCTAAGACACCATAGCTACTTCTTACTCATTGTTATGATATTTTGGAAGAGCTTTGTAAGAGTAAGATTGGCTATGCCACTTAGTGTAAACTAGCAACTAAAACCTACAATACCACAATTATGCCTTATTCATCATAATGATATTTTGGAAGAGCTTATTAGAGTAAGTCCAACTGTGATAATTAACGAAAGAAAATGCAATAAAAACCTACAATACCACAACTATGCCTTATTCATCATAATGATATTTTGGAAGAGCTTATTAGAGTAAGTCCAACTGTGATAATTAACGAAAACAAGTATGAACATAAACTTCAGAAACTTGCCTAAACTAGAAATAAAAACAAGACTAAAATACTTATCTACTGTATAAACAAGGCCGCTCAGGAGGCAGGGGCCCTCTACCACCAGAGTAGGACGAAATCTAGTTCAAGATCGACTCAACGCGTTCAAGGAAATGTTGCTTCTTTCATTAAAGAGGAATCACTTCAAAACAGAGTATTCTCAGACTTCAAAGATCTAGCAGTCAACCATAAAATCTAAAAAAAAATCTAACCTTGTTTCTCGGTTTCCCGAGCTACATTTATAGAAAAATTACATAACAGAACTTGAGATAATACAGGGATTATTGTCTTTCCATATTAAAATCGAACTAGAACTCTAAAGGTGGCATTGTAATATGACAAAGGACATCTGGACTGTCCTTTTCCTATTAGGATTCTATCTCCTTGTTTGAGTTCTCACGTGCATAACCACGTACAGAATTCCGTTCAATCTTCATGGAGAGCAACAAATGCTAAAGGCGTGATGTGGAATATGACCATGTGTGGTTTTCTCTTAGAGGACATCTGGAACCTTCTTAAACATGAAGACGGCTGCAGAATTGGCAACTAGCTACAGAATGTCTGCATTCTGTAGCTAGTCCTAGTTCAAAAAGCACTATAATGACAAAATCATAAAAACATAGCAAGCTAGTCATAATATTCATTATTAAAGCAATTTTAACTAATTTCATTGATCATTTGAGCCTGGGATTAATAATGGACAAAAGAAATGGAGTGGAATGTGGTGGAAGAAAGAACATTCTTGGAGCTCAATAGTTCAAAGTCAAGAAGGATCAGGAATATCCAGTCGTGGGCCTCAGGAAGGTATATAAGCTGGTGGCAACTATGCTTTGCAGGATATACGGTCGTCCTGATGCCACCACTTTCAGTGGCATGTGGGTATCCCTGATGAACTATGTCACTGTGCACGGCACTCGTTTCAACTAGGGCAACATGTTGATGGCGTCTATCCAGACAAACATATCCTCAGCACTAGCGCCAGAGACAGAAGAAATGAGAGGTTTCCACCTGGGGCCATTGGATCACCGGACATATGACCCGGAGAGGATAGTCCTTGATCATTGTAAATGGGCTAAGTTCAAATGGAGCTATCAACATATGGAAAGCCCATATGAGGATGATAAAAGTAACTGGTATAACTCGGATAGGGAACTTGCCCTAGGGGCATGGTCCAATCAAGAAGATCCAAATGATCACACATTGGAGGAAATAATCCGTGAATTAGGAGGCGCCTCTTCTTCCCAGGCCAAGAAGCCTCAAAACAATACGGGTCACAACACTACTACCCAACAGAAAGAGAAAGAAGACAAAGCTCAATGCGAAGCTGAAAAGAAGTCAAAAGAAGACGAAGAAAAGTGTAAAAAGAACCTGAAGGCAGAGCAAAAGAAGAAGCAGGCAGAAGAGGCCCGGAAAAGAAAATAAGAACAGGAGGCTGAGGCTGAGGCGGAACGGCAGCTCAAAAGGGAATTAGATCAGGTGGAGGCCAAACGCAAGAAAAAGGAAGAACAGGAAGCATCGACAGAAGCAGAGCGCAAGCGAAAAGAAGAACAGGAAAAAGCAGAAGCAGAGCGCAAGCAGAAAGAAGAATAGGAAAAAGCAGAAGCAGAGCGCAGGAAGAAAGCAGAACAGGAAAAGGTAGAAGCAAAGCAGCTTCATAAAGAAGAGGAAGAAAGGAAAAGAAAATAAGAGGAAGATCGAAGATCAAAGAACATCGAGGCATCTCCTCCAGTCACAGAAATACAAACTGACCTTCATCCCATCGAAGTGCTTGTAATCAATACGCGTTTTTCACTCTCCGAGCCGAGCTCTTACGAAGGACAGGAAGAAGAGGTGTTTAACCTTACAAGGCTCACTGATGATCAGTTCTCCTTCAAGATCCGACAGGAGAAAAGGAGATGTCTGGCACGAAACCCTTCCGCCCCAATCACATCCACTACAGAGAAAGATATAGTCCTAGATACTAGGACTAACCCAGTGATGATAGCATCGGCCGGCACTACTTTTGCCGCAACCACTGAGGAAAATGTGAGCTGAATGAATAGAGAGATCCTTTCCCTACAAAAAAAGTTACAAGAATCTGAATAAAGGGAGGCAAGGGCAGAGCAAGAAAAGGCAGCGTTAAAGGAGGAAATACAAAAACTTCAAGACAAAATTTCTCCCGTTAACGAAGTATCGCTCACCGTCCGAAGAGAGTTGGAAGTACTGGAGGTCACCATGAGGTAGGTTTATGGGGAGATGTTCACTATAAAACAAACAGTCGCCCCCCTTCTAAGAGCCCAATTAGAGAAAAAACAGAGGAGCGAGCAACTGAAGGAGGCCTCCGCCGCTTTGGATAGAATGATAGAATGGACATGTCGGTACCCACAGGCTCCGGAAAACTTGCCCAAGAAATATTGGATTCACACCCAAGATTCCAAGGTCCAGATTCGTATAAAAAAGTAGTCCAAGGAAAAGCTATCCAAAGACCTAGAAAAATTAATGGTTGCATACGAGCATTTGATCAGTGGCATCGACTCAATGCATGAAATACACCACATTCCATCTCTGGGAGCATTGAGCGAGGAAAAGACATGGGGATAGGTGGATCAGGAGATTCAAACATTTTTGCAACCTATCAGACAAGCCGCTGCTACTCCTGATCTTGCAGCATTGCAAGAGAACTTGGGTAAATTCATCATTAAACCAGTTTGGATCTACACTAAACTGACCTCTTTAGCCAACCAGTTCACGCTCAAAAGAGAGACTATGATTCCAAATGCTTTGGAGTGCCTGCACCGGTTAAGGGAAGAAGTTTCCTTAATCTCCCCAGTAGCTGCAGATTATCGCGCATGGCAGAAATTTCTCAGAGAGCAACAAGTTGATGCCCCTGACCTCGCGATCACGTGCACATTCTCATGATCAGATGGCAGTAGGTCGCACCGGTCGCAAGTCGTAGGTCGCACTGTCCAGCTGGGTCGCAGGTTGCAGGGAAGCCCAACAGTTGGGGAGGCAAAAAGTCGGGAAGCTCAAAGGGAAAGTTTTGGTCTATAAAAACTTCCTTTGGGAAGATTGTAAAGATCTTTTGTTTGGGACTCAAAGAGTTATAGTGCATTGTATAGAGGGATTACACATTTTGAGTATGAATACAAGCATTTTTTAATTCCATTGTTGGATCCGATGTTGGTAAATGCATGAACACTATGAGTATTATGTTTTCAGTTTCTAACATCTTTTGATTAATGAAATTGTGTTTCCAATGACATCATTTATGCATTATAGTTTTTTGTACTTGTGTTAATGATGCTAAGTTTATTTGCGCTTTCTCAATGAATGTTGATAACTTTGTTTACTGACATTTATATTATCACCGACACCATTTAAGGAAGTGAAGGGTGTTCTGCCATAAAGAATTGTTTCTTCTGTGGTTAGAATAGCATACAAGCATGACCCTAATGATATATTGTTGACAACATTTCCTTTGGCCCCATGCTTTATTATTCAGCTTGCTACGCATAGTGTTATATGTTAATTTAATTCATCAATCATGTGTCGTGTATCATCCAAATAAGTGTGTTTCCGTAGGTTCATTGAGTGCTATTGAGACCCAAGGAAAGGAGACTTGAGCGGTAGCCGAACCCACACCCCGAACGAGATCCCCATTCCAAAGGGTTTAGAGTCTCGTTGGGACTTTTGACCGGGAGATCCCCTGTTGTTGGTCGGACAGATTTTCCCATCAACAGAATTGGCGCTAGAAGGAGGGTTGAATGGCAGCCTCCCAGCACACGAGTAATATCCTGTTACAAACTCCCCAAGGGGAGGCCATAAACGATGACACCGGTCCTCCCCCTTCGGAAGATGTCCAAGGGGAGGAAGCTCCTTATTACGAGGTCACCAGGGATCAGTTAAGAGTTATGCGCCCGGTTTCCCGCAACCTCATCAGGGATTTTCAATTCACTCCAGTCATGACTTTCCTGACCCATACTAGGACCCCTGCTGCTAACCTCACTCGCAACGGTGCCCTTGTAAATTCCCTACCCCAGTTGATAAATTTGATGGTTGAAGACCTCGCAACGGATTTTGAGAATAATAAACCTATTTTAGAGTCCCAAGGAGCTGGAGAGGAAGAACCCGACGTGAATGAACCCCATCCTGGCCCTCAGCCTGATCAGACCCAAAATAACAACAACCAGGTCCACCATCCACCAGGAGGAGGTGAGGGAAATAGAGGTCGAGGGAATAGAGGTCGGGGAGATAGAGGCCATGGCCAAGGTCACCATGCCCCCCACCGCCGTCAAAACCAAAATAGGGCCCCTATCTACAATTGGATATATCTTAGAAATATGGCAAACCGCGAGGGACGTCAAGACGAGCACTCTCACCATGAAGGGGAAGCATCTGAGTCTGGTGCGGGAAGTTAATCTGAATCTGAAATCAGGTACCACAAGCATGCCAGGCGGGTGCAGCCGCTTGCTTGGATGGCTCAATCCCCATTAGATCTCCTGGGCCCCCTCCATGACATGCCTAGGCACCCTGAAAAACACCTCCCCAAGTTTGACCCTGAGAAAGGCACGCTGGCTGAAGACCACATAAGTAACTTCTACCTTTCACTGCAAATTATGAGAGTTCAAATAGATGATGTCACCTGCCATATTTTTCCCCACACTCTTGAGAACAAAGCGGCCACCTAGTATCACTCTCTCCCAAGTGCCTCCATAACGTCATTGGACCAATTCCATAGCATTTTATTACATAAGTTTTCAGAGGACAAGACCCCCTCCATGCTCCTCACAGAGTTAAGTACCATCAAATTCCAAAAGAAAGAGAAGGTCAGAGATTTTAATCAGCGCTTTGCCACCATATTGAAAAAATTTCCCCACAACTTGGCGTTGGATGACTCCATCACCATAGACTACTACACAAAGGCTCTTCTCAGAGACATCGTCTTTTTCGTAAACCGCAAAGCTAGGGCTACCCTTGCAGCAAATTACGTGGCTGCCCTTGCCGTAGAAAAGGACAGGGTTTCCATAGGGGTCATCAACCATGAAGGACGAGACGATCACAAACCCACCTCGAAGAAGAATCAGTCTTCCACACTCAAAACCGCGGATAAGGACAAAGATACTTTTGACTTCAAGAGTATAGCAAAGACCCTTAAGCTATTAACCAATGAAGTCTCTGATCGAAAGAGAAAGGGAATTGAATCCACTACTGGCACCAAGACACAAAAGCCCTTTTTCAGAAAGAACACCCCCACAACCGGCCGACCTCCATCAAACACAAACAACTCAACGTGGAAGAAATCGGAAAATATAATTTTTGTTCTTTCCACCAGGCTGCCCACTCTGAGAAGACATGCCCCCAATGGATTGGCAGCATGACTGCGGTAGTAAATAAACTCCTAGATGATCAAACCCCAGGGGACGCAGGAGAGGATGATGTCTCTGACAATGAAGAAGATCTGTCCCCTGAGGAAGAACCAGGATCTACCATCCTTGCGTTTGATGTGATCCGCGTGGAAAGCAACCATACCATCACTTATATCAACGTGGCCGACAACCCTAAACCCAAGCCCGTGCGAAAATATGGCCTAAGAAGCAAAGGACCGATTCCTGAACAGTCTTTCGAAGAGAAGAAGAGGGCCTTCTTAAGGAAAATCTTACCCCCAGGGAATGAACACCAAGCTTTTATTCCTGAGAAGTCCACTCCTAACAACACCTGAGTAAACCAAAAGAGAAAGTTGCCGGTAGGGTCGCCCAAAACCCCTGTTGAGCCTCAAAATTGTGCTTTATTTCATTCCACTTTACCTCATTTTCCTTTGTCCATTGCTATCCTAGACCCAATTGATCAATGAATTTAGTTAAAATTACTTTTAGAATGATTTACATGACTGACTTGCTAAGTTTTGTGATTTTTGCCATTGTAAAGCATTTTGACCGGAACTAGCTGCAGAATGCAGACATTCCGTAGCTAACCGGCGATTTTGCAGCTGTCTTCACGTTTGGGTATGTTCCAGGTGGCCTCTCAAGAAAAACCGCATATGGGCATATTCCATGTCATGTCTACATGGTTCGTTGCTCACCATGAAGGAAGAAACGAATTCTGGGTATGGTTTTGATACGTGGGAACACATTTAAGAAGACAGACTTCTAATAGGACTGTCTTAGTCCAGATGTCTTTTTCCTTTTTACGTAGCCACTCCAAGAGTCCTAATGTAATTTCGATAAGGAAAGACAATGTTCCTGAAATTGTTGCAAGTCTTGTTATTTACATTTGTTATATAAACACTTGGGAAACCGAGAGCTAGGCTAGATTTTATTCTAGATTTTGCTTAGATTCTGTGCTACATTTCTGAAGACGCAGAGTGCTCTGTTCAAGTTATTTCAATTTTAATGAAGCAGACAGTGTTGTTTTGAAAGCGTTGATTTGATTTGGAGTTAGATTCCGTCAGGTGGTAGAGGGCCCCTGCCTCTTGCACGGATTTATTTGCGTAATTTAGATAAGTATTCTAGCTGCCTTTACATTTTTGAAGTTGAATTCGTAGTTGTTTTCATTAGCTACTGTAGTTATACTCATTCTAAAAACTCTTCCAAAAGAAGAAGCTCTTCCAAAAGATCATAATGATGAATGGGGAATGGCTATAGTATTGTAGGATTTAATTGTAGTCTCTTTTATTCACCATCACAGTTATACTTATGATAAGCACTCTTCCACAAGAAGAAACTCTTCCAAGAAATCTTTATACTGTCTTAAGCACGATTGTGATCTTGAACATTTTAGTTGTGTGTTTTCACTAAGTACCATAGTTGTTCTTGCTCTTAAACGCTTGTCAAAAATATCATAATGATGGGTAGGAGATGGCTATGATATCTTATTTTTTCATTGCTTTCAGTCTTTATGTTTGCATTTGCATTCAATTACACAGTCAGGATTGTTCTAAAAACTCTTCCAAAAGAAGGAACTCTTCCAAAATACCAATCATGATGGACAAACAGACTGTATAATTCCATAGAATAATGCATGATAGCTTAGATAGGATACTCCGGAGATTAATTGCACTTAACTCATGTTCAGTTGTTTTGCTTTAAGTTTGATAATGACTTGTAGTTTAACACTGTTTTAGGCTAGTGACATTTTAGGTTCAGTTGTAGTTCAACTCATTGCATTTGCACTCCATATTTAGTTGTCATTCACTGCATATTAGATTACTTCAGTTGTTAAACTTAACAAAACAGCCTTCATTATTCACAAATCTCTTCTTGTTCTAAAATCCATAATTGATTCATAACCATATGAACAGAAGACCATATCATTTTAAGGCCTGAAGTACTTCTGCAACTTCATTATCATCTTACAAACCAACATTTCCTCAAAAGACTATTTCAAAAATCTATAACCTTTGAGTGAAGTGTAGTGCTATAAAACTGAGTTGCGGAATAGAGTTAAGAACTAGATTTAGAGTAGAAGATCTTATGATGGCATCAATGTTTTACTCCAAACATACTTCAACAAATCTCTAATTAAGGACAAAATGTTGCATCATTATAAGTTAGTTGTTTAAACTGTTTAGTTAGGAGGATTTGCATGTTTAGTTGATCATTTCTCAAGTTGAGTTTATGTTTTTAATCATTTCCTTAGAAGTCATTATCAAGCTCTGTTTTTGCTTATTCATAGTTTAGATTTGATTCTGCTTCAGTGTTTGCAATTGCATTTGTCATTTGTCATCAACCAATTAGGTTTCACTCTGTTTCTAATCATTAGCTTTCTAGTCATTTTCCTTGTGAACATAAAACCATTAAAAGATCAAAAACATCAGAAATCATCACAAAGGACCAAAAACATCACAAAACACTACACACAACGCATTAAGAAACAAGCACCTAGGTACATACAGTACACTTCACTTCAGCAGTTTACCAACCCTGGTTGACAATTAAATGAGCTCAATTTAGGAGACTAGATTGAGACCAAACATTTTGGCGCCGTTGCCAGGGAAGTGAAAACTAGGTAACCTTTGTTTCTTAGCATCCAAAAACAATTATATGCGTAGGGAGAGAGATTCAAGGGGAAGATTCATAAGCAGCAGAGGCATAAGTTTGATTTCTAGAACACCACTTGTTTCATCTAGATCCAGAGTTAGTACACCTTCAACTCATACCCATATTCCATCCTCTCTTGATCCTAGACTTCTAGAAGATCTAAAATCAGATATCCCATTAGAAAAACCTTCCACTTCATCCACTGAACCTACCATAGAAGAAGATCTAAAAACTCTTGTTAGGGACACAAACCTTTCCACTTCCACAAGAGAGTCAACCATGGCAGAAGAAGGAGGAGGAGGAGTTTTTAATGGAGAACACACACTATTTGGAGGTAGAGGAGAAGGAGGTAGAGGAGAAGGAGGTAGAGGTGCAGATGGAGGAAGAGGTAGAATAGGAAGCTCTTTTGGGTTCCCTATAATTGATGAAGAAACCAATACAACCATGAAAAATATTTCACCCTCTGTCCTTCCAAACTTCTATGGACTTAAAACCGAAGATCCTGAAACCTTCTTATTCGAATTTGAAGTGCTTTGTAGAACTTATGACTACTTACAAGATGCTCAAAAATTGAAATTATTTCCTTCAAATTTGAAGGGAGCAGCATTGAAGTGGTTTATGAGTCTGATCAGCAGTTCTATTAGAACATGGGAAGACATGAAACAAGCATTTCTAGAGATATATTTGGATTATTGTATACCGGTTAATCATAAGGAAGAAGTGTTCAAGATGTTACAAAAAGAAGATGAAAATTTGGAAGATTTATTGGAGAGATTTAATTACAACATCAAAAGGGCAAAAATGGAAAACCTAGATCAAGACACCTTAAAAGCTCTTTTGTTGAAAAAAATTAGGGATGAATGGTTGGATATCCTTAACATGATGGGAAAAGGGGATATATCACAACTCACATTACCTGAAATATATGAGTTATGTATCAACCTTTCAAGAGGGAAATCTAAAACTGTCAAAGGTCCAAGAGATCCTGCTCTTGCAAGAGCAAGTAAGTCTGCTTCTGGGACAGTAAGTAGATCAGAAATAGGTCACATGCTTGATGATTTTAAATCTGACATCTTAGGGAGTCTTAGTGAACAAATAGACACCCTTAAGATACAAAACAAGCAAAAGGTTGAATCTGATGCCTTGGCAATCTTTTGTCCCAAATGTAGAAAGAAACATGCCTTGAGAGAGTGTCCTTTGGATGTAAAAGTTGTAGAAACCTGTGTCATTTGTTCTGAGAAACATGAGACCAAGAATTGTCCTTCTCTTCCTGGTCTCAAGGCTGTCTTTCAGGAGGAAACTCCTACAGATTCCACAGATTCCCTCAATTTTGTATCTAGAAGACCTTGGCAGGGACCTCAGACACAAGGATTCCATGATCAAATGTATAATCAACCTCCACCTTGGAATCCTTGGCAGCAACCTTGGCCCCAATTTCAAAATCAATCTCAGTCCTGGGCACAAGGAACACAAAGTCCCTATGGAATATACTCTCCATACTATCAGTATCCACCATCCTATCCACCATACCCACATTTTTATCCTCAAAATCCTCAACAAAATTTTCCTCAAAATCTTCAACAAAATCCTCAACAACATCATCAAAATCAACCACTTTCATTACCATTCCCTCAAAAATCAAATCAATTGCCGGCTCAACCCATACCAAACCCCAATAATAAGAACCCTCAGAATACATACATGATAGAAGGCCAACAGTTTCCAACTTATTTAATTACTCCTCTAGACATTAGTGATGTTCAACTTAGGTCTGGAAGGATACTTGAAAAGAGGAAACCTTCTGTGATCATACAAGAACAAGATAATTCTAAGGAAGACTCCCTACGGGTGAATAAAAGTCTTGAGGAAGACACATCCTTTCAAGACCCACACATTGAAAAACTAAAACAAAAAGATCCAATAAATCCAACTCTTGTATTAGAGCAACCATCCACATCTACTTCTATACCTCCCTTTCCGGAAAGATTACAAATTGATAGAGGTGTAGAAAAACAAATCATGGTGCCTAATTGTGATTTCTTAGATGAATTGAGAAATGTTTGCATTAAAATTCCATTATTGCAAGCCATCAAAGAAATCCCAATTTTAGCCAAAACAATAAAGGAGTTGAGTATGAAGACAACAAGAAAAAGAATAAGAGAAACCAAGAAAATTCAACTGGTAGGACAAATAGCAGACATTATGATGGGCAAAATTGCTATTCCAAAGTATCTTGACCCAGGAAATCCAGTTGTCAAAATTCACATCAATGGAATTGAAATTCAAAACACACTCATTGATTTAGGAGCAGCAATAAATATCATGAGTAGACAAATCATGGACAAATTGAAACTTCCTAATCTTCTCTTTACACCCACACTATTACAATTAGCGGATAGATCTGTGATCAAACCAGATGGGGTAATAGAAGACATTCCAGTGTCCCTAGATTCTTGGGAATACCCTATGGATTTCATGATCCTAACTCCTAAGAATAATCTAGGAGGCCATCCTGTTATATTAGGAAGACCTTGGTTGGCTACAGCTGATTCTTTTATTAGTTGTAGGTCCGGTGATATGTATATTTCTGATGGTAGTTCAACTAAGAAATTCACTTTATATCCTCCAGCTAGGACAATTAGAGATCTAGATGACACTCAATGGATAGAGGATGAAGAATATTTACAACCACTCTTCACAATTTCAGAAATTAGTGAAGATAATCAAATTCTGAATACTCTAGAAAACTTTGAATCCTCTCCAGAACACAAACATGAATCATTTCAGGAGGGATCCAATATTGAATTTTTGTCATCTAGGCAGATGTCTCTTCATTCTATGGACAAATTTAGCAGCTCTACAAGTGAAATTTTTCCAGCCAAAACTTTGAACATAAATAAGAACCTAGAAAAATCTCAACAAGAAGAGTTAGTCAGAGTATTACAGAGACATTCTTCTGCATATGCATGGGAATACACTGACATGAAAGGGATAAGCCCCAAGACTTGTACTCATCACATCTATATAGAGGCAAATTGCAAACCGATCAAACAACCTCAAAGACGGATGAATCCAAATCTTACGGAAATTGTTAAAGAGGAATTGCAAAAATTGTTAAATGTTAATTTCATCTATCCTATTTCAGATAGTCAGTGGGTTTCTCCTTTGGTAATTGTGCCAAAGAAAAATGGAAAATGGAGGGTATGTGTTGACTATCGAGAACTAAATAAAGCTACTCTTAAAGACCATTTTCCCTTACCTTTCATAGATCAAGTATTAGATACATTAGCTGGCAAAAAGTACTTCTCATTCCTAGATGGGTTTAGTGGTTACAATCAAATCCAAGTAGCACTTGAAGACCAAGACAAAACCACATTCACCTGTCCCTGGGGTACCTATGCTTATCGAGTATTACCATTTGGATTATGCAATGCACCTGCAACATTCCAAAGGGCAGTATTAGGAATTTTTTCGGATCTAATACATGACTGTGTAGAGGTGTACATGGATGATTTCACGGTTTATGGGAATACATTTGAAGAGGCTTTAGAAAACTTAGAAAAAGTCTTAAAAAGATGTCAAGAAGCAAACCTTTCACTTAGTCATGAAAAATGTTTTATGATGTTTACTGAAGGTATTGTTTTAGGGCACAACATTTCAGGGGATGGGATTAGAGTTGATGAGGCAAAAGTTGAAGTCATTTCTAACCTATCCATTCCAAGTTGTCAAAGAGATGTTAGAAGTTTTCTAGGATTTACAGGGTATTATCGGAGATTTATAGAAAACTTCACCAAAATAGCATCTCCACTCTTGAAATTACTCACCAAAGATTGTGAATTTAAGTGGACTTCTGATTGCCAGTTAGCTTTTGAAACCCTGAAAACCAAAATTTCTGAAGCACCTATATTAAGGGGACCTAACTGGAAGTTACCTTTTCATATCTCGACAGATGCTTCCGATACAGCTCTAGGAGCATTATTGGGACAGAAAGATTTGATTCCCTATGCCATCTATTATATCAGTAAAAATTTGACTCCTGCAGAGTTAAACTATACTGTAACTGAAAAAGAGTTTTTAGCTATTGTTCATGCCATAAACAAATTTAGACACTATATAACAGGCTATGAAACTTTTATTCACACTGATCATTCTGCAATTAGATACCTAATGAACAAATCAATCACTAATGGCAGAGTTATAAGATGGTTATTGCTCTTACAATAATTCAACATTACTATTCTAGATAGGCCTGGAAAACAAAACACAGTAGCTGATTTCCTATCTAGACTCCAAAATATCAAAGATGACACTCCGGTTGAAGATCAATTTCCTGATGAATATCTTTTTGCAATCTCTACTCAAACTCCATGGTTTGCTGATATTGCCAATTATTTAGTTTTAGGAAAATTTCCTTCAATTATGAATGCAAGAGATAAAAGAAAAATCATTTGGGATAGTGCAAAATATTCATGGGTTGCTAATGAGTTGTACAAGACAGGTCCAGATTTGATCATTAGAAGGTGTGTTCGTGAAGATGAGATGCCTGAGATTCTCAAGGCATGTCATGATGAACCTTGTGGCGGACACTTTGCAGATAAGAGGGCAGCCTATAAGATCCTTAACTTAGGATATTATTGGCCATCCTTGTTTAAAGATGCTAAGGAGTATGTCAAAAGGTGTGACAGTTGCCAAAGGGTAGGGAAACCTTCTCCTTCAGGTGAGATGCCATTACAACCTCAGGTACACATTGAACCTTTTGAAAAATGGGCTTTGGATTTTGTGGGACCTATTAGTCCTCCATCAAGACAAAAGAAATACATATTAGTTTGCACTGATTATGTTACTAAGTGGGTAGAAGCTAAACCATTACTTGTTGCTAATGAATCATCTGTTGTTACTTTTCTTTTTGAGGATATTTTTACTCGTTTTGGTGTCCCAAGGGAAATTGTTACAGATCAAGGAGCTCAATTTACATCAAGGCTAGTGGGGCAAATGATGGAGAAGTACAAAATCAGACATAGAAAATCTACTCCTTATCATCCACAAGCAAATGGTCAAGTGGAATCTACTAATAAGATCATTGAAGGAATCCTAACAAAGATTGTTCATTTACATAGAAGAGATTGGGTAGATAGGCTTCCTGAAGCCTTGTGGGCCTATAGAACTACATGGAGAAACACAACAGGCCATACTCCTTATGAGCTTGTTTATGGAAAGCAAGTTTTGTTTCATATAGAGTTCCAGATTCAAACATTCAAGATGGCAGTTCAGCTAGGACTTGATCTAACGGAGGCACAAAAGCATAGACTGGAGCAAATTAATGAGTTGGATGAGATCAGACAAGATGCAGTTCAGAAAACAAGTCTAGTCCAACAGCAAAGGGCTATATGGCATGACAAGTACATCAAGGAGAAGAAATTCAAAGAGGGTGACTGGGCTCTCTTGTTTGATTCAAAATTCAAGGATTTTCAAGGTAAATTTCAGACACATTGGCTTGGGCCATATGAAATTGTTGAAATTTTTGATAATGGAGCAGTAAAAATAAGAACTATAGATGAAGAAGAGGTCACTTTTCTTGTGAATGGTCATAGATTGAAGTTGTATCACAAACCACTCTCAAGAGAAGAATTTGTCAAGAAGTTCCAAGAAAGCAGTGATGTGAAGTTAATGAAGAAGAATCTCTCTTCTTCATCAACTTGATTAAATTTTCTGAAACATTTCTCTTTGAAAAAAAATAAAAATAAAAAAATAAAAAAATAAAAAAAATAAAGGTATAAACATGAAAACCAATCATTGATTGGCATGTTTATACAGAAAAGATAGGGTGAAAATCAGAGTCTCTCTGACACTCTAACTTTTCCCATTTTGTTTTTGCAAGCAGCTGTTACAAAATCATAAGTTCAGATCCACAGTGCTTATGATCCATCTCATTTCATTTCACTTCATTCACTTATCCATCCATATTCCATTTTATTCATTCATTCATACTCTACTTCATTCCATATTTCATTCATCTCATTCCATATTCCATCCATCTCATTTTCATGTCAAGATTTAAAGTTTGATGTCTTGCTGTAAATGAATAAAACATGTCATGGATTGCAGGGCAGTTCTCATGTTCTTCCACTCCATTTCATAAACTAAATCCATTCCACTTCATCATCCACTTCATACATATCATGTCTCATCATCCATCTTCATTCATACCATATAACATTTCACCTATATTCCCAAACCACTCCATTCCATGATCAAAATGCTCTACAGGTACATTCTGCAGCTTAACAGACATTCTGCAGCTGTTCAGCCTTTCTGCAGCTAGCCAGACATTCTGCAGCTACAAATCCTGAAGGCATTAGTCAGCAGACATTAGAATTGCAACAAAATGATCCAGTGTATCCATGAACAAAAAGCATCAAGAAGGATTATGAAGACTCTTCCAAAGGTGAACAAAGAAGACAAAGACTACAAAAATCAAATGAAAATCAGAGGTAACAAGTTTAGATTATAATGGCATTTCATAAAGTTTAGCATATTTTTAGTTATGAATTGTTCGAAAAGGTTGTTTTAATTATTTTTATTGATCAAGACCAATAAACCCTCCACAAACTTTGGATTAAAATCTCTCATTTCAAATTCCATATCCGACATCATTTAAGCGGTTAAAATGGTCGAGGTATTTGAATTCTTCATGTCTCTTAACCAAATCATTCAATGATGATTCTCTTTGCCGTTGTAAAAATCTCCGCCGTCTTTTCAATCATTAATTCGTTTCCTCCACCTCACTCCATTACCCCATTCCGTGACTACTTCCATCACTCCATTCTGAAGCCGGCATTGCATTCCACAAACAGAGATATTCTTATCATTATGAGCAGAGCAAAAAGGGTATATCAGTTTGAATCACCGTGGGCAGAGATTGAGCATTATCACTGGAAACGCAGAGGTATAGCAGCGTGAGAATTTGAAGCCATTTGTTACCGTGGGCAGACAAAGTATCACCGTGGGCAGAGATTGAGCATTATCACTATAAACGCAGAGGTATAGCAGTGAAGAATTTGAAGTCATTTGTCACCGGGAGACAGAGGTATAGCATTGAAGAATTTGAAGCCATATTGTTACCAAGAGACAGAGATATAGCAGTATGGGAATTTGAAGCTATTTGCCACCGAGAGACAGAGGTATAATAGTGTGGGAAATCTGAAGCCATTTGTCACTGTCAAACAGAGGCATATCAGTCCAAAGTTCCATTATCAACTAGAGGTATATCATTCTGAAGTTTGAAGCCATTTTCATTAAGAACTTGAAGCCATTTTAATTCGAAGGTGAAAGTTATTGTTTCTGTGGGTAGAAGAGTGTTAATCTGAATATTGAAGAAACAATTATGGGTTTTATAGTAAGAACTGAACCAGTGGGTTCAAAATACTTAGAAGGCTACCCTCAATGCAAAGAAATCTTGCAACAGATAGGATGGCTTCAATTTTTGGAGAAATTTAATGGCTTCCACAAAGAAGTCACTAAAACATTTGCAAGATCATTTCAAGGAGCTGAAGTTGAAGTGGGGGATGTCAAATTTACTGTCACTGAAGTTTTCATTGCAGAAGCTACAGGGTTGCTTAGAAATAGAGAGAGATGGTTCAAAAACAGATAACTCCACAATGAATCCTGGAAGCAAATTCTAAAATCACCAGGTATGGATGTCACTGTATTTAAGAAAGGAATTCCAAGTTCTGCATTGAAAATAAATGGAGAAACATACTACTTCTTCTGCAAAAATTTATTACATGTGAGGGTAGATATGGCACATTTTATGTCTACCAAATTAGACTGATAATGCATTTTCTGGGGGAAGACTTAAACCTACCCTATTTCTTACTTCAAAGCTTGAAAAAGATGGCTTCCTGTGTTCAAAGAAGGGTTCAATTTTTAGAGACAACCCTATATCATCATGGTTTGGTTAAAATTTTGATCGAACATCATTTAGCCAAAACAAATGATACATGGGACAATTTCTTGACAAGAAATCATTTTGAAGAGCCAAAAGAGCCCTCACCTGAACCACAGCCTACAAAGAGAAGCAGGAAATGGAGGGTTTCAAAAGTTGAAACTGATAAAATAGTCCAAGAAAGTAGTGAGGAAATCATTTCAGAGAAGTTGACTCAAATCAAGAGACAGCTTAAGGAAGAAAAGGTAATCAAGAAATCTTCCATGGAGAAAGGAGAGGGATCTTCTCAGCCTAGAAGAAGCCACAGACTAAAGGGGAAACTGAAGAAAACACTAATCAAACAAACAAGGGTGATTAATATAGAAGATGAGGAAACATCCATTGAAGAAGATGTTGAAGAGGATTTTAATGAAGGAACCCCTGAAATTGACCCTGCTCAACAAGAAATTTATGATTATGTGGAAACTTTGGAAAAGAGAGCTTCAGAAAGTAAGGAGAGAACCCCTAGTCCTTCACTGTCTGAAATAGATGTATTAAGAAGGGATAGATATGAGTTGGAAATACTTAATAGACACATCAAAAATGAGAATGAAATTCTCAAGGATCAAGTCAAGCTCAAAACTGATATGAACTCAACCTTATCCCTACATATAGACAAAGTGGAAAAGACCAATGACAAGTTGAAGAAGAGGAACAAAAAGCTAATCAGGGCACTGTTGAGGCCTCGAAAATCGCTGAAACAACATTGGGGGATAACCACCCGGTCCGGACCTTAAAGCAGCTCCTTTTCCGTTTGGTGTGGTGGCTCCGACTGGTTTAACTAGGTCCAGTTACCTTCTCCCTATTTGCTATAGGTTTATAATGTATCTTTAACTACCAATAGACAGGGATATTAGATCACTTCTTCTTGCTGATCAGGCAAGAGAATGACCCTTAAGCTGATTTGGGTTCAGCCAAGCCACAACTAAAATTTTGCCTCTTTAAGGAGAGGACTTAAAAGAATGGAGAATTTACTCTAAATGCAAGCTTATTCTATAATGTAAGCAAAAGAAACTAATCTAAATCCTATCTCAATTAGGTAGATGAAAATCTAACCCAACTAAGAGCAAGACGATTAAATAATGAGAATTAAAATATGTCTGGTTTTAAATTAATGTTAAGCTAACGAAGAAATTCAATTAGCTCACATTTGTGAGTACCAAAACACATTCTATTGAGACCATTTGACTGAAATAATAAATCAACAAAATTCCGGAAGAAATTCACAAAAATTGATATCAATTATCATATCAGTCAAACTAATAATTAAGCAATAACATGTGGAAGAAATTCACAACACATTACTATTTAATAAATCAGTGTTATAAGACAGATTTCTGAGTAATGGTTACTCAGAAATCAGAGTTTAATTCCTAAGAGCAGAGATACTTAACAATTTAAGACAAATTATCCATATCAACAGAAATGCCAAAACATGAATAAAATGAAACAACAATTTTATTAACATAAAAATAAAACTGGTATTTGATACAGAAATGCCAAAAATACCAGTTAATTGAATCTGCTTCTCTGATCCTGGTCTCTAACAGTACTTTACATTACTTGAATTTCTGCTTTCAGGACTAGAGCTGCAGAAATGCAAACTCTGCCCATCATGCATAATACAAGACATAAAGCATAAACCCTCAATAATGCTCAGATCTGAAACTTTCTCTCCTCCCCATCTACAACTCTAAATTCCTATAACAGAAATGCTTTTAGAAGTCTGGAATTGCATAGGAGAGCCGCCCCCATTTACATTTTGCAATCTGCAATTTATAATCTTCCCAAAACTATTTTTAGAAGAGAGTTTGTTTGAAGAAAAATCTGCCCAATCCAACTTTAATTGTTCAAAAATTCCAATATTTAATTGTTGGAGTCTTCTCATTGATTGAAATTTTTTTCCTCAATATCTCTTCTACTGTTTTTCCTGCAAAAAGAAATTAAAAATCATTTAAGAAGCAAAAATAAAATCCAAATATTATTTCTATCATTAAAACAAATCCAATCAAATTCTATTTAAATAAATAAAAAATGAAATTTGAGCTTCTTATTGATACTCATAATGATTTTAATTAATCAAGGATATTATTGATGCATGAATCTGCAATTAGAAGAGGCTGGACAAATGAAAATGAAGAAAACAAAACTCAGAAAATTGATTTTATTTTTAAAAATTCGGAGCTTGATTTTCTGCCTGATTTTTGACCCAATAAATGATCAAATCTGTTATTGAAACCTCCTCAGAAATGTTCTCCTTGATTTTCTCTTTCCAATGAGCCGTCATGGGCCTCATTGGGCCAAGTAAAACTCAATTTATGAGCTTCCATGTATGTGAAGTCAAATCGATATAAATGTTTGGAGATTCGATTCTCCTCTTGACTCAATCGGATCGGAAAGATTTGAACATTAACTTAATCGCAGCATGGAAGATTTAGACATTGACCTCATCATCGCATAAGTTCAATATTGACTCAGTGGGATCAAGTAATGAGCTCAATCGCGCTTAGTGGCAATATCGGATCACGGAGGTAATAAACTCAATCGCATCGAAGTGACAGTGTGGACAAGCTTAATCGGATCAGAGGTAATGAGCTCAATCAAGCAGCCGGACAAACTAATGAGTCTGATCACATCAAAATTTTTAAAAGGATGTTCACATGAATATTTCCGATGCGATGTGTTTTATGCAAAAATTTAATTTAATTTTTTGTTTTTTTATATATTTGTTTTTAATATAAAATTTTAATTTAATTAAATTAATTATATTTAATATAATAATTAATTTATTTAATTCAAAATTTTATGTTAAAAATTATTTTTTTGTTTTTTTTATCTTATTTTAGAGATGTTAAATTAGACTACGAATTTATCTAAAATGATGATTTACCTAAAACAACCATTTTGACATTTTGGATTTTTTCGAGATTAGAAATTTATTTGAAAATTGGAAAATTGGAATAAATGATTGAAATCCCGATGCTTTATGATTTGGCTGTATAAGTAAAAATAAAAATTGTTAGTAATAATTAATCTAGGGGTTAATATTTAAACTAAATGCATTATTAAAATCCGCAATTTTTTAACCCAGCTGACATAATTGATTATACTTCAAAGGAGTGCTATTTACAAACCGGTTGACCAAATGAGACGAAACAAGCGTCAATAGGAAGCTTATAAAAAATCGATTTCAACCAAGCAATCAAAATAAGAATCTAAAGAAAATGAAAAATTAACAAAATCCTAAGATAATTGACTTAATAAAATCATAAAAGGTGTTTAGATAAAAAATTTATAGAAAGGGTCCCCATTATTTGATGTGAACAAGTTAAAAATGGGGGGTTGTTGTACCGTACAACAATTGGCGATTCACTGGAAGAAACAGTTATCTCTGTTTGAAAAAAATGAAATTTTCCTAAAATTAAAGTAAAAATAATTAAAGAAGAGAAAATTATTTTTGGAATGTTTGACTAGGTTCATTAATCTGAATAAAAGCAACAATCATCTTATTGTAATTTTCTTGAAATTCCTCATAAATTAAAATATCTCATAACTCTATATCAGTCCTTAATTAGTTCTAGAGATAAAGCAGGGGTCACTTTACAGCCGAGCTTTTAAAGTGTACTCATTTGTCACAGGTAGAGCCATTGCTGCCAGCAAACATCTATAGTCTCGACAGGGTTACCTTTTAATCATCAATGATTCAGAATCCTATCTATTTAAGAATTATTGACCTAGAGATAAATCCATTTATATATGCTTATTTTTTTTTATTTTTTTATTTTATTCTTAAAAGCCATTGTCCTGGTTTGGTAGCCAGATAGTTGACAATGCCATTCACTGGTTATAATTGGACTGAACAAGCTGGCTCGTGATGAGACCCCTTGTCTTACAATTGTTTGAAATTATAAGCCATTACCCTGGTTTGTTTAGCAGTGTTGGTAATGTCAGCCTATTTTTCCCCTATGATCATAGTAAGCAGGCTCGTGATGAGACCTCTTATCTTTTAAGTTATAAATATATTTTTGGATTACACTCTAGAAAAATAAAACTCTTTTTAAATAGGGAGAATCATTAACTCCTTAAGAGTTCAGAATGACAATTTCAGAGTTAAAAGTGCTTTGTTGTAAAGTGTCTTTACTTGGTTAAAAATAACTTTTCTTGACTGATAATAGAATCTTGAAAGATCTTAATAAAGTATTGAAATCTAAAAATAATTACAATTTTGATGAAAAAGAAATTTCTCAGATTTCACGATACTTCGTCAACTTTTCTTGTTTTGTAATCTCTTCCTTAAGTATGTCTACCTTTATAATAAGAAAAACAAATTTTGCTAAGAGATTTTAAGAAAAAGCTAATAGGAGACTATTAGCAATTTTTCCTATGTATGCCAACCATTGTTAAGTAATAAAAAGCCTTCCATATAAAACATAACAAAGTTACCAAAATCAAAATTGAAAACCAAAGGAAAAGAATTCTTAAACTAAAGTGAGAAAAGAAATCAGCAAACAAAATTAAAATGAAGAAAAAAAGTGGAAAAGAAAAAATCCAAGCTTTTGAAATACAAACTCTAACAAAAAAAATGTTTATACCAATGTCTCAACAACATGAAGTAAAATAAAATAATCATGTAATCATTTCTTCTTATGTCGAGATCCATAAAACTTATACCTTGCAAGGTTGTAAATGCTTTAGGTTTCAGATAGTAGTGATGATAAAATTCAGCCACAATGAAAAATTTATGTTTGATGTCAATCTTGTCGTTTTCAAAGCATTATCTTAATCATTTTCTAATAAAAGAAATGCTTTAAAGAAATAGATTAAAGGTTCAAAAACTTCCCAGTGTAGTTGTTTCAATGAAGACTATCGTTTCTTCTTGAAAATAAAACCAGGAAAAGAGCATAGGGCTTCCAAAATATGATTTAGCAGATGATTGAAAGCTTTTATGAAGAGCTGCAAAACAGATTCAAATATCAACATAATTTTAAAAAACAAAACTGAAACTAAAGTAATGAAATGGAAATTAATGAAAGTGGGTACATGAATCTTACCATTGGATGATTGCATTTGATCTTACCTGAAGGTATCAATTTCTCCAATACTAGCTGACTTCTTCTTGTAGTTTGACATTAAAAATATGAAGAAGGCAAACTAACCAAAATTATATAACCCAAAATCATTATTTATTTTATTTAATTTAAAGCAAGCAGTAAAATGTAAAAACGAAATGCTTTGTGTTCAAGGGAATTGAAATTAAAACAATTGCGATAGCAGTGATGCGATTTTTATAATAATCGGTGATGAACGAAGAACGATAAGCGATGAACAATCGGAAATTAGTGAAAATCGATGAGCAATGAGCATTTGGCGATTAATAAAAAGCGATAGCGATAAGCAATTGGTGATGAATTATTGCATCACAATTTTTAAAATGAGCACATAAGGATGTATTCAATTTTCCTCCCGATTTGCGATTTGCGATTAGACTTGTTGCATCGGAGGTCTTTCAAAATTAGTCCTTGACTAATTTAATAATTTGCGATTGCGATTTGAACTTCATCGCATCGGAGTTTTTGCAAATGGATATATCAAAAATGAGGTTTCTCCGATTTGCGATTGCCGATTGGGTTGATCGCATCGGAACTTTTGAAATGAACGAATCAACTGTCATAGAACTCTGCCGAAATGCGATTGCGATTAGACTTCATCGCATCGGAACTTTTTAAAAAGTTGACCTTTTAATCAATTGTGATATGAACCAATTGTGGTATGACTTTACCAATTCGTGATTGCGATTAAGTTTTTATCGCATTGGAGTTTTTTGAATGGAAGAATTAACCTTATGCCTAATGCGATATGTGCGTTTGTTATCCATTTCATTGCATCATAACTTTTGTAATAAAAAACAAACCTTTCAATTTATTCCAATGCGATATGTGATTTGATATTTTATGAAAAATTGAATGATGTAACACGTCAGAGATCTTGCATCGGAAATATGAAAATCAAGTTGGAGAATTTCTGATATGAATCTTGCGATACTCTTTTTAATTTCAATTGGATTTTTTTTTAAATGAATGAAAGCAAAGTTAAAGAATGCTGAAATTCTAATGAATCATAAAATAAAATTTCCCTGAACCTGTTGCAAATTTGAAATGGGTTTACTGCTTACTTTATGTTTTGAAAAGAAATAAAGACCTGCAAATAAAACATAACACAAATCAAAAATAAACTAAGAATAAAAAATGAACTAATAATGGATGAGAATAAAGTTGTAAATGCGTACCTGAAAGGAATTTGTCTGTAAATTTTACCTCATAAATCTTCAAATTCTTCCTTTGATTAAAATCATCTCATTATTTATTTTAAATCTAAGTGTGCAATCAACCTGAATGAAATCAATCATTCATGTTCATAAAACATAAAATTTACCAGAAATAAATATAAAAATAGACTCTCCTTTTGAATTGAAACAACAATTTATTATCTCTGCTTATTCTGAATAACTTGAGAAGAATCCGTATTGTTATAGCGACTGTTCAATAATGTCTTTAGTGAATGAATATGATGCGTATTGCAGCATCAAATAATAAGCTAAAGATTAGAATGGGATAAAGCCACTAATTGTAGAAAAATATCAAAACAGATTTGAATGTGTGCACTCAGCAAAATTGACATCCTTAAGGTTAGCTTTAGCAAATTCCGAGGAAGATAATATGAACTTCATATGATTATCGTGAAAGGTGAGACTGACTACTAATGATTGAGTCGGAATTAAGCTTATCATAGACAATCATACATTTCATGGGATAATGAGATCATGAAGCTCTTACATCTTCAACCTTTATTATATAAATTCCAAAAGAAAATCTTAGAAGGAAATCTCGAAATGAAGAAAAGTGTCTTTGAGGCGATCAATGCCAAGTGCAACCTCAATTGAATTTAATCAAGACATTATTCAAAATAAGCAGAGTAGAGGTATTGATGCAAGAAATTTAAAAAGGAAAGCAAGAATTAAAACTTTCTGATAAGGAGAAAATGTTTCAGTGAACATGCATGAGAAGGTTGATTGCTTTGTTTTATTTTTTAATCTACAAAACTGTTAAAACAAATTAACTATACAAAACAAACAAACTAAATTAATTCTACTCCTATTCTAACCATATACATGAAAATGACTAGGTATAGTCATATTTCCAGTGTAGCCATTTTCTCATTTTAATTGCTGCATATATGTACAGTTCAAATGTTAGTAATAAAAATACAAATCTAACTAAACTGAGGAAAATAAATCTGAAATCAGAATGTACAGTTATTGTTAGCAACTTAATTAAAATCTCTTTCTCTTGAAATTTCCTTTCTAATTGGATATTAATTGGATCATAGAAATATGGATGGATTTCTATTAAAAATTGGAAAATGTTCAAAGGAAGAGATAACAGGCCAAATTGTGAAGATGAGCTTTTAAATTCAAAGGCCTGGAAAGAATTGTTAGTATTATGTACAAATGGAAAATTATTAATTGAATTGAATTGCTGGCCAGATTGCAAAAATACATTCTCTTGTCGACATTGCCTTTGAAAAAATAGAAGCTTTTGATGAAACATTAGCATTGATTGAAATTGAAATATTAATATCTTTTAATGCTCATGATTATAATATGAAACTTCAATTTCCCAATCGGGCAATGCATCAATTGAGTGTTTGATAGTAAGGTGTTCAATATGCCAGCAAAAAGTGTGAAAACTTTGCAAAATAAAATCAAAAAATAAATCTAAATTTAAACAAAATAACTGTGAAAGAAAAACTAAAATGAAATCACTATTTTTACAACTAATGTTACAACACAATTGGGATCGTTTTGAAATAATTTCATTTTCACAAGGATTGGCCAGAATTATGGAATTTAAGTAATTTTGAATTCCAACTTGTGAATTAGAAAATGAATTATGATTATGAGTAGGAATGAGAGCTTGATCACGATACGAATAATAAATTGGAAAGTTTTCTCGAATAATGAAATCATGAAGATAATTTGCTGCTCTAAAATGAGGATTGGTTAGGATAATTTCTAAATTGAAGCGTTCTTCATTCTCAGATGTTATTTGAATTTTATCATGAGGATTCTTTTGAGAAAAATTGAAATCAACATCCTCAATATCAGAGTAATCATCATAAATGACCTCACAAGATTCTCTAGAATTCCCTTCAATCTCATCCAATATATCCAAACAAGGAGGAACAAGAATTTCATGTTCATTAATGGCAAAAGAATGATCGTTAATTGCTTCTCTATCTTGATAAAAACTTGATAATAATTCATTTAGGTCGGCCTCTGTATTTTCTGAAATATCATTAATATCAAGAGGGGAAAAATTACCATCATTAAAAATATCAGGATAAAGGGAAAAATGTGAACCTGAAACAATGCATTTAAAACTGTCTCTGTTTGAGAACTCTTGTGCATTATGCTCATTGTAAATTTCAGATTCTAAATCATTCCTTTGTATGCTCATGCTTTCTTGAAGAAGGTTGCTTTGCTGTTGTGATTTCGGCATTTGCTCATCATGGAGAAATTCAGAAATTTGTACAGCAGTTTGTATTTTATTATTTACTTTGATTGCTGCTTGTACTTGTTGATTTGCGATCTGATTTTCTGAATTGACCGCAGAGTAATTTTCAGATTCCAAAGAAGTTCTTTCTCCAAAATTGTTGTTGTTGTCTTCTTGCATTTGATTAGAAATATTTTCCAAGCTTTGTGAAACCACTTCATCACAATTTATTTGCACATCCAAATTGGGATTCTCATTTATATTGTAATGGGATGGAACAAAGCTTGAATTAATTTCATATGGAGTGGGAATGGGTGGAAGAGAACAAATATATTCAAACCAATCTAATGATTCTTCTTCCGTAGGTTTATCTTAGTCTTTAAATCTTAAGCAATTTAAATGAAATCGAATATTAAAATCATTAACAGACTCATTTTCAAACCTTCGTAAATATTCAATTTCTTCACATACCTGTTCATAATCATAGCCGTCAAATTTACAAATGAAAATTGTAACAAATTGATCCCATCTGTGGATTGAAGCAACTGGAAGAGTTCTACACCAGCTTCTGGCTTTTGCCGCAAATGTGAGAGTAAAAATTCTGCATAAAATGCCTTCATCAATCCCTTGAAAATCATAATTTGAAACATTTTGAATAAATTGAAGGACATGATTAAAGGCAGAAGAATTTTTTTTACCATTGAATTTTACCTGAGACAAGAGTCTTACCACTTCGGGTGGAGTATTGGAAGATGCACGTCCATGGATACAACTCCAAATTGGAAGTTTAAGAGGAGCCATCGTGATTAAATAAAATGTTAAAATTTAAAAAAAACTCCAACAGAAAACAAGTTTCAGGCCCTCCTTCTAGCGCCAAAAATGTTGAGGCCTCGAAAATCGCTGCAACAACATTGGGGGATAACCACCCGGTCCGGACCTTAAAGCAGCTCCTTTTCCGTTTGGTGTGGTGGCTCCGACTGGTTTAACTAGGTCCAGTTACCTTCTCCCTATTTGCTATTGGTTTATAATGTATCTTTAACTACCAATAGACTGGGATATCAGATCACTTATTCTTGCTGATCAGGCAAGAGAATGACCCTTAAGCTGATTTGGGTTCAGCCAAGCCACAACTAAAATTTTGCCTCTTTAAGGAGAGGACTTAAAAGAATGTAGAATTTACTCTAAATGCAAGCTTATTCTATAATGTAAGTAAAAGAAACTAATCTAAATCCTATCTCAATTAGGTAGATGAAAATCTAACCCAACTAAGAGCAAGATGATTAAATAATGAGAATTAAAATATGTCTGGTTTTAAATTAATGTTAAGCTAACGAAGAAATTCAATTAGCTCACATTTGTGAGTACCAAAACACATTCTATTGAGACCATTTGACTGAAATAATAAATCAACAACATTCAGGAAGAAATTCACAAAAATTGATATCAATTATCATATCAGTCAAACTAATAATTAAACAATAACATGTGGAAGAAATTCACAACACATTACTATTTAATAAATCAGTGTTATAAGACAGATTTCTGAGTAATGGTTACTCAGAAATTAGAATTTAATTCATAAGAGCAGAGATACTTAACAATTTAAGACAAATTATCCATATCAACAGAAATGCCAAAACATGAATAAAATGAAACAACAATTTTATTAACATAAAAATGAAACTGGTATTTGATACAGAAATGCCAAAAATACCAATTAATTGAATCTGCTTCTCTGATCCTGGTCTCTAACAGTACTTTACATTACTTGAATTTCTGCTTTCAGGACTAGAGCTGCAGAAATGCAAACTCTGCCCATCATGCATAATACAAGACATAAAGCATAAACCCTCAATAATGCTCAGATCTGAAACTTTCTCTCCTCCCCATCTACAACTCTAAATTCCTATAACAGAAATGCTTTTAGAAGTCTGGAATTGCAAAGGAGAGCCGCCCACATTTACATTTTGCAATCTGCAATTTATAATCTTCCCAAAACTATTTTTAGAAGAGTTTGTTTGAAGAAAAATCTGCCCAATCCAACTTTAATTGTTCAAAAATTCCAATATTTAATTGTTGGAGTCTTCTCATTGATTGAAATCTTTTTCCTCAATATCTCTTCTACTGTTTTTCCTGCAAAAAGAAATTAAAAAATCATTTAAGAAGCAAAAATAAAATCCAAATATTATTTCTATCATTAAAACAAATCCAATTAAATTCTATTTAAATAAATAAAAATGAAATTTTAGCTTCTTATTGATACTCATAATGATTTTAATTAATCAAGGATATTATTGATGCATGAATCTGCAATTAGAAGAGGCTGGACAAATGAAAATGAAGAAAACAAAACTCAGAAAATTGATTTTATTTTTAAAAATTCGGAGCTTGATTTTCTGCCTGATTTTTGACCCAATAAATGATCAAATCTGTTATTGAAACCTCCTCAGAAATGTTCTCCTTGATTTGCTCTTTCCAATGAGCCGTCCTGGGCCTCATTTGGCCAAGTAAAACTCAATTTATGAGCTTCCAAAGTTGATAAGTCAAATCTGATATAAATCTGGAAATTCAGTTGCTCCTCTTGACTCAATCGGATCGGAAGATTTGAACATTGACTTAATCGCATCGGAAGATTTGAACATTGACCTAATCGCATCGGAAGATTTGAACATTGACCTCATCGCATCGCATAAGTTCAATGTGACTCAATCGGATCGGAAGTAATGAGCTCAATCGCATCGGGGCTGACAAGCTTAATCGGATCGGAGGTAATGAGCTCAATCGCATCGCAAGAAACTAATGTGACTCAATCGGATCGGAGGTAATGAGCTCAATCGCATCGCATGAAATTAATGAGCCTCAATCGCATCGGGAAAAATCATTGCATCGGGGTTTTTAAAAAGATGTTCGCATGAATATTTCCGATGCGATGTGTTTTATGCAAAAAATTAATTTAATTTTTTGTTTTTTTTTATATATTTGTTTTTAATATAAAATTTTAATTTAATTAAATTAATTATATTTAATATAATAATTAATTTATTTAATTCAAAATTTTATGTTAAAAATTATTTTTTTTGTTTTTTGATCTTATTTTAGAGATGTTAAATTAGACTACGAAAAAATGATGATTTACCTAAAACAACCATTTTGACAATTTGGATTTTTTTCGAGATTAATAATTTATTTGAAAATTTGGAAAATTGGAATAAATGACTGAAATCCCGATGCTTTATGATTTGGCTGTATAAGTAAAAATAAAAATTGTTAGTAATAATTAATCTAGGGGTTAGTATTTAAACTAAATGCATTATTAAAATCCGCATTTTTTAACCCAAGCGACATAATTGATTAGACTTCAAAGGAGTGCTATTTACAAACCAGTTGACCAAATGAGTCGAAACAAGCGTCAACAGGAAGCTTATAAAAAACGATTTCAACCAAGCAATCAAAACAAGAATCTAAAGAAAATGAAAAATTAACAAAATCCTAAGATAATTGACTTAATAAAATCATAAAAGGTGTTTAGATAAAAAAATTTATAGAAAGGGTCCCCATTATTTGATGTGAACAAGTTAAAAATGGGGGGGTTGTTGTACCGTACAACGACCACTTACCAACCTAAGGTTCAAACTTGTTATCAGAAAACCCAGAAGATCTTTAGCTTCCAGACAAAGGAGAAGGAGAGGATTAGATGTTCTTGCAGAAGCCTCTGAGTTCATAGGATAATTTGCATGAGGACATGCAAGGAGACAGCAGTGGGGGTATGTTGAGCCTCAAAATTGTGCTTTCTTTCATTCCACTTTACCTCATTTTCCTTTGTCCATTGCTATCCTAGACCCAATTGATCAATGAATTTAGTTAAAATTACTTTTAGAATGATTTACATGATTGACTTGCTAAGTTTTGTGATTTTTGCCATTGTAAAGCATTTTGACCGGAACTAGCTGCAGAATGCAGACATTCCGTAGCTAACCGGCGATTCTGCAGCTGCCTTCACGTTTGGGTATGTTCCAGGTGGCCTCTCAAGAAAAACCGCATATGGGCATATTCCACGTCATGTCTACATGGTTCGTTGCTCACCATGAAGGAAGAAACGAATTCTGGGTATGGTTTTGATACGTGGGAACACATTTAAGAAGACAGACTTCTAATAGGACTGTCTTAGTCCAGATGTCTTTTTCCTTTTTACGTAGCCACTCCAAGAGTCCTAATGTAATTTCGATAAGGAAAGACAATGTTCCTAAAATTGTTGCAAGTCTTGTTATTTACATTTGTCATATAAACACTTGGGAAACCGAGAGCTAGGCTAGATTTTATTCTAGATTTTGCTTAGATTCTGTGCTACATTTCTGAAGACGCAGAGTGCTCTGTTCAAGTTATTTCACTTTTAATGAAGCAGACAGTGTTGTTTTGAAAGCGTTGATTTGATTTGGAGTTAGATTCCGTCAGGTGGTAGAGGGCCCCTGCCTCTTGCACGGATTTATTTGCGTAATTTAGATAAGTATTCTAGCCGCCTTTACATTTTTGAAGTTGAATTCGTAGTTGTTTTCATTAGCTACTGTAGTTATACTCATTCTAAAAACTCTTCCAAAAGAAGAAGCTCTTCCAAAAGATTATAATGATGAATGGGGAATGGCTATAGTATTGTAGGATTTAATTGTAGTCTCTTTTATTCACCATCACAGTTATACTTATGATAAGCACTCTTCCACAAGAAGAAACTCTTCCAAGAAATATTTATACTGTCTTAAGCATGATTGTGATCTTGAATGTTTTAGTTGTGTGTTTTCACTAAGTACCATAGTTGTTCTTTCTCTTAAACGCTTGTCAAAAATATCATAATGATGGGTAGGAGATGGCTATGATATCTTAGTTTTTCATTGCTTTCAGTCTTTATGTTTGCATTTGCATTCAATTACACAGTCAGGATTGTTCTAAAAACTCTTCCAAAAGAAGGAACTCTTCCAAAATACCAATCATGATGGACAAACAGACTGTATAATTCCATAGAATAATGCATGATAGCTTAGATAGGATACTCCGGAGATTAATTGCACTTAACTCATGTTCAGTTGTTTTGCTTTAAGTTTGATAATGACTTGTAGTTTAACACTGTTTTAGGCTAGTGACATTTTAGGTTCAGTTGTAGTTCAACTCATTGCATTTGCACTCCATATTCAGTTGTCATTCACTACATATTAGATTACTTCAGTTGTTAAACTTAAAAAAACAGCCTTCATTATTCACAAATCTCTTCTTGTTCTAAAATCCATAATTGATTCATAACCATATGAACAGAAGACCATATCATTTTAAGGCCTGAAGTACTTCTGCAACTTCCTTATCATCTTACAAACCAACATTTCCTCAAAAGACTATTTCAAAAATCTATAACCTTTGAGTGAAGTGTAGTGCTATAAAACTGAGTTGCAGAATAGAGTTAAGAACTAGATTTAGAGTAGAAGTTCTTATGATGGCATCAATGTTTTACTCCAAACATACTTCAACAAATCTCTAATTAAGGACAAAATGTTGCATCATTATAAGTTAGTTGTTTAAACTGTTTAGTTAGGAGGATTTGCATGTTTAGTTGATCATTTCTCAAGTTGAGTTTATGTTTTTAATCATTTCCTTAGAAGTCATTATCAAGCTCTGTTTTTGCTTAGTCATAGTTTAGATTTGATTCTACTTCAGTGTTTGCAATTGCATTTGTCATTTGTCATCAATCAATTAGGTCTCACTCTGTTTTTAATCATTAGCTTCCTTCCATCAGTTTTCTAGTCATCTTTCTTGTGAACATAAAATCATCAAAAGACCAAAAACATCATAAATCATCACAAAAGACCAAAAACATCACAAAACACTACACACAATGCATTAAGAAACAAGCACCTAGGTACATACAGTACACTTCACTTCAGCAGTTTACCAACCCTGGTTGACAATTAAATGAGCTCAATTTAGGAGACTAGATTGAGACCGAACAACCCCCACCGAGACTAGTCCACATTCTGATTCTGGTTACAACATTTTTGAAGACATGAAAAAAACTAGAGCCAACATCTCCCTCTATGAGCTTCCCCGCATCACCAACCAACGAGAGCTTATTCTCAAAGCCTTCGCCAACGCCTCGACAACCAAACCTGTGAGCAACACATCTGCCCAAGCTAGTCCAAGCTTCCAGTCTATTGTGAACGTCGTAAATGCGAACTCTAGGGGATCTACTCCCCCCATTCTCCTGTCGTTTGAAATTTTTAACTTCAATGTCCATAACTACCTGGTTGACTCCGGTGCATCCACAAACGTCATGCCCCTGTCTGTTTGTAAAAAGCTGAACATTCGCCTAGAGAAAACTGATGCCAGGATTATTCAGCTTGACAGATCGCAAGTGCCCACTGTAGGTGAACTAAATATTGTCATCATCTACCTGTCCTCCGACTCCAGATTCCACCAGTGTATATACATAGTATTCGTAGACATCTCGGAAGCCTACGGTCTCTTGCTAAGCAGGGACTGGTCTAGCAAGTTACAAGGGTACTTTGCTACCGATTGGTCTCACCTGTGGCTTCCCTACAAAGTTCAAAACAACCAAATCAGAGTTTAAAGTGAACCTTATATGAAACATATTGTGACTGACTTGGACGCTACCAATGAACCTGTCAGCTTTTCCCAAGAGGAGCTCGGCATGTGCTTCTTAGAGGCCATCTTCGGATGTTACGACCCCCCTCAGTCCCCAGTAAGCCCAGAGGTCCAATCAGAAATAACGCTCGTCACTGAAGACCAAGTTGTTCCCATCATAAACCAAGCTGAAATCTCTCCCCAACCCACAGCTCCAGAGAAACCAAAAGATGATGTATGGACCTTGTATTATGACGGTTCCAAGACGCATGACGGAGCTGGCGCGGGCTGCATCCTGTTGGACCCCCAAAAGAACAAGTTGTTTATTTCATGCTAGCTAGAATTCTAGTGCACCAACAATACCGCTGAATATGAGGCCTTAGTCCTCAGACTCAAAAAGGCATTGGACCTAAAGGTAAGATGCTTAAAGGTTATTGGAGATTCTGAGATCATCACTCGTCAAGTACGCAATACCATCCACTGCTTGTCTCCGCACTTAAAATCTTACCAACGAGAGGTATGGCGTCTAATTTATGCTTTTGATGCATTCGGTATTAAATATGTGCTTAGAATGCATAATGCGGCAGCTGATACTCTGGCTAACGCTGCTGCTAGGTTCACCCCTCTGAGGGATGGTTTTTCTATTGAAATAGTGTATAAACCATCTGTTCCAGATAACATCACTAATTTACGTGTCTTTGATGATGACCAACAGATACTGAAATTCATGCTTAGCATCGAGGTGTTCAAAGACGCAGTGATAGAAGAAGCGGACCATGATCAAGCCTTGCAGGAAGAACAAGATAAACATAAGGAAAATCCCATGCCCAAGGGAATAGTGTCGCTTGAAAAATTGTTTGATCTGCAGAACCGTTTCTGCGGCCCCCCAAATACCAAAATAAAAACTTCCACCTTGGCACATCGACAGGTAAACTTAGGAACAGATGAGGACCCGAAGTTCATCAACCTCGGGAAAGATTGTTCCGATCAGGAGAAGAAAGCTTTCACCCAACTATTCCAGAAATATCGAGACGTTTTCGCTTGGACATATGATGAACTGTGTACGTATGACACCCGAATTATTCAGCATGTGATCCCTATGAAGGAAGGAGTGAAGCCTTTCTATAAAAAGCTAAGAAAAGTGCATCCTACACTGGAACCAATGATTCAGAAAGAACTTAAGAAACTTTTGGATGCGCGTATCATCTTCAAATTTCGACACTCCACTTGGGTATCAAATCTGGTTCCGGTACGGAAAAAATCCGGTGAGATCCGTTTGTGCGTGGATTTTTGAAATCTGAACAGGGCCTCAGACAAAGATAACTACCCGGTGCCCCCTATGGAACAGATATTGCAAGACGTATCCGGATCGGAAATGTTCTCCTTCTTGGATGGTTTTTTCGGGTATAACCAAGTGCTAGTAGCTGAACCCGACAGATTAAAAACTACGTTCCGGACTAAGTGGGGGACTTTCGCTTTCAGGCACATGCCCTTCAGATTGATAAATGTTGGGGAACCTTTCCAATGGGCCATGGATATATATTTCCGTGGTCTAATAGGACAAAGCGTGGTAGTATATTTGGACGATGTCACCGTGTTTTCGAAACACCGAGGCGATCACTTACGCCACCTCAGGTAGATTTTCGAAATATGCAGGAAGTATGGGATCTCACTCAACCCAAAGAAAAGTGTTTTCGTTGTGTCAGAGGGGAATTTACTGGGCCACATCATAACCAAGAATGGTATTGTTGTAGATCCCGAGCGAGCGAAGGTCATCGCCCAGATTCCACCTCCTAGTATCAAAAGGGCCATGCAATCTTTCCTTGGGAAAATCAACTTTGCACAGAAATTCATATCAGATTTTGCCCAAATAATTAGGCCTTTGCAGGGGATGATCAAGAAGAATGCGATTTTCAAATGGAATCCACCTGAGAAGGAAGCTTTCAATAAAATCAAGCAGGCCATTGCAAAAGCACCATCTCTCCAAAGTCCAGACTTCAGCAAAAGTTTCATCTTGTATACATTCGCCTCGGATTCATCACTTGCAGCTGTCCTCACACAGAAAGATGCTAACAATGATGAACGACCCATATCATTCATGAGTACTGGGTTGCAAGGCGCTGAACTGAATTACCCCGAGATTGACAAGCAGGCTTACGCAGTATACAAAGCGGTCAAGCATTTCCGGCCATACATCTTGAAAAACCATGTCACAGTGTTCGTTCCCCACCCAGCTGTTCGTTCACTTTTCATGCAGCAAGAGCTGGGCGAGAGACGAGGAAACTGGATGGCATCTCTCCAAGAGTATGACCTGGAGTTCAAACCGGCACATACTGTCAAAGGACAAGGACTCTGCCAAATGGCCGCAGAGGCTGCAAGCTCACACGGGGTTGAAGAAGAATGTTGGGAACAAGAAATCGACATGTATCAGAGTGACCATGCACCTCAGCAAAGAAACCTTTCTTGGTACTCTAACATTTTGGAATATTTGGCCCACCGTGGCGTAATGGATCATGTTTTGATTTCTCGGCAGAAACGCGTAATAAGGCTAAAGGCTGCATCCTACCAATTAATAGAAGGAAAACTTTTCAAGAAACATTACAATGGAGTTCTACTACGTTTCCTGGAACACGATGAAGCACAGAGCGTCCTGACCGAACTACACGATGGACCAGTCGGGGGACATTTTGCAGGCGATACCGCTGCCCACAAAATAATGTGCATGGGCTACTATTGGCCAACCCTCTTCAAGGATGCTCACGCATATGTCTGGAAGTGTACCTAATGTCAGAAATTCACCAATCAGGAAACACGGCCATCTGCTCCATTACAGTCGGTGGCAGTAGAGGAACCTTTTCAACAGTGGGGGTTGGACGTGATTGGAAAAATATTACCACACTCCTCCAAGCAACACCGGTATATCCTCACCGCTACCGGTTATTTCACCAGGTGGTTTGAAGCGATACCATTACGCCAAATCAACGATCAAGAGGTAATAGAGTTTGTCACTCATTCTATCATAACCAGGTTTGGCGTCCCAACCTCTCTTGTATTTGACAATGCAACTTATTTTTCGTCTTTCAAGTTGTATGATTTTTCTTTGGAAAATGGTATTGTACTTAAACACTCTGCAAGTTATTACCCCCAAGGAAACGGGTTAGACAAGTCGACTAATAAAAACCTTATCCGCATCATCAAAAAGACTCTGTTGTCCCACCAACGAAACTAGCATAACGCCCTCCATAACGCCCTTTAGGCTGACCGGGTCACACCCAAATCCTTGCACGACACCTCCCTGTATTTTCTTGTATATGGAAAATAGGTTGTCCTCCCTCCCCACCTATCTCTTTCTGCCCTCCAGTTGTCCCAAGAAATCCATGGTACCCCATGCCCCACCCTGCAAGCCCGAATCGACATATTACTTAAACTAGAGGAGGAAAGGCAAAAAACCTGGGAAAAATTTTCCATCCACCAAAGTCGGATTAAGAGATGGTTTGATAAAAAGTCCGCAGGGAGTAAAATTTTCAAAGTAGGAGACCTTGTTCTTAAATGGGATAAAGCTCACGAAAAGAAAGGGAAACATTCCAAATTCCAAGCCCTTTGGACAGGTCCATTCCAGATTAAAGAGAAGCTAGGTTCCCACACTTTCAGACTGCAAACTCTAGAGGGAAGAATCGAGGTCCTCCCGGTAAACGAGCATGACCTCAAGCATTACTTCACTTAATAGCCCTAAGAGGGCCATCCCCACCCCTGTACCATAGTTTATTGTTTTCTGTTTTAGTTTTCATTTGTTAGGCGTCCTTCTAAGAACTTCAATAAAGTGGAAGGCATTGTAGAAGTCACGCAATTTGGCATACTGCACCAAGATCTGTGCTGATGATAAGTCTCCCCTGAAAATCACAAAATATGGCAGGAGCTTGTCTGTGACTGACACCCAAAGGTAATACATGATCTAGTCCGAGCTACTAAGCGTAGGTGACTCACCTAGTAAGCTTGAAGGGGTGGTTGTGAAAATAAAGTTGGTTAAAGAGGCAACTGGACTGGAAGGGAACAGGGCTAACTTCGGGTGATGCAAGGATATCCCTGAAAACCCAAAAGTCCTCATACATACTAGGAGAAACCTCTCTTGCAGGTAAAATAAGTCAGGATCCCTCGTCCGCCCAGGAAAAATTGCCTCTCTCAAATAAGTGCCATGAGCACATCTAAATAAGTGCCTTGGGCACATTTTAATAAGTGCAGTAGCACACCAATAAAGGGTAAAGGATTGAGAAAGGCTTCCTGCACAAAGAGGCGATGCGACAACTCCGTCGGGGTACTGACCAGGCTCGCTGGCAGCGAAGCAATGTCCGTGACTCCTAGGCAGTGACTCCGTCGGGACCGCGAGGTTTGCAGGCAGCAGAGCAACACAATGAGGACGAAATAATCATACCGGATCCTGCAAATCCCTAAAGTGCTCCAACCCTTCCGGTCCGGAAACCAGAAGTAAAACTCGGTCAACCAGCACCTAAACGGGCAAGTAGGCAAAGCAACCTCGCGAGGTACGCAAGGCAAAATCATGGGAACCTAAGGGTGAAAGGAACAGCCTACTAAGGCCCCTCCCTCCCCCCACTAAGGTAAATCATCAGTAGAGATTCTGGGCCCTGCCAGTGAATCGCCATTTGTTGTAGCCTCTACGACACCCTCCAAAAATTCACCCTCTAAATTCTTTGGGAGCCCCTAAGCATCGAAAAAAAAAGCTAAGTCAAAGTTAGTCTTTCCCAAGAAAATTTAAGATTCGCTGAGTCGCGGAATGGTTCTTTTCCCCAAATCTGCGACCTAGCGACCCCATGACCTCTCGGGTCGCTAAGTCACTAAGTCGCAGATCTCTTAGATTTTTCAAGGTCGCGACCCCGCGACCCTCCAGGTCGCGAGGTCGCAAGGTCGCGAGGTCACACTTCTCTTAAAACACGGAACATTGCGACCTAGCGACCTCATTAATGGCTCACACGCACGACCCTTTTATAAATAGGAGGGTTGCTAGGTCGCATTTTGTTCATGCAGCAGAGAGTGAAAAAACACTTCTGACAGGTCAACTGGAGCGCGATTTTCCCGGGTAAGTTGTCGTTTCCTTCTAGTGTTTCCACTTTTTACTTTTGTTGCCCTGTTCCCTCTACCTTAGCCTTTTTAAGCCATCCACCATTCCTCGTTTTTATCCTTTAGGACTTGAGATGCCCTAACTAACCAAACACTCCTCCTCCTTGCACAGCGCTGTAATCACAATTCATCCAGCGTCCTTGATATGTGTTTTTCTCCTAAAAACTACTTCCCCTCCATGTTTTTTATTGCCCACTTAGTCCTGCATTGTTTAAAGTTAAAAGGGAATCTATTGCAATAATGCAAAGGACTGTGTCGCTTGCTAAAAACCCCAGCCAGCCCTAATACGACTTCCGACCTTTGCGACTTCTCGACTCATGCGACCCTGCGACCCCGGTCGCTGAGTCGCCAGGTCACAGCTGCACTCCAAACTGATGTTTGCGACCCTTGCGACCCAGCGACCCGGTCGCAAGTCGCAGAGTCGCACCCTCCTCGAACTGCCAAACATTTGCGACCCAGCGACCCAGTCGCAAGTCGCTAACTCGCCCTTTCCTGTGTTTTCAGTTGGGGAAAGTTAATAAGTTGTACCTAGGCTTTTATCATTATGGCATATTTCTTATCCTGGGATTCTTTAATGAACATGACAGGTGAATTCGAAGCAGACTTAGAGTGTGTCCCCATCTCTTCAGACTCGAGCGACATGGGACCTTCGGTGGCCCGCAAGAAAAACAAGAGCTCGGAAATAGAAGACATAGAAATGGATATACCAATGTCCCCGCCTCCGATCTACAGGGACACCTCGTGTACATTTGCCAAAGGGGACAGCATGAGTTGGTATCAAGTATACCAGGGATTTTCTCGGCCGGAATTCCCAGAGGACCTCCCCGACCGGCAAGTATACATACAAGTTAAAAGGTCGAAGCTCCACTATGCAGGTGCCCACCCTGCTATATTCCCATGCGCGGAGGTCATTGAGTGGATCATCCAAAACACCAACCCCAAAAAATGGGTAATTCGGGACTATGAAGGTAAAGCATTTGCGACTCTAAAGGGCTCGGATGCTGAGTCTTACTACGCACTTCCAGAATGAGAACAGACCTTCACAGAAGAATGGGCCACCACCCACACAGTCGTCATAGCAGATACCCTGAAGGGGTGGTGGGAGGAACCCGAAAAGTTCAAAGTCAAGAAGGATCAAGAATATCCAGTGGCGGGCCTCAGGAAGGTATATAAGCTGGTGGTAGCTATGCTTTGCAGGATATACAGTCGTCCCGATGCCATCACTTTCAGTGGCATGTGGGTATCCCTGATGAACTATGTCACTGTGCACGACACTCGTTTCAATTGGGCCAGCACGCTAATGGCGTCTCTCCAGACAAACATATCCTCAGCGCTAGTGCCAGAGCAGGGATATTCCTCTAAATTCTACAAGGCTTCCTACTTGTTGGATGTTGTTTGTTCCCGGTGCCACTTTGAGGGATGAGCACACAACTGGAATCCAGAGCAGGCACACCCAGTTCACATAGAGATGAAGGTATTTTGGGACTCCAGGTATAAGCAAGACATAAGGTCAATATCGCAACTCTTCATCCCAGCACTCTACAGGAAATTGTTCAGTCAAGACACTCCATGCATGTCCTGGCGAGCCATGGAGACGTTAGTCAAGGAGGCACATTGGTTCCCACTCGCAGAATATACCTTTATTCGAGTCTTTGGTTCATTCAAGACTCCCCATTCCATGCCCCGATTTGTTACGGATAAAATGCTTCTTCAGGAAGTTTGTTATCAAATGACTTCCGGTTTCTCTAAGGTCTTGACTAAAGGTAAGAAGAAGTTGTGGTCTACACTGCCTCTCACCATCGGTGCCTAAACATTCAAGGATTTCAGAGAGGTAGAGGCAGAGGCAGAATAAATGAGAGGTTTCCACCTGGGGCCGTTGGATCACCGGACATATGACCCGGAGAGGATAGTCCCTGATCACTGTAAATGGGCTAAGTTCAAATGGAGCTATCAACATACGGAACGCCCATATGAGGATGAGAAAAGGAACTGGTATAACGCGGATGGGGAACTTGCCCCGGGGGCATGGTCCGATCAGGAAGATCTAGATGATCACACGTTGGAGGAAAGAATCCGCGAATTAGGAGGCGCCTCTTCTTCCCAAGCCAAGAAGCCTCGAACCAGTACAGGTCACAACACTACTACCCAACAGAAAGAGCAATAAGCAAAAGCTCAGCGCGAAGCTAAAAAGAAGGAAAAAGAAGACGAAGAAAAGCGTAAAAAGAACCTGAAGGCAGAGCAAAAGAAGAAGCGGGAAGAAGAAGCCTGGAAAATAAAAGAAGAACAGGAGGCAGAGGCTGAGGCGAAACAGCAGCTCAAAAGGGAATTAGATCAGGTGGAGGCCGAATGCAAGAAAAAGGAAGAACAGGAAGTAGCGGCAAAAGCAGAGCGCAAACGGAAAGAAGAACAAGAAAAAGCAGAAGCAGAGCGCAAGAAGAAAGCAGAACAGGAAAAAGCAGAAGCAGAGCGTAGGCGGAAAGAAGAACAGGAAAAGGCAGAAGCAGAGTGGCTTCAGAAAGAAGAGGAAGAAAGGAAAAGAAAAGAAGAGGAAGATCTAAGTTCAAATAACATCAAGACATCTCATCCAGTCACATAATTACAAACTGAGTTGCAGCCCATCGAAGTGCCTGTAATCAATACGCGTTTTGCACTCTCCGAGCCGAGCTTTTACGAAGGATAGGAATAAGAGGTGTTTAACCTTACAAGGCTCACTTATGATCAGTTCTCCTTCAAGATCCGGCAGGAGAAAAGGAGATGTCTGGCACGAAACCCTTCTGCCCCAATCACAGCCACTACAGAGAAAGATATAGTCCTAGATACTACGACTAACCCAGTGATGATAGCATCGGCTGGCACTGCTTTTGCCATAGCCACAAAGGAAAATGTGAGCTGAATGAGTAGAGAGATCCTTTTCCTACAAAACAAGTTACAAGAATCTGAACAAAGGGAGGCAAGGGCAGAGCAAGAAAAGGCAGCGTTAAAGGAAGAAATACAACAGCTTCAAGAAAAAATTGCTCCTGTTAACGAAGTACCGCTCACTGTCCGAAGAGGGTTGGAAGTACTGGAGGTCACCATGAGGTAGGTTTATGGGGAGATGTTCACTATAAAACAAACAATCGCCCCCCTTCTAAGAGCCCAAGTAGAGACAAAACAGAGGAGCAGGCAACTGAAGGAGGCCTCCGCCGCTTTGGACAGAATGATAGAATAGACAGGTCGGTACCCACAGGCTCTAGAAAACTTTCCCAAGAAAGACTGGATTCACACCCAGGATTCCAAGGTCCAGATTCATATAAAAATGCAGTCCAAGGAAAAGCTATCCAAAGACCTAGAAAAATTAATGGCTGCACACAAGCATTTGATCAATGGCATCGACTCAATGCATGAACTACTCCACATTCCATCTCTGGGAGCATTGAGCGAGGAAAAGATATGGGGACAGGTGGATCTGGAGATTCAAACATTTCTGCAACCTATCAGACAAGCTGCTGCTACTCCTAATCTTGCAGCATCGCAAGAGAACTTGGGTAAATTCATCGTTACACCAGTTTGGATCTACACTAAACTGGCCTCTTTAGCCAACCAGGTCACGCTCAAAAATAGAGATTCTGATTCCAAATGCCTTGGAGTGCCTGCACCAGTTAAGGGAAGAAGTTCCCTTAATCTCCCCAGTAGCTGCAGATTATCGCGCATGGCAGAACTTTCTTAGAGAGCAACAAGTTGATGCCCCTGACCTTGCGATCACGTGCACATTCTCATGATTAGATGGCAGTAGGTCGCAGGTCACACTGTCCAGCTGGGTCACAGGTCGCAACCTCCATTCAAGTCGCAGGGCAGCCCAATAGTTGGGGAGGCGAAAAGTCGGGAAGCCCAAAGTGCAAGTTTTGGTCTATAAAAACTTCCTTCGGGAAGATTGTAAAGATCTTTTGTTTGGGACTCAAAGAGTTATAGTGCATTGTATAGAGGGATTACACATTTTGAGTATGAATACAAGCATTTGTTAATTCCATTGTTGGATCCGATGTTGGTAAATGCATGAACACTATGAGTATTCTGTTTTCAGTTTCTAACATCTTTTGATTAATGAAACTGTATTTCCAATGACATCATTTATGCATTATAGTTTTTTGTACTTGTGTTAATGATGCTAAGTTTATTTGCGCTTTCTCAATGAATGTTGATAACTTTGTTTACTGAAATTTATATTATCACCGACACCATTTAAGGAAGTGAAGGGTGTTCTGCCATAAAGAATTGTTTCTTCTGTGGTTAGAACAGCATACAAGCATGACCCTAATGATATGTTGTTGACAGCATTTCCTTTGGCCCCATGCTTTATTCTTCAGCTTGCTATGCATAGTGTTATATGTTCATTTAATTCATCAATCATGTGTCTTGTATCATCCGAATAAGCGTGTGTCTACAGGTTCATTGAGTGCTATTGAGACCCAAGGAAAGGAGACTTGAGCGGTAGCCGAACCCACACCCCGGACGGGATCCCCATTCCCAATAGTTTAGAGTCTAGTTGGGACTTTTGACCGGGGAGATCCCTTGTCATTGGCCGGACAGATTTTCCCGTCAACAGGTTCCTAGGATGATTAGTCACATGATTGATTGAACGATGACTGAGACACATTTTTTGCACAATATTGATAGAGTTACTATTTATAACAAGTTCCCTACTTTATAGGCGAAGGAGTTCTAGGGATTTTACAACAATATGGATCACATATTCATAGCCCTTTTAAACTTCAGATTTCAATTAGGTCTTTTCGAGCAACATGCATGACATTTATTATTTTTAGAAATTTGCATCTGGAGGTTCACATGTTAGAGATAATGATATATTTAGAATGCTTACGAGATTCTGAGTCCAATGAATTAATTTCGAGCGACATGCAAGCACTTTCTATTTTTAGTAGTGCTTCCTTGATGATTCTAATCATGAATTTGAATTTGTTATTAAAAGACGAATCCAATGAGTATACTCACATGTTATTTCAAGCACCTTCTATTTTTAGTAATGGTTTCATGTAAGATCTAATTACACATCTAGGTTTCCTATTATGTTCTGAGTCCAATGTTGTTCTCATCCAATGATGTTCTAGAGCTTTCTATTCTTAGTAGTTAGAGCTAGGAACTAGTGATCATATTTAGACTCCCCACTAAGTTCTAAGTCTAATGGTGGTAGTTTTGTTTGATATTGATAACTTTCTATTTTTAGTAGACTTGACATGGCAGCGTTGACAACAAATTTGGGCTCCCCGTCAAATTACAAGATTAACGAGTATAATGTTGTGAACATGCATATTACTATTTTAATAGTGCCTATTTTTAGCAACATAAGCCAGTACTCTATGGAGTGGACATATGGAAACAATTAAATATATGCATGTGGCTTAAAATTAGATGATTTTTTAGTCACATGGCACTTGGACACTTTAATTTTCTCTCTCCTTATGTGTTTTCCCTTCCCTAAAATCTCGCATACTTTCCCACCACTCATTCCCCTAGTTTTTCTCCTCCATATCTTACATTTTCCTAGAAATTCTCCCTGTTTCTCCCCACAAGTTTGACCTCTTAACTCAAGTTTCTATCCAAAAGAAAAACTAGGCCACTCAGATTTCTTAGCCAAAAAATGAGGTTAGCTAAATTCTAAAGTTGGAATTAAAAAAAAGGAAAAAAGGAAAAATAAGGTGGTTGAAATTGCTATGGAGAACAAATTACCTAAAAAGGAAAAAACACTCAACTGCCAAGTTTATCAAGAGCTAATGTTATTCTGCTATTATGTGCCGATGAGCACTACAAGCCTAATGAGAGGTGACCATTGATGAAGAGCTACTTGCCTTGGATGCAATCGACACCAAGTCTATAGTCAAGCGGGATGGAGACTCGTTTAGCAAAAAACTTCAAAAAGGCATGAAATACACCAAATTAAGAAAAAAAAATGAGGAGGCCTAGTTGGGTAAATATATTATTTCTAATCTTAGTAAATATATAGCTAATTTCAGTAAATATATTTTTCTAATTTCAGTCATTTTATTCCATTGAGCTAGTGAGAACATCTTTGAGCATATTAGATAGTGGGTTGCTTGTTACTGGCTAAAGCACCTTGAACCTATCTTGTCTTATCGGATTCAACTTAATGACTCATGGTGATATTTTACTTGAATCGAATAGCTCTCATTTTGACCACTCCTGCAAAAGTAGAAATATTCCCACCTGTTGAAAATGTAACTAGTTTCAATCTTCATAATTGTTGTTGTACTCATTTCAATATGTATTCTATGTAACAAACAAAAGAAGAAAATAAAAATTTATTTTTATAAATAATGGGTTTCATGCTCATTATTAATGGTATTCTAGGTAAAAGCATGTTCATGCTTCTATGGTTTTTTAGTTCTTAGGATTTATTGTCATGAGTCAAAGGAGTCAACATCATGTTTATAAGACCCTTCCAAGCAAAATGTAATCGGAAAAAGAATTGTTTTTGAGTCTAGAAAGTCCTGGAAAATCCAAAAGTACAAGTCGGCCTAAAGGAAGGAATATTATCCCTTGGAAAGGCTATATAAAGGAGCAGTTCAACCTCATTTGTGACTCACTCACCAAGAAGTTTGATCTCAAGGAAAAAGTTTGATCTATAGTTGGGAAGAAAAAGAAGATAGTGAAGGTCTAAGAGGAGGAAGAAGGAAAAAAAATCTTGTTTTGGGGATCTATCTCCCTCACACGTGCAAGGGGTTAAGGTTTCTGCAACTTCCAAGAAGGCTGAAATTGTAGGTTTGATTTGTCGTAGGACGAAGTACAGTATCTTGTTGCTAGAAGGAATAAAACTCTGTCTTGGCCTCGTTGACCTTGGTAGGAGTTGTCTTGCTCAAGATAGGTCTCAAAAAAAGTCTAATTTAGGGTTTCTACAATAGCATCAAGGTCGAAATTACAAGGTTGAAGTTACGGGTCGAGCTTCAGTATTGTAGTTGGCAGGTCAAAGTTGCAGTCTGAAGCTGGTTGGTGCATAATTAGGGATTTTTTGAAGGGTTGACTTGGTACTTGGAGGACTTGATCTAGAATTTGGGTCTTTGTTGTCTCATTTGAAGCTTATTCTATAAGAAGAGAAGAGTTTTCTATGTTTTTGCCCTGGATGAGAGCCTAGTTTTAGAATCCCCTATTGTTGTTTTTGTTCTTGATACTTGTTTGATGAAAAGTTCTACATTAAAGAGCACAAGAAGACTAAGTTCACGAACAAACATTAAGGCTAAGAAAAATGGAATTAATAGCTTCCATATTGCATTTTCCAACATGGTATCAGATTTAAGGTGAATAAGATAAGGCAGCTGGAAGGACACATGGAAGGGATTGGTTGTCAAGGGGAAGGAAAATTTTGACCTATTAGTCTTGAAGGAGGCTTTCTACATTGAAGAAGAATCAAGACTACAAGAAAGGTTATCTCTTGAGAGAAGGAGATATATTAAAACGCATATTTGAAGGGAGCATCAAGGGATCTTGGTATCATTCATCACTCTTGAAAGTTGTTGTTGGAGGAATCCTAAGAAACATCTTTTAAGAACATTATTGAAGTATGTTCTAAGAACTTGGAGGCGTCAAGGAAGTTGAAGACATCATCAAGGAAGAGAAGAATCTTGCTTATCAAGTATCATATTATTACTCTATGTCAGAATATGTAGTGTTGAGAATTTGGTAGGGCAAAGTTTAATTCAATTCTCTTACTTGATAACTACTTGTGTTACACTTGTTATGCTTATATTACTTATATCTTGTCATCTTTAGCTTATTACATCTTTCATCAAGTTAATTATCAAAACAAAAGAGACACGGAATTTTGGCTTTTCAAGCCAGGGCCAAAGCCTCTCCCTCTTGGAGAGGAAAACCCGAAAGTAATTCTTCTTTTAGATCTTCAATTGACAAGTACCATGACCATGACACAGACCCTTGACACCAATATGCCTCCAAGACCTTGTCATTGCTCTTTCTTGGCTCCTTATGCTGATATCCTTTTTTGCACAGTTCTGCACCAACACTAGCGAACTTGGTCCCTAGTCTAACAGCCCTTCAAAACATGTTCCTTTATGCCTTCTTCAGATCTATAATTGGCCTCCTAGAGATCTCCTTTCAGTTCTTCTTTATAAACACTTGATACACCATATCAAGGTCTCTTTCTTATAGTGGAAACCCTCCTTTACGTTGTGTATAACTTTGATCATTTTCTGAGCTATCTGAGATCAAGACACATACTTATATTGTCTCTCTTTGCACACCTTGCAGTCCCTTTCCTCACGATGTAGAGTCTTCCTACTTCGCATTGATTTCAATATTAGAGTGTAGACTTGTCTCATATTGTAATAACCCTTGACCTTCCTCACACTGGATTCCAGACTATACTTCGCACTTCTTCCACAGAACTTGACCGAGATTTAATAGACCCGAGACATAGATATAGTATCCTTCTCTTTCTTCGTTGTTTATCCTTCAAGATTTTCACCAACTGTAGTCCTCCTCTTCGTACTCCAATCTCAGAACTTGATCAGAAATTCTATCTTTCAAATGAGGCCGCAAACTTGTCTATATATAGGGACAATCTTACCCTCTCTAGGCCAACTTGATCATCTACTATAAGGCTAACTTCTTCAAGGAGTATTTGCATCATACTTTGAGCAGACTTGGTGGAGCGTTTCGACAAGGTCTTGGAGCATACAGATTACATCAATATTTTTCCGTCATACGTGTAACAATTCTTCATATGCATGACTCTTAATTATATATATTTATGACAATATGACAAACTCCTAAAGACATCAAGAAGAAGTATTTGACCTATAAAAAAAACTCCTTTCTCATGAAACCCTAAGTCAAGCAATTACAAAATACATTTTATTGTCTTTGTCTTCTTCATTACATAAATTCATAATTACTAGTCATTATGAAGACCGAACCTAGTTACACTTTTCAACACTGCCTCTTAACTATGGAGGTATTCATAATGGTACATGGTCACTTTCAATTTGAAGAATCTATTGGTAATTCATATGCTATAGCATCATATTATCCAACATTGTTACAGTGCAAGGACTTGACTAACAACTCCATCTCTCCATGAGACTATGAGCTACAATGTTGGCAAGACCAATGATTATATACGCCTTCATCATTGTCTCCAAGGTACATACTCCACTCGAGTGTTCATTGAGTATGACCTCATAGGAATATTCTTATCGGGATAGCTAATCCTCAAATAATATTGGTCCCTTCACGACTACTCTCTCCATGGATGCCCTAATACATCCCAAAAGAGTATCAGACGCCAAATAATTGCCCAATCCTCCATTCTTGTCTTTCCAGGTGAAGACCAGAATGACAAGTCTATCTCTCCCTCTCAACTAGGGAGGACATATTCCACAAAGGAATAAACTTGTAAATAAAGTACCTAAGCTTTATTCTTGGCTTAGGAGTTACAAAGTTTCTTCCAAGTAAGAAACTTATTATTAGGCTCCCTCTTAATCAAGGACTTGCAGCAACAATGATGAAAACATCCAGCTACTCATGAAGGACTCCTTTCATTGATGTCATGAATTGAGGAGTCTTCAAATTTGGGATCTCTTCATAGGGCACAGATCATCCATCAATTTCATCCATGAGCCATGTCTTCAGAAAGTGATCCATCAATCTTCTCATCTGGTCTAGCTTCATGTCATGCTGCTCTTTTTGGACCATATTTCTTTCAAGGATCTTTCATCCTGCCATATGGTTATTAGTTGTGGAATACATATACTTCCCTTTGGTAGCCCTGCATAAGCTCATCAAATATTGATTAATTATAAATATGAACTTTTAAATCAAAAGTTACCTTAGTGATGAGCTTTCACCATGATATCTTCTTGTAGGCATCGACAAATATCTTCTTGTAGGCATCGACATCTTTTGTTTACAGATTGACACATCTCCTAAAGATATGTATTTTCAAGGGTCTCCATATTTTCCAAACTTCTATTAGATTCTACATATCTTCCCAGGATATTTTCCAGTCAAGTCTTTTGGGCTTCCTAGGATGTTGACTACTTCTTTCCATGGTCGTGTACTTCCCATGATTTCTTCCTTTTCTTTCTCCACACAGTTTTATTTCATTCCTAGGAACTTCCATAGTGCAGTTCCTTGATAATGTATAATCACCTCATATTCCATATGAGGACATATTATGTTGACTTCATCTATTGTAGATCATGCCTTTTGGCAACCTATGCATTGGAAGAGTTTATGTTTTTTATTTTGATCATACTTCTGAAGATAGAAGTATACTACCTGCAACCACATGACATGACTTCATAGCATCCAGTGTTAGCATATATATACATGTACCTCATTATTTTCCTTTCGAGTCATCCTGCAGCAGGTTTCCTTAGAATGAATAGTTACATTCCCTTGACCTACTTTATCAATATGTCATTATATCCTAATCATAGAGTTCTACAAGTTAGAATTCTCGATGAAACCTTTTGCTTTCTTTCTAACCAGTGAATCCAAAGGGGATTCCAATATAAAATGGCAGCACATGTTTCCATATTTATTATTGAATGGTGACCCATGATCTAGATGACTACCTTCCATCAGAGTTCTTTTCAGTGAGGTACCCAGAAGTTACTTATTTCATAGCATAGTTGTCACACATCCTCCCTCAATGTTTTTCATCAAGATGTATCTACCTTCCTAACATACTATTTTTTTATAACCAACAGATACCACCTAAAGAGGAAGATGATCTCAATCATATTAGAGATATTTCACTTCTTTCTTAGGTTTCTTTGAATTTGGTTCTTCCATTTCTCCGGCGACATGGGCTTCTTCTTTTTTCCTCTTGTCCTCATTATATTTGGGACAATCCTTCTGATAGTGCCCAAGTTCATTACATCCATAGTATCGTATCTTAACCATGTTTCTCCTTTTCTTCTAAGGACCAAACTTATTGAATCTTCCCTTTCTTCTTGACATGGTAGCATAGGCTTGATTCTCTTCATTTGATCCTATATCAACTTTAGATTTTAACCTCGTCTCTTTAATATTGCACAGAGACCATAGATCCGGGAATGGAGTTGCTTCTTTCTTCCCATAGATATTTGAAGTGAGATTTCCCCATTCCTGTGGTAGAGCATTCAGTACCACTGTAGTCATTTCTCTATCAAACATTACTTCTCCCAATTCTGAGAATAGCTCCACCAATTTGTCATATATTTTTGAAGATTCTAGTTTTGATACATAGGGGATGAGAGAGTCCTTTATGGATTCTATAAGAATATTTTGGGCTCTTATGTCTCCTTCATGTATTTGATATGACTTCATTCTCAATAATATTTATACTTGTCCTTTTCTTCAATGCAAGAAAGTTTGAAACCCCAACCAGTTTGTTGCTTTCTTTGCAAAAAGACATTTTGACAGATTCAGATGAAGTCATAAGGATACTTACTTGAATAGATGTTTCTCTTCTTCTACCAGCTTTCTTGTTGATGATGATGTAGATAGTAATAGGAGCTCCTTCTTATATTGGCTTCTTTAAGAGAGGTGAAAAGAGCTAGATCACCTTTAATCCTTGATGACGATGATGATGGTTTGGTGATGTCTTCAGCAAAATGATGATTTGACTTCAGTCACGAGATAACTTTAGATTCCTTTAAAGATCACCTCCTTGATCTTGATTTTCCTCTTGTGTAAGTCCTTTGAGTAAGGTCTTCGATCCCTTTGAAATCGCTTGAGAGATTCTCCAAATTCTACAAACTACTCCTTCTTGAATGAATGAAGATCTTCCTCGATCTAAAGATTGATTCTTCAATGTAGATTCCTTAATTTTTCTTTGATGCCTTCTAGAAAAAATGATCTTTGATCTTGATGGTACTTGAGTGTCTTCTTGTGAAATAGCTCTATCTAGTCTTCAACACCTTAGCTCTGATACCATGTTGAGAATTTGGTAGGGCAAAGTTTAATTCAATTCTCTTACTTGATAACTACTTGTGTTATACTTGTTATGCTTCTATTACTTAGATATTGTCTTCATTAGCTTATTATGTCTTTCATCAAGTTAATTATCAAAACACAAGAGACACAGAATTTTGGTTTTTCAAGCCAGGGTCAAAACCTCTCCCTCTTGGAGAGGAAAACCCGAAAGTAATTATTATTCTAGATCTTCAATTGACAAGTACCATGACCATGACACAAACCCTTGACACCAGTATGCCTCCAAGACCTTGTCACTGTTATTTCTTGGCTCCTTATGTTGATCTCCTTTTTTGCATTGTTCTGCACCAACACTAGGGAACTTGATCCCTATTCTAACAACCCTTAACAACGTGTTCCTTTCTACCTTCTTCAGATATATAGTTGGTCTCCTAGAGATCTCCTTTTGGTTCCTCTTTATACACATTGGATATACCATATCAAGGTCTCTTTCTTATAGTGGAAACCCTCCTTTACGTTGTGTATAACTTTGATTCTTTTCTGAGCTATCTAAGATCAAGACAAAGGCTTATATTGTCTCTCTTTGCACAGCTTGCAGTCCCTTTCCTCACGTTGTAGATTCTTCCTACTTCGCACTGATTTTAGTACTAGAGTGTAGACTTGTCTCATACTGTAACAACCCTTGACCTTCCTCACACTGGATTTCAGACTATACTTTGCACTTCTTCCACAGAACTTGATTGAGATGTAATAGACCCGAGATAGAGATACAGTATCCTTCTCTTTCTTCGTTGTTTATCCCTCTAGATTTGCACCAACTGTAGTCCTCCTCTTCGTACTCCAATCTCAGAACTTGATCTGAAATTCTATCTTTCAAATGAGCTCGCATATTTTTCTATATATAGGGATAGCCTTACGCTCTCTAGGCCGACCTGATCATTTTCTATAAGGCCGACTTCTTCAAGGAGTCTTAGCATCATACTTTGAGCTGACTTCTTCAAGAAGTCTTAGCATCATACTTTGAGCTGACTTCTTCAAGGAGTCTTAGCATCATACTTTGAGTCGACTTGGTGGAGCATTTAGACAAGGTCTTGGAGCATACAGATTACATCAATATTTGTCCTTCATAAGTGTAACACTTCTTCATATACGTGACTATTAATTATATATATATATTGATGACAAGATGAAAAACCCCTAAAGACATCAAGAAGAAGTCGTTGACCTATAACAAAAACTCCTTGCGCATGAAACCCATGAGTAAAGAAATTACAAAATACATTTTATTGTATTTGTCTTCTTCATTACATAAATTCATAATTACTAGTCATTATGAAGACCGAACCTAGTTTCACTTTTCAACATGTAGGTCATATGGGTTCTTTCGGAAAAGAGAGCAGTAAGCTCATTGGAGCATCAAATTTCCTAGCTTGGAAGAATAAGGATTTACCTGGCACTTACAGAACACGAGGTAATGGAATATGTTATTTGTGAAATCAATGAACCTAGCAAAGAAAAGGCTCAAGATCTAACAAAGTACAAGAAAGGAGAAGGGCGGGCACAAAGGATCATAGTTGAATCCATTAAGGATCCTCTTGTTCCATTTATTGCAATTTTGAAAAATTCTAAGGCTATGTACAACAAGCTAGTGAACTTGTACTTTGTGAGTACAACGAGACAAAAGATGTATTTGAGGAATAAGCTATATAAAATGAAGAAACAAAAGGATGAAGGCATGGCATTCTTTCTAATGAATATCTCCCAATTAAGAGATCACTTGCAGGGTCTTGGAGAGACAATTTCTAATTTAAAAATGACCATCTATGTGTTAAATGCATTGCCACCAGAATCGAGTAGCTTTGCCACAAGCATTTACTCAAAGAAAGATTCAACTCATTTTGATGAGTTGTGGGTTCAATGCATTTTGGAAGAATCTATGATCAAGGTAAAAGATGACATTGGAGTAGATGAACAGTCTCAAGCCTTTCTAGCTCAAGTCAAGACATTGAAGAAGGGAAAGTTCGAGAAATCCAAGAAATATATGTCAAAGGTTCAATACTTTATGTGCAATGAATATGGACACTTTAAGAGGGACTATTCAAGCCCACAAAACAAGAAGAGAAAGGAAAGAAGTGAGGCTCACATAGCTGAGGAAACAAGAGAACCGGAGAAGAAGCCTGTTGTGGCTCATTTGCATTTTCCTTTATTTTATTTTCAAAATACAAAAAAAGCATATATGATAAAATGAAATCCTTCATATGTGTGAAAGTCATTTTATAATTCGCATATTGATCAATTAATATGTTTTCGAAGCATGTGAAGGTGGGACCGAGAGTTCCAACTAATACCCGTGCGAGTTGGCGGGCACGATTAAAACATGTTTCATTTGATGAAGATCAGCGGGAACGCGCGGGCACAAACAACCCGCAGGTTAGCAGGAGAGGTGCCCCTGCAGTTGACCTCGCTGACTAATAGTAGATCAAGAATCGATGATTCTCGTTCACTACGAGGGCAGCACTCCGACAAATGCTCCGTACCCCCGAGCGCTCCCACAGTGACGTATGCATCCAGTTGGCGGCAACTCATCTGTCATTGTCATATGTACCATTACTTGTTCGTTTAAGCATTAATTCAACATTAATGTTTGAACTCTGCGACACCTATTTAAGGGATTCAAGTCTTTTCTTCTTCTATCAGTCTCTAATTCTCAGCCATCCGCGAAGTCATTCTGGTCATTTTATTTGCTTATTTTTGCATACCATTGTCTGCCACCCTACATTATTCCATGGCTAAACAATCTTCCTTGTCCGACTCTTCTAGCTGTATCCCTCTCATGGATACTGAGCAAGATACTCGGGACACCATCTGCACCATTGAACATTTTCCCTTTTACCAGCAAATTATCTTGAAAGAGAAAAACTCCCCCATCTATTCGGCTATGGCTAATTCTAGTGTTCTCTCTGCATGCATCCCCAAAACATCTATTTTTTCCCGAATTTGTGCGTTGGTTAGTGTCTGCGATGTATCCCGGTAAATGTTTTGTGATGAATTGCTTAGGTGAAAATGTTCTTCAAGTTTCAGCCCATTTAATTCGCCAAGCCCTGTGTTATCCTAATTCTGAGTCTTATGTTCAGTTCACTGATGAGTCATTGGTAGCATTCTATGATAATCTTGCAAGACAGGAGTTTAACCAGGTCATCTCCTTCTTGAAGCCGAATTTGGAGCAATTTGCAATAGATGATAAAGAATTTTGATGCAGAGGTCAGGCCAGTGTTACAATTTCTGTCAAAGATTCTTGGAAAAGAAGATTCCACTCAGGTTGATAGGTCGGTGTGGGGATTGTTTGCCATGATGATTTAGTCTAAAGTAGTGTTGGATATTCCCTCTCACTGGCAAGCGGCTATTAATACTCAGCTCATGAGTTTATCCCTCACCGGGTCCTTCAGGTTCCCTTCACTTATCACTTATCTATTTTTGTATCAAAATGTAGAGGAATTTTTACATTTGGGATTGAATATAAGGGATGCAAATAAGAAAAGACAGTCATTAGTTCTTTGGACTGAGATAGTAAGAAATGAACCAGATGAGGGAGGGATATTTGATTTTGCTACCTCTTTTATGCCAATTGCTTATAAGGTTTTAAATGGTGTTCTTCCTCCATGTTTCCTGCCCAAAGCTCAGGAGTGTCCCCAGTTAAGTAATGCTTGTAAATTTGGGGATTGGTTTGTATATGAAGATCATTCAGAGATTAGATTATATGGAGCAGCAGTAGAACCTTATAGATTGCCAACTTTTGTCCCTATGAGGTTGTTTGCATTGGAATTTATTAGACAAAGTCCGAACATAGATCAAGTTCATTTTGTTCCAATGAAGAAGGGTCATTTTTTTAAACTGCCTATGTCTGTGGGTCCATTTGTAGTAAATATGAGGCAAAAATTTAATGAAGCTAGCGAGATGTTGGAGGATATGCACTTATTATTAGGTGAGAAATGGGCCTATGACCCCCACAAGGTGATTTCTACCAGAAGGGTTGAAAACGGCGACTCTGCTTTCATTCATGACAGTAAGCCTGAACTTGAAAAACTGGCTAATAAAAGTTTTGCAGATTCTGTTAGTTTCAGCATACAGACCCCCATCATCTCAGAGAAATTGGGCAAGAGAAGTGAAGAAACAGCAGTTGATTCTGAAGATGAGGAACAAAGAGCTGAGAAGAAGGCAAGACTGACTGAAGAAATACCAAGCACTCAGCCTGGTTTCCTCCTTTAATTAGGAGATGAACATAATGTACCAGCTTCACCTACAAGACATGGAGATGTTCAAGATCAAGTCCCTTTGATCAAGCAGGTTTTTTTTTATCATTGAAGCTATGAGAACAGCTTGGGAGTCCCTAATAATAGTGTCAAAGGAAAAGAATATTATCAAAGACTTAGAGGAAAAGGTTATGGCAGATAAACAGAAGACTCTTAAGAGGGCCTTATGGGCAAAGAAGTTCATTGATTTCATCAATTCTAAAACAGATCAAGAGTTGGAAGAAAATGAAATTAAAGACAAGACATTATGTGTCCTAAAGATTAATAATTTGATTGTAAAAAATGCTTGCAGGAAGTCAGCAGAGAAGTAGTTGGCAGAGATTAAACAAGTTGTAACCAGGATTGACAACATATTCGACAAAAGGGCCAGAGCAGGATTTCCTTCATGCTGGGATCTCAAAGGCAGTCTTTTATCATGGGATTCCTATGAGCCATTGTTAGTGCTAGCGAAGAGTAAAATGGATAATACCCATGAAAAAACCGAAAACCGCTATCCTGAAAGGAGCCACAATTGTTAATTTCTTGCAGAGGCATTTTCAATTGCTTTGGATGGTAAAAACTTTGTTCACAGAACGACCTACTTTTAGCAGGATCACAGCCTTCTGGCTAGAATATCATAAATAGATCAATTCTCCCAAAACTAGCATCGAGATATGGAAGAAGTGTAGAGCATGGATGATTGATCCACCTGGTGACACCTCAGCGTCACAAAAGGACACGTCAGCGAGTCCAGAGAATATAGTGGCAGCCAGTCAAGTTCAAGTTCAGCAAATAGATTAAGACGTTAGTTTCAGTTTTCTTTTTAAAAAAGATCCATATTGTAAAGTTGTTAATTACCATGTAATAGGTAGTTTATGCAGTTTTAGGTAGTTCGAACAGTTACAAGTAGTTTTCAGCAGTTACCACTGTTTTGCATTGTATTTAAAGTAATGAAAAAGAAAGAGGGTTCTGAGTTTTGGACCTCTGGATGACCATAAATTTTGTACTGAATTTTCATAAAATTAGTGAAAGAAGATCAAGTTTCTTGCACCTGTTGATATTGATGTGTTTTTCCAAATTCGTCATATGTTTATTCCTCTGTGAATGAGGTGAAGTAATGTAGCTACAGGTCTCTTTTTAGAATTTGTAAGTAAGAGCTAAATGTCCTTAATATTCGCTCCTTCACTCCAACTATTTTCTCTCTATAAATTTTCTTCTAAGATTTAAAGTAATAGATTATGTTATCCAGCATATCATTTTAAGTTTCCCTTCCAGTTTCTTCCTTTCATTTCAAGTAATATCGGCAGATAATGGCATTGTAAAATCTTTCATTATATCTGATCATTGAGGGTTATAAATAATTAATTTCCAAAGGTGTTAAACAAAGACCATCAAATATCTTAATTTTGTGACATATATTTAAAAATGTCTTGAGCACTGATTCCTTACCACAGCCAAGGAATTGTTTCTTGAGATACAACAAAGCCGAAGAAAGAAGATGTGAAAGATCTTTACTATTAAAAGAAGGCACTCTCGTTTTCAAGTCCTCTAGGAAGATTAATCTTTCCTTTAGGATGATATGCATTGTCTACTACAGAAGAATCTTGATTTTGTATGGCATCATAAATAAAAGCATGTGATAGTAGCATATCTAGAGTCTTCTTAGTTAATTTTCTTTGGAGAAATCATCTAGTCTGTAAAAATGGATAGACTATTTTTCATAATGTTCATCCAAGCATTATCTAACTTTATGTTGGAAGTAGTCATCTTGCTAAGATGAATCATCACGGTCCTATAAAATCCATCATTTTGGAGGTTCTTGGGAAAAACATTATGACAAGATTAGTATACTTTCCATGTAATATGGAAATTATACTTTTGAAGGGATGAAGGAATGCAATGGGTCAGATTACAGGCTCATCATGAAACATATAGCTAGATAGTGGAACAAGAAGCATACAAATGCATATTGAAAGTAACCCTTGGATAAGATTCATGTGTGCAGAATCTTGTAACATGCTTAGTATGATTGTATGATGTTTGAAAGGAAGAGGTTGACTTACTTAAGGATAAAGAATTAAGACTTTCTCTAGAATGTGTAAAAAAATGACTATCCAATATGATCTCCGAAAGAAAGTTCTAACTTGGTAATCAAGTTCAATCCTTGGGCATTCTAATGCATGAAGTTAGATTTGATTAGAGATGGACCATGAGGATGTTGATGGATGAATGAGAAGGTTAGCATAATGAGTCAAGTCTAATTTTATTTTTATTGATGGTTATCTGGTTAATTGTTTTGCTACCTAGAAGGATGTTGCAAGAATATAAAATATGACATGAAGCAAGCTCAACTGTGCAGATGTAAAATTGAGGAAAGCTCAATATTTGATATTTGGAAACTCTGAAGTCAAGATGTACTCATCTTGGAATTAGAAGGTAGCATTGTGAGAACACAACCTAAAGGTCAAAGGAGATCAATTTCATGAGGAAGTTATGATCAACTTAAAGTTTGGGAAGGCTCAATGCAGTACCTTCGTCTATGATATCAAAGATGAAAGTGATGAAATGACCTAGATCTCGTCACAAGATTCAAGAGTAAAGATGGCTCCATGATACCTTAAAAGGAAGCAAGCTCGATACAAGAGATGTGAAGGAAAGAGGGAGCAATGTAGCCATGAAGAAAATGTAGTTAGTACTCTTTTAAAACAAGTTATAAGGTTTGTGGTGTTGATTTCCCAGTTTGAAAGGAAGTCAAGAATCTTCTTTGGTTTTGCGAGGAAGCAAAAGAAGTCTCCTTAAAAGGAGCAGGGATATGTTCTCTAATCTAAAGGAGAATAAGATATCCTCTCTAGATTGAGAGGGAATGATGTTGACATCACATACGGATTTTCTTCTTCAAGTGATGACGAAGGAAGGGTGAAGGATTGGATAAGCATATGTGGTTTCCTTGAGGATATATAATTCAAAAAAGGAAAGGAACCGACACTGTTTGAGGATGGGACATGAATCCAAGAGAAGAGTGGTCGAAGAGGATCAATATTCTTTGAGGACTCGGCTATGGAGATCCAAGATAAAAATAGTCCTAAAAGGCATACCTTGTGAACATCTAGATGGGGTATGTGCCTTGTAGAGGTAGTGCGGTATTACACATAAATCCTCCTAGCATAAGGCTCTTGAATGAAGTAGAGCTTGTCTAGTTAGGCCTTAGAGACAGTGTTGGTCATATTGAAGATGCTTATAGTTGGTTTATCAATCTGACTCTTCTTATGAGAACTTTTTAGTTTGAGAATGATGTTGTATTGGTTGTAAAATTATAAATACCTCCCTAGTTAATAGGGAGTGTTGAAAATGTAACTAGTTTTGGTCGTCATAATTGTTGTTGCACTCATTTCAATATGTATCCTATGTAACAAACAAAAAAAGAACAGAAAAGAAAAGAAAAAAATTACAAAGCATGGGTTTCATGCTCTTTATTAATGGTCTTCTAGGTAAAATCATGTTCTTCATGCTTCTAGGGTTTGTTAGGTCTTGGGATTTATTGTCATGAGTCAAAGGAGTCAAATCATGCTTATAAGATCCTTCCAGGCAAAATGTAATAGGTAAAAGAATTATTTTTGAGTCTAGAAAGTCCTGGAAACTCCAAAAGTACAAGTCAGCCTAAAGGAAGGAATTCGACCCCTTGGAAAGGCTATATAAAAGAGCAATTCGACGTCATTTGTGACTCACCAAGAAGTTTAATCTCAAGGAAAAAGTTCGATCTACGGACGGGAAGCAGGAGAACAAGATAGCGAAGGTCTAAGAAAAGGAAGGACGGAAAATCTTGTTTTGGGGCTCTATATCTCTCACACGTGCAAAGGATTAGGGTTTTTGCAACTTCCAATAAAGTCGAAATTGCAGGTCCGAGTTGTCGTAGGACGAAGTGTAGTATCTTGTTGTTGGAAGGAATAAAACTGTCTTGACTTAGTTGACCTTGGGAGGAGTTGTCTTGCTCAAGAAAGGTCTCAAAAAAAGGCTACGTTAGGGTTTCCACAACAACATCAAGGCCGAAATTACAAGGTCGAATTGCAATATTGTAGTTGGCAGGTCAAAGTTGTAGTCTGAAGCTGGTTGTTGTAGAATTAAGGAAGGACTTGTTGAAGGGTTGACTTGGTACTTGGAGAAGGACTTACTCTAGAGTTTGGGTCTTTGTTGTCTCATTTCAAGCTGATTCTATGAGGATTTTTTCGGGTTTTTTCCCTTGGAGGGGTTTTGCCCTAGTTGAGAGGTTAATTCTTGTGTCCTATTATTGTTGTTTTTGCTCTTGATATTTGTTTGATGAAAAGATCTATATTTAAGAACACAAAAAAGACTAAGTTCGTTCACAAGCAAATATTAAGGTTAAGAAAAATTGGAATTAATAGCTGCCATATTACATTTTCCAACACCACTCACATCCGAGATCAAGATTAGTATTTCACGTTAGCTTCGAGAAAGGGTTAGTTAACTCAATTTTTTCTCCACTCATGAACTAAAACTCCATAATAGTCATTCAACCTCCTCCTAACATTAGGCCAAATTAGTCAAGAAATTATTATTTAAGCAAGTGGAAGGCCATCCTTCCAAGGGGAATTGTCTCGAGCAAGAATAAATGTCTCTCTCTCTCTCTCTCTCTTCTTTAGCTCTTGATACTTTGTGTCTTGGTATCATTGTCTCAAGTTCTATAACAATCATCTTGGTGCACTCAACCTTTTGGCAATTGCGGAATAAAACTCAGTTTTGATCCACTCACGATGGTTTGTTTTGATTCAATGTTTTCTTGCATAATTATTAAGAGTTCTTAGGTATTTATTTAGGCAATTGCCACTTAGATACACTTTCTTTCTTACGTTATCTTTCTATATTAGAGATTGATTTGTGAAAGGCTGTTCCACATATTTAATTTATGAATTTTCACATAATTGTTTGGCCAATATCTTGCTGATCAAACAACCTTTATCTTTCTATTTTATGAGTCTTTTATTGCACATTTAAAGGTTAGAACAACATGTACAATCATTAGGGGCACCTCCCTGAGGTTGGCAGACACCAACCCAAACAGAGACGAAGATTTGATGTGTTAATAGGGCAGATTTTCCCATATGTAGACTGATTTTTGCGGTTTATTTTAAAAGTTTATATCAGATTCAAGGGCATTAAATTTAGTGCAAACAAGAACAAAAAATCGCACTCCTTTGTAATTGCATCTATTTCCATTTAGAGAAAGAAAGTAAAACAATCTCACCTTCCAACTGAGTTTTCTCAAATCATATCTTATGTTATTATGGTTTTTTGTCTGTTCTCTATTTTCCACATTTTACATAGTGCATGCAAGAAAACAATAACTTAATAAATCCAAAAGTCTAAGGAGAAAATAACCCTCATAGTACATATTTCAGATTTTTTAATATAATTTTATTAGATTTGTTGTGACAAACTGTCTAATGTAATATCCACAACAGTTTAGAAATCAAGGAAAGAAAATTAGTCTTCAAAATAAATCCATGATGAGAAAGCCAAGGTTTACTAAAAAAAGGCACAGATTGATAGAAGTATGATGGAAAAATGAAGAAAGGGCACAGGGTGATGAAAGTATGATAGAAAAAGGAAAAAATGAAATTGGATAAAAGAGAATGCTGAAAATGGGATTACCATAATTATCGAAGGAAACATATCCGCACCATGGGAACGTGTCTCTTGCACACATGCAATACTAGAGTACGTTAGGCCATATTGCATGCTACCTACTTGTTCCAATTTTGGGTGTCCCCCGTACTTGAGTACATCCATATCTACCTTGTCTATCTGGGGATACCGAGAATGGAGGTATTTTTCATGAAGGAAATTCTTAAAAAAATAGCCTAATCTTTTTTCACTCATATCTAGTGGATCCCACCAACCTTCATACAAACTTGATACCCTAGAGAAAACCATGGATATTAACAGGATGATCATTTTAAGGGCAATTGCTAGTGCTGGGCAGTGGAACAGAGCTTGGTAGCTGAAAAACCATAACAGTAGAGAAACTACATCATTTTTTCCTTTAATGAGATATCGAATACATTGGAGAGGCATTCTATGTTTCATTTCTACATTACCTGTAGCCAAACGTTGTGACAGCACTGGATTTTGTTACTTCAAGGTTTATAAAACTTTCATAATTATTACTAATTTTTAAAATTTCATGTTTCATAAATTCTAGAATGATGATGTAGGAATCATCAAATCATGGTATATCATTATATTTCATTTTGATTGACTCGTGTTTTACTTCTAGTAATGTGCAAATGGCCAATGGGATGTTATCGATTTCATGAATCATATATGAATGTTTCATTGTGTTTATTATAATTAAAAATTATAATGGCTAACTGTTTATTACCGATGATTAACTATATGGCATTGATTAAACAAAGCCTAATGTTTTTACAATTTAAAAATATTGTATTTTTCTTTATTTGGGCAGGCTCCCCTATGTCCTGACCCCTGTCATATCCTACAGTCCACTGAAATTTGAGGGCATCTCCTCTCCATAGGTACTGGATACACGTTCCCATGTACCGTAAACATGAATCAATGGATGACACTAAGCATTCCAGGGCTTTGAAAAATATTTATCTCAGTGCAAGACAGTTAAAAAGCAAGATGAAAACAACAATGGCTAGCTTAGGAGAGAGACTAACCGAAGCGGAGAATTTGTGGGCCAAAGATGAAAAGGGAACTCCTTCAATATATGATGTGCCTTGTGGCTGATTTTCAAATTAATCTTGATTATCAAAAGATCATATTAGAGCAAAGGAATGAGAGCCCTTTTCGGAACAAGTGCTGGAAATAATATATCCAGCAGAATCCTAATGTCATCCCCGCTGCACATTGTGGCAGAGAAGGATGAATCATGTTTGAAAGATTCTGATGACCAAATAAACAGGGAGAAAGAGCAATAAGTCCACTTCATATCTAGTGGCTGAGTCAGTTTTTTGTACCCTGGAACATATAGTATCTCGTATTTCCATGTTTATAAAATAAATTACGAGTTCTTTAAAGTTTTTGGACTTCAGTCAAAGAGCAGAACCTTGCTTCTGCATCTTTGAAATTTTTACCACTGTAAAATTTTATAGAATTTTCTTTTTATTAGGAAATAAATGATTATATTCTTTAAGATGAACATGGGAAGGCAAGCTCACTAAGTGATAGAAACCTTAATGCCCCAACCCTAAGTACAGTCTGCTGTTGATGCTGAGCTGAAATGTGTGGCACAGCAGACTCGATTTGTAATACTAGCTGATAAATGCCACCCATTAACGGCTCGAATCCATGTGATCACCATCTCTGCATACAGTATAAGTATCCTTGGTAATAAATCGACTTTAACAAAAATAACATGTTCACGACTAACAAGTATGAAATACTATTTGGTTCCTCTATTTACACATCAATTTTTATTAGATTCAGTTGTCGAAAACTTAAGGACATCTTAATTTCGAATCTGATAGCCATCTCTGCATACAGTATAAGTATCCTTGGTAATAAATCGACTTTAACAAAAATAACATGTTCACGACTAACAAGTATGAAATACTATTTGGTTCCTCTATTTACACATCAATTTTTATTAGATTCAGTTGTCGAAAACTTAAGGTCATCCTAATTTCGAATCTCGATATAACTTACAAATACAAATCATCTTTCAAAGAAAATAAATATCAAAGCAAAAGACAATGGAATTGTGGATAAATGTGCTTAGGGCCGTGCATGGCTATCACTACTAGGTTGTGTATGCTTGTAGCTCTCTGCTGTCGGTTTCTGGAAATGAAGTTTTAAACCTGTTTGCATTTCTCCTTGTAATGGAGTGTGATTTGTAATGATGCCAGAGGTGTGCCTCCATGCCACTGACTTTTATTGTAAAGTTATTTTAATTTTTCCTACTTTATGAAACAATTTTCCCATTTTAGAATACGACTGAATACAAAAGTACAAGCATCTATTAATGCACTTTTTCCGTGCATCAATTAAAGACTAAAAGATGTGATTTTTGTAGCCTGCCCTAAATATCTAGATCCTCTTTTACAAAAGCCAGTCTATATAGCATTTGTTCAGCTCAAGTCACCCAATAACCATGTTATAAGGTATGATCCATCGTCTTCCAGGGACCACATAACATCTTTGTCAGTGAACACAGGAGGAAATTTTGATATCAACTAGGGACTAAAGAGGATTTTATATGTGAAAAAATTCAAACAGATATAATTACAACGGAAATCCCCTGCGCCAAACAAGTTTGCTGCAAAAATTTAAAATGGCCTTGCAAAATTATTTAACAGAACTTTTGTTACTGGACAAATCCCAAAGGGTCCCTCCATCCTCTGCCATACAAAAAAAAGCATTTATTAGTAGTGCACATGAGTCTGTAAACTAGTGAGAGCAATGCGGACAAATTTTATTTCTAGCTCTGCGGTTCACTCTGGCATTACTATAGGCAATGGAAATTTACTATATAGAAAGTGAATGACTTGAAAAAACATTCTTAAAATAGCCATAGTATTAATGATATAAGGCCTCCAGACAAAACATATTTATTCATTCTAGCACAGTATCTAATGTACAATATGAATCCTAGGCAATGCATTCGTGCTTTCTAGTCAGTAAAGGCTTTGGATTTCAAGATATTCTCCAATCTGGCATTGTTGCATTTCTTTCGCTAGAAGCCAAAAGTTTAGCGTCCAGAACAAAGAGTTCCCGGTCCAAGTGTGGATGATATCCTTGAAGGGCTTTGGTGTTTAAATTTGATGAGGCATACAGGAGGAAACCTGGAATTTGCCTGGGTAGGATTATGTTTCAATATTTCTGCAGGTATTGCTTTTACAAAAAGGCATTGAAGGAACTCGCATGCGCTAATACAATTTACTTGAAATAAAATGAAATTTCATTGAATATACACCAATGATCTGCTGAACATACACAAAAGTAATAGGCAAATTTGGATAAATGTGTGATGCATATTATTCACAAGCTATACATATAAATACATTTTTGATTGACCCTTGATTTTCGTCTTCCAAGAGATCTCTTGGACTTTTATGACAGTTAGCCTTGACTTGAGACTTTTTGCCTTCCATTCAAGTGAATGAGCCAAGTTTGCATAAACTAAGAGGAATATGCTTCCAACATCCCCCCTTAAGCTGAAAGGGTGTATATGAGTCCAAGAAGAGAGCTGAAATACAAGAGTTCATGGCAGCGAATGGTTGGATGTGCTCTCTGAAATGGTGGTTTAAGGAAGACCACAAACCAAATGAGGTAGCATAACCCAAAGCTTTCTATTTGTGGTAGTTTAAGGCTAACCGCCAACTTTGGAACTTGGCTCGAAGCAGTTCCTGGAACAATTCTGAAATTCGCTAGAAGCTAAAGTCATCTATGAAGTGAAGTGCTCCTTGATGATCGTTTAAAGATGACCACAAACTGATGAAGTGAGTAGCACAAACCGAAGTCTTTTGTCAATGGTGGTTCTGCTCTTTGACTGAACCAAGTCATGCTCATGGAACATGAATCTATCTCTGGCTACAACTCTGACTTTGGCATGGGCTGATCTGGCTCCAGGCTCTGGTAGTTGGCTTTGGTTTACGTTGTGGCTCATGCTAACTTGATATAACTTTAAAGCTAGTAGCTGACCATAAATTCCCCCCCTATCAGATACAAGGTGAGAAGATGAAGATATTTCCATTGCAGACGTGTCAATACTTGAGAATGAATACCGATATATCTTTTTGGCCATTGAAGACCATTGCCAAGAAGCGATCCATCCAAGGTGAATCTTTGCTCTGGAAGGAGTCGTGTCTGGAACAATTGTTTAAATAATGAATATGGTTTCCACAATGTTCACAAGGGTGAAGATCAAAACACTGATCTTTCCCATGGCCAACCTAATCACAATGTTGACATTATTCTGGAAGTGTTGCAAGTAAAGACAAATTATTCTGAAAACCCAACACTCTGAAACTAGATTGGTTTGTAGTATTGAATGTGAAAGGTCACTCCCTTTTCATATCCGAGACCAATTTTGTCCTTGTTGCTGATAACTTCTTCCCAAGGTCTGATGATGGGCTTGAGCAATGGGAAGTGCAAGTAAAACCTTTGCATCTTCATGTGAATATGCTCCTAGAATGGCATTATTGATCTGATCAAGTGTTGGTTGCTGGTGGGAATTGTTGACCACTGGTGTGGCACCTGAAGAGTATATGAAGACTCCATACCCAAGGATGTACCAAATGTTGTTTGTACCATCAAAGATCATCATACTATCAGAGTTTTTCAACTCTACTTTTTCTTATCATTTTCTGTTGTACTCAAATTGCACACTCCCTACGGAGGAAATGTAAAAGTGATATTAGTGTGAGGAGTCGAGTCATGTGACAGGCCTGGGTAGCCTGGGAACTTAAGCATATAGAGAAGAAGGGCTAGTGTTGCCAGTGATGATGATGATGGTTACTTCCTAGTCTTGGAAGTACCTCGCTCGCTAAGAGGGAGTGTTGATTTTTGTAGCTTGGGAGGTACTCCAAGCCTTGAGGATCGAGGGTTTGGAGGAAGGAGCTCCACAAGTGGCCTTGTGGGCTTGAAACCCAAGCTTGGGGTTTTGCACCCATCGATGTTTGGGCCAAAACCGTGACGAAACTTTCACATGTGATGTAGGAAGATGATAGAGGATGTTGAGCCAATTCCAACGCATCGAGAATCATCGAATTCCGAGTTGTCAAATTGAAGTTATGAATTTTTGAAGTTTGTGTGTGGGCTTATGGCACAAAGTTACGATCGGCTTAGGGATTAAGTGACAACCCACATAGTTAATTCGTTGGGCCACTTCGTGCCTATAAATAAAGATCAGTGTGATGTATTAGAACACATCCAAGGGAGCATTCACATCAACATACCTCTCTAAAATTGGGAGAGAAGTGTCTCAAGATTAAGGCAGCATACAAGGAATGTTGGGAGGTGTCTTGGGTAGATTCAAGGAAGGTCTTCTCAGCCAGATCACGCCGCAATTTCAGAGTCAAGTTCAGGGATTTTGTGCATATTTTAAGGGTGATTTTAGTCTTCGTTCTGGGCTGCAAGGGTAGTTGTAGCTACAACAAGTGTGGGAGGTTTGTCTTGTGGGCCGAGTGAGCTAGAAAGGCTCTTCTACGATAGTCGCAGCCTCTCCAAGCTTAGTCCAGTTGGAATAGGGGTGTTAACCCTTGCTAGGAGGCCGAGACCCTAGCTGTAACAGGTCCATGGATTGCAAACAGTCTTGAGGAGGAGCCTCAGGGCCTACGACAATGTATTGGATGCTTAGTAGATCAGCAAAGGTGACAGCAAGATTGAGCAAGGGAACACAGTGATTTGAAGCAATGGGTTAGGGGCCTGGTGGTGTGCCCTAACCAGTGTTCTTGAGTGCACAGAAATCGAGGCAAGAGGGAAACAGTAGTATGGTTGTAGACGGTCTCTTGATGATGTGTGGATGCTAGACGATGGGTGTCCTAGTAGAGGAATGATTGAGGAGTCTGTTAGCAGCCGTGTGGAAGGGTCTCCATAGGTGTTGGATGCCCTAACTAGGAGCAAATGCTACAACAGGATTGGTCAGTCCTGGGTTTGTTGGAGGGCAGCGTGAGAGTGGACCAAGTGTGGACGTCTATGTTGCCAAAAAACATGGGGACAAGGACGAGTTCATCATTTTTTGAAACAGGGTGCGTGGGTTCATCGGGGGTGTATATATATATATATATATATATATATTATAAATTCTAATATATGTGAATTTGTATATTTTCAAACTTTAAACATGAAAACTAAAATATTTATGATTTAAACTTTAGAGATTTAAACATACATATCATTGAACATTCAACATTTACATTGAAATTTCAAAATTTCTAGTTTGATATCAAGTGAAAATTGGAGTTTACACACACTTGTAAATCTAGCCCCAAGCAAATTTCGCCCAAAACTCTGGTAGGGAAAGAGAAGGCCAAAAGTTACATTCTTGGCAGAAAATGTAAAAAAAAACACAGTTAAAAGAGTGATTAGAAAAGCAAGTGATGTCGGTTGGCCATGAGAGAATGTGGAGATTACAATAGAAAAACAAGAGTTTGGAATCGCAGTATATGGTAGTAGACTATTTATTGTGGTTGCTTCAAGTTTCTAATACTCGTCATAAGGAAGCTTTCCCATCTTTGACATCATGGGTCGATTTACTATTTAGAATTAAATTTTAATTTACTAATTTTGTTATGCAAACAACGAAGTTTGAACACACAGAAATTAGAATTAATTCATGCGCACGGTGAATCTTCAAGAGCTACCTGTGAATCTTTAAGCAGGGATTGCATCTCTGTGGGAACCTCCGGTCACCGACACACACACCAGGGAAAGCTCGTCGTCTCAATAGTTAAACCGAATGGTTGTTGTCTCAAACGGAATGTTGTCATCGATGAGTGAAGCGATTTTAGGTTTTACGGGTTATGTATTCACCTTTTGACTTTCCACGATTTTTTATATTTAAATTTTTATTTCAAAAATTGTTCAACAAAGAACCCTAAAGAACTCGATTTTGGGGTTCCAAGTACCCATTATCGGTGTTCCAAGTACCCTAAACGTAAAACGCACCCAAATTTTTTTAACGAACAACCCGGTTATTATGGGTTCGTTTTGGAAGAACCCGTTCCTGAATCCGGTTCTTGGGTTCGAGAACCCCACACCTAGGTTCGGGAACCCATGCAACATAGGTGGACGTGGATTGGGCATTTATAGTCTGCTGGAGGACAACGTGATAACGCCCAAGTTGGAGCCTGGTGTGCACCATCTTCATGGACCTAGGTGGCTGCTAGAGTGGCAAAAGAAGAGCTCAAGGGTCTGATCAGCAAGGAGCAGTTTGAGTAGCCCTAGACGTGTCGTGTGGAGAAGGACATCTACAGCAGAAGATGAGTAGTCCTCTTAGCCTGTGTTCATTGTGGGAGATGGACATCTTGCAGTGATAGGTGGCAACCCTCTGTGCCCTATGTTAGTCTTCATTGGAGCAACGCAGAAAGACTATAGTGGGCTGAAGTCCCCGAGTAGCTGAGTAGTAGCAATGGGCAGTTGTGAGTTGTTCACAATTGTGAACAACTCAATAGGAGTCTTGATGTGTTGTGCCCTTGAGCAAATTGGATAGCCGAGATTCAATGGCCAAATGGACTTGGATCATTGATAGAGGCAGTGCTACAGATCAGGAGCCGAAGGACCGAGCAAGTACAAGGTATGACCGAGAGGAGCAAGTACAAGGTATGACCGAGAGGAGCTGAGAGAGCACGCTACATCAGGGAGATGGTCAGAGTTTCTTGTTGAGGGTAGATTGGTTGTCAATGGACTCACATCAAGCCCCAGCTTTGTATTCTTGTACTACTGGATGCTATGTCACACGGTTCGGGTTCGAATTCGGGTTCGGCAACGATTAAGTTCGATTCGGGTTCAAATTTTCCGATGAGGTTCGTGATGAGGTTCGACATTAGGTTCGACTATACATATTTTTCAATAAATATAAAAATATATGGCATAAATTAATTAAAAATCAAAATCAATTAATAAATTATAAAACTATGAATAAAAATTTTGATTAGTAAACACACATGAATAACTTAATCATAGCATGCTCTAATTATATCAATGACATTAGTTAAAACTTAAATGTAAACATACATTATACATCATACATTATTCATAACAGACAGTCCTAAGCACCTCATCAAAATTCCATGATCAGGCCATCTCCTTGAGGTGAATCTTAAGATTTAACATGGACCTAAATTACAGGGTATACTCCAACTGCATTATAAATCCATATTATGTGGCTAAGGAGGGTACATGCTGACTGTGCATAATCTTTACAAAAAATTCAGCTAATAAAGATTGTCAGAGTGATATTGTAAGAAGAATGCTGACGGTTGCCTTACAAGATGCATCAACATTAGAGATTCCTTTGACTACAAACATAACAATGTGGATCCTGTAATGGATTTGAAACGTAGACCAGAAACAACAAATACTGTGGATATTCCATATAGTTCTGAAAATATAATAATATACACATAACTTTAATGCAAAACAAGGCAGGTTGTGCTTGAAGCAACCACGGTCCACAAGCACTAGCAAAACTCAAAACTGTCAATCGGATTATGCTTGGATATTCCTTGTATGCCAACAGTAGTCACGTCCCTTTAACCTTTAGCATAAATGACATATATATATGGCAATACATTCTCTGAAATGAAATTCGAAAAATATATCTGCAAAGCACATACTCATAACAAATGAAGAAAGAAAAAGAGGGCGAGGGTTACATAAAGAATATTTTACATCTCATGAACTATTAAAAGACATGCGAATAATCATTTCAAATCTCTGTTGTGAAGGTAATTGCAGATCTGTTGAACGAACAGACTTACTTTTTGGTGAATAAGGGAGATCGGGATTCGGAACTATACAAAGTGCAGATCAATTCTGTCACAACTGAAGATAAAAAAATTGATTTTCTACCTTAGTCTTGTTTGGTTCTCGTCTCTCGGAAACTGCTAGCAATTATTGGAGGAAAGTCACGTTTGTTGCAGAATTGTGGTAACTTAAACTTTAAAGTTGGGATTTCTCTCTAAATGTAAATTGTAATAACTTCTATGTACATGGTGGGAGGGGCATGCTAATACGGTACCCACTCAGCAGTCAGCACTGAACAGAGGTAAATACAAACCACAAGTTCACAACAGCACTTGCTCAAGCTCAAACACGATCGGATAAATCATAAAGCACGAAGTAACTATTAAATAATGAATCCAACATCATCCGACCATGGCGGGAAGGGAAAATCGTGGCGGGAAGAGAAACCTGCCCACTGTTTTTTTAAAACCACTCAGACCAAATCCGCCGGAACAAAAACCCTAAATTCATTAAAAATCGAACCTAAACGAATTTTTTTCCATTAAATTCGCCTTCAGGTTCGGGTTCGGCTTCATATTCGCCTTGAGGTTCGGCTTTCAGGTTCGCCGAACCTAAACGAATTTGAAATTTTTTTTGAGGTTCGCCGAATTTCGAACCTCAAGGTTCAGGTTCGCCGAACCCTGTGACATAGACTGGATGTATGAGGGTCATTATCCCTGGTATAGAAGCCCTAGATTGTTTTATTATTCAGTTGGATTAAAATAACAAAGTTAGGTTGAAAATTGTAAAAATTTGTCTATATTTTGTGCATTAGTAGATTTATTGTTGTTTATATTTTGTTGTGCAAAGTAGTTTTGTTGTGATCTTTGGTTTGGTAGTGTTAGTGATTTAAGATTTTATCCTAGACACCAAGGTCGTGGAAAAACCAATGTTATCAGAACCGAACCGGTTCCGGAAAATCGATCAATCCAACCGGTTTGGAAGCAAAATTGGTCTGAATCAGCCCTCTGAACAGAAAATGACCGGTTCGGTACCCAGTTCCATCGGTCTGCGTGGACCCACGGTCGCGCGGCTAAGGCAAAAAAAAAAACTCACCTAACCTAACCAAGCCCCCTCCCTCCCTCCCCCTAATGCTATTTAAAGATCCCCACACCCTCTATTTCACTAACACAGTTCATTCGAGTCTTATGCAATTCTTGAGTTGAGTTCGGTGACGAGAATTTGGAGAGTTTTTTGCAGGGTTGTTCTGAGAGAGATATTTTGCAAATTTGAAGCGCTGATTGGAGTCTTGGAGAGTCGTTAGGTTGGAAGATTTTGAGTTACTTCAAAGTTTTTTTTCCCCTGGAGATCTTTGACTTTTCTTCAGTGGTTTTTGCAGCTGCTGGAGGAATTTTTTTTTATTTTCTTGAGGCTGCTACATAGTTGAATTTGCAGCTGATTTTGAAGCTAATTTTCTCCCAAAAAATTATAGAGTAAATCAAGGAATTTTTTGCTTCTTTTTTTTTCCATTTTTCTCCAAAAATCAGCTATTTTTTTTCTCATAAAAATCAAAAAACCCAGTGTTTTTATGCTGATTTGTAAGGGCTGCTCAAGCACTGATTTTGGAGTAGAGTTTCTTTAGAAAACTAAGAGGAAAATTCAAGGTATTTTTTCAACCATTAATGTTCTATTTTTCTTCAAAAATCTATTCTTTTCTTCCCTTAAAATTTTAAAATCTCAGTTTTCTATGCAGAATTCAGAATTTCGTATTTGTAATTTTTTGTTGGAATAAAAATTGTGGCAGCTATTTTCTTCTATTTTTTTTCAACAATTATTATAATTTGCAGGGTTATTTTGAGGGATTTCATTGGCAAATTTCTGAGAGAGATTTTGGAGGTGATTGAAGAGTTTATTTTCAGATTGGTTGGAGCTTTTTCTCTTCTCAAAATTTACAGCTCTTCAACAGGTATTTCATTGTTTCTATTCCTCTTTTATTTTTCTCTATTAAAAAAAAGGTCATAAAATTCTAAAAACCATAGGGTTTTCAATTCAGATTTTGCATTTCTTCCTCTTATCCCCCAAAAACAAGAATGATCTAGCTTGGGTTCTCTGTCATTTAAATGAACAAGGGATAAAAGTCTGCAACTATTGTGGGAAAAAAGTTAAGGGTGGCGGGATCCATAGAGTCAAAGAACACCTAGCACATTGGAGAGGGCAAGTTAAACCTTGTGAAAATGTTTTTGATGATCTTAAAGCAGAGATGCAAAGTTTAATTGAAGCCTACAATGAAGAGAAGGGGAGAAACAAAAGACTTAAAATTATATAGCCAAAAGTCAAAAGGATGATGCTATGCTTAGTGACCCTGATTTTGAATATTATGTGCCCAGCTTTGAATATTCCTCTAGTTTCCCTGCTAAAGTTAGAGAGGGTAGTTCAAGTGGTTTAAACTTAAAGAGGGCAGTAGCCCGTAAAGGGATTGACTCCTCTGCACCACCCCTAGTTCTCAACCAACCCTTGATACTAAATGGAAGAAAATAGAGAATGGGGCTGCATATGAATGCATTGGTAGATGGTGGTATGATGCAGACATACCTTTTAATGCTACTAATTTTGCATATTATCAGCCCATGATTGATGCTATAGCTTCATGTGGACTAACCTTCAAAGGCCCTAGCTTTCATGATATCCAGGGGGCACTATTACAAAATGATGTCCAAAGAATAGAAGAGTACCTTACTTTGTTCAAGCAATCATGGAACAAAACTGGATGCACTATTATCTCTGATGGATGGACTGATGGTAGATCTCGCACCATACTAAATTTCTTAATTGCTTGTCCAAAAGGTACTATGTTTCTCAAATCAATTGATGCATCTGATTAGGTGAAGGATGCACAATTGCTATTTCGTCTTTTGGATGAAGTAGTTATGGAAGTAGGGGTTGAAAATGTGGTACAAGTTATAACAGATAATGCCTCTAACTATGTTGCAGCAGCTAAGATATTGGAGGAAAAACACCCCACCATTTGGTGGTCTCCATGTGCAGCCCATTGTTTGGAACTCATGCTTGAGCATATTGGGAAAATTGAGTGGGTGAAGAAGCGTGTGGAGATGCAAAATCCATAACCAGGTACATCTACAACCACTCATGGGTTTTAAACTTTATTAGAAAGCACACAGTGGGTAAAGATATTGTTCGATCAACCATCACACGATTTGCAACCAACTTCCTTTCGTTGCAATCCCATGTTCAACAAAAATCAAACTTGAGGAAGATGTTTTCATCTAATGAATGTAATTCATCTCAATGGAGCAAAAAGGCAGAAGGGAAACAGATGGTTGACCAACTCTATGACAAAAGATTTTGGTCAAAGGCAGAGGAGATTGTGCTATTTAGTGAGCCTCTTGTCAGAGTTTTGCGGATGGTGGATAGTGATAAATCTGTTATGGGTTTTGTTTATGAGGCCATGGATCAAGCCGAGGAACAAATCAAGGCAGCATATGGGGATAAAATATGGAAGTACATTCATGTTATGCAACCAGCTCACAAAATTGAAGAAAAGATAGATCAATGACTTAGAAATCAGCCTCTTCGAGGGGGAAACCTCCTTAAAATTACATAAATGAACAACTCTTGGATGATTCAAATGATAAAAACCTACTTCCTATATATAGGAGTCTAAGGGGTCCCAATATAATCAGAGCCTACATAACAATAATAATGTAAGGGCACAACAATAATAATAGTGGGCTTCTTTGGCACACAATGATAACATTATGGGGACTACATGGGCACAACAATAACAATAAGGGGATACACTAGTGTTATAGGGACCTAACATGCCCCTCTCCTTCAAAAAAGTGTTGTATCAACGTTTGAGTAGTTCTAGAATCATTTGTGTAAAATTCTCTTCCTCCCATGTAGAATCTTCAGCAGGTAAGTTCTTCCACTTGATGAGATACTCTGAAATTGATCGATTTCATAGCTGTCGAGTTCTTGTTTCTGTGGTTGCTTCAGGTTCCAATATGATTTTTCCTTCCTCGTCAAGTTCTAGCAATATTGTTTGAACTGGGAGTTTGTCACCTATAACCTTCTTTAAGCATGAAACATGGAAAATTGGGTGCACTCGGGAAGATGTCGGAAGTTCCAATTTGTATGCCATAGTACCAATCTTTTGCAACACCTTGTAAGGACCATGTTGGAAAGTGTAACTAGGTTCGGTCTTCATATTGACTGTAATTATGTATTTATGTAATGAAGAAAACAAAGATAATAAAATATATTTTTGTTATGCTTGCTTCATGGGTTTCATGAGCAAGGTTTTTATTATATGTCAAAAGACTTCTTCTTGATGTCTTTTAGGGATTTGTCATCTTGTCATAAATGTACTAATTAAGAGTCATGTATATGAAGAGTCAAGTCAAAGAAGTATGTTTCAAGACCTTGTCATATTAAGCTTGAAGACATGACTCAATATGGTGCTCAAGATCAGTGTTGAATATCTTCTCAAGACAGCCTATGAGCAGTGGACAAGTCGGCTCACATACCCCTGTACAAGTTGGCCTACAAACAGATTGAAAAGTCGGCCTAAAAAGCAGGAAGGATGTCACTATATAAGGATGGGTCTGCGGTTCATTTGGATACAGAACTTCGATCAAGTCTGAGATCACTGCGGTCATACATATACGCAATAAGTGCGAAGTACGGACTGTGTTCAAGTGCGATGAAGTGATTGTGTTAAGTGCGTAATTATGACTATGTTCAAGTGCGAAAGAGGAGGACTGTGTTAAGTGTGGAAATAGGACTATGTCAAGTGCGAGAACAGGGTTGTGTTAAAGTGGTTACAGGACTGCGTTAAGTATAAGATATAAGAAGTATGCTCAATAGTACAAGTAAGGATCTCATTATCGTATGAAAGGGGTGGACTTCTGATGTGTACGTTGAAGACCAGCCTGCAATGTTAAGTAAAGGTGCAAGGTGTGCACAGGACAACCTATAACAACTTACAAGGTGTTGATATCACAGTAAGGATCACATACAGCTAAAGAAGGAAGAATAAAAGTAGAAACCAAGCTCTCTAGTCTTGGTGCAGGAAAGAAGGATTAGCTCAAGTAGTCAATGAAGAAGTAGTGACAAGGTCTTGGAGGCATACAAAGGTCAAGGGTCTGTGTCATGGTCATGGTACTTGTCATCTGAAAGTCTATAAGAAGAATTTCTTGAGGGTTTTCCTCTCCAAGAGGGAGAGGTTTTGGCCCTGGCTTGAAGAGCCTAAATTTGTCTCTTGTGTTTTTGGTAATTGACTTGATGAAAGTCATAATAAGCTAAGATGAGAAGACATAAGTAAAGAAGTAAGCTCACAAGTAATTATCAACAAGAGAATTTGAATTAAACCTAGCCCTACCTAATTCTCAACATGGTATCAGAGCTAAGGTGTTGAAGACAAGGGCTACTTGACAAGGAGACACTCAAAGATTAAAGAACAAGAATCCATTTCTATAGAAAGCATCAAAGTCAAGGTCAAAGTTTGCGTTGAAAAGTCAAATCAGTGTGCAAGGAAGATTCTCAATCCATTTCAAGAAGACCTCAATATCATTCAAAGGATTCACTCTTCAAGGAGATAATCTTGTTGGAAGACACATCCAGCACCATCCAACAGTATCCAACATCTTTGAAGACATCATCATTCTGAAGACATCTACATTGGAGAATTCAATCTAAGAGGGAGTTCCTACCTCCATCTCCATCATCATCATCATCAAGGAAGTTGCTAGGAGGAAGTCACTCTACTCAAGTACGTATCTCTATGACCTCGGCTAAATCTGTCAAAATGACTTATTGCAAAGAAAGCAACAAATTGGTTGGGTCATCAGATTTTAGTGCATGGAAGAAGAGGACAGATTTGAATCTAATCGAAGATGAAGTTATGGGCTACATCAAAGGATCCACAATTCAACCCTCAAAAGAAGATGCTCCAACTCATGCCAAGTACATGAAAGGAGAAATCAGAGTCCAAAGAATTCTCATAGAATCCATTAAGGACTCACTCATACCCTATATATCAAAACAAGAAACTGCAAAAGAAATATATGAGAAACTAGTGGAGCTATTCTCTGAGTACTGCAAGAGAAGCAATCTCTCTAAGACAAGAACTATAAAATATGAAATTGTCAAGAGAGGAAGGAATCACTTCATATTTTATGAGGATTTCTGAAATAAGAGACCAACTGCAGGAATATCTGATAGTGAGATGACTACAGCGGTGTTGAATGCTCTACCGAAAGAATGGGGAAACTTCACTTCAAGCTTATACGCGAAGAAAGAAGCAACACCATTCCAAAATCTATGGTCTCTATGTAAAATAGAGGAAACAAGATTGAAAGCCAAAGTCGATACATGATCAAGTGAAGGGAATCAAGCCTTTGCAGCCATGTCCAGGAAGAAAGGAAGATTCAGTAAATTTGGTCCTCAAAATAAAAGGAGAAATTTGGAGAAGGTACGATGTTTTGGATGTAATGAACTTGGGCATTCTAAAAGGGATTGTCCTAAATTAGAAAGGGACAACAGGACAAAGGAAGAATCCCATGTCACAGATGAAAGGGAAGAACCTAATGCAAAGAAATCCAAGAAAGAATAAGCGAAAGATCTCTACTATGATTGAGATCATCTTCCTCTGTAAGTGATTTCTGTCGGTAGTAAAATAGTATGATAAGAAGCAGTGTATATTAATAGCATCATGATAGAAGCATGGAAGGAGCACTTGAAGAAGTAGCTCCTGGAAACCTCACTGATAACTACATTGATGGAAGGAAGTCATCAAGATCAAGGGTTATCATTCAATAATCAATATGGAAACAGGTGTTGACATTTTTCTAATGGAGTCCTCTCTGGATTCACTAACTAGAAAGAAAGCAAAAGGTTTCATCGAGAATTCTATCTTGCAGAATTCGAGGATTAGAACACGATGACTCAAAAGGAAAAGGATGAGGTACATATATCTACATGTTGTCACTGGACGCTGTGAAGTCATGTCATATGGTTGCAGGTGATGGACTTCTATCTTTAGAAATATGATCAAAGAAAGAAGGATCTCTTCTAGTACATAGGTTTCCACTAACAGATGAAATCAAAATGTCCTCATATGGAATATGAGGTGGTTGAATACTGGAAGTTCCCGGGAATGAAGCTGTGTGGAGAAAGAAAGGAAGAGATCACGAAGTGCAACCATGTCATGAGGTGGTTATCATCCGAAGCCAAGAAGATGTGACTAGGAGATCTCCTGGAAGATATGTGGACTCTGATAGAAGTATGGTAAACAAGAAGACTCTTGACAATACATATCTTTAGGAGATGTGTTAATCTGAATAGAGGATTTGATGCCTACAGGAAGCTGTCAGGGCGAAAGATCATCACTGAGGTAACTTTTGATTTAAAAGTTCTTATGTATATGTTTATCTGGATAAGTTTATGCAGGACTACCAATCATGGGGAAGGATGCAAGATCCTTGGGAAATGGTTCGAAGGAAAGCAGCATGGCATAAAGATGGACCAGATGAGAAATATTGATGAATCACTTTCTGGTGGATGACATGACTCATGGATGAAAGTGATGGATGATCTATGCCCTATAAAGCCAATGTTGAAGATTCCTTAATATCAAAATCCATGACATCGAGGGAGGAATTCTTCATGAGCAGTTGGGTGTCTCACCATTGTTGTTGCAGGTCCCTGTTTAAGAGGAAGCCTGGTGGTAAGTTTCTTACTTGGAAGAAACTTTAAGTATGTCCTTCCTGAATTAAAAAAAAAGTGATGAATATGATTCTCTAAATTGATGTGTAATGCACTAGACCAAGACTAACAGTCGTTAGTCTTAGTGAAGGCCATGAGGAGAGAATGGATAGACACATCATTTTGGTCTTCACCTGGAAGACAGAATGGAGGATTGGGTAATCATCTACTCTTTGAGAATGAGATAGGGCATTCAAGATAAGAGTAGTCAGGGACTGATATTATTTGAGGGCAGGTTACCCAAGAGAAGAATAGTCCAAGAAGGTCATACTCTAGGAACACCTGGGTGGAGTATGTACCTTGGAGAGACAATGACTATGGTGTCTATAATCATGTGTCTCGCCAACATTGTAGCCCATTGTCTCGTTGAGAGATGGGGTTGTTAGTCAAGGCCTTGCACTAGGACAATGTTGGCTGATATGATGCTATACAGATGCAATTACCAATCTGATTCTTCTTATGAGATTCTTCATACTGAAAGTGACCATGTACCATTATGAATACCTCCCTAGTTAAAAGGGAGTGTTGGAAAGTGTAACTAAGTACGGTCTTCATATTGACTATGTAATTATGTATTTATGTAATGAAGAAAACAAAGATAATAAAATGTATTTTTGTTATGCTTGCTTCATGGGTTTCATGAGCAGGGTTTTTATTATAGGTCAAAAGACTTCTTCTTGATGTCTTTTAGGGATTTGTCATCTTGTCATAAATGTACTAATTAAGAGTCATGTATATGAAGAATCAAATCAAAGAAGTATGCTTCAAGACCTTGTCATATTAAGCTTGAAGACATGACTCAATATGGTGCTCAAGATCATCGTTGAATATCTTCTCAAGATAGCCTATGAGCAGTGGACAAGTCGACTCACATACCCTTGAACAAGTCAGCCTACAAACAGATTGAAAGGTCAACCTAAAAAGCAAGAAGGATGTCAGTATATAAGGATGGGTTTGCGATTCATTTGGATACAAAACTTCGGTCAAGTCTGAGATCACTGTGGTCATATATATTTGCAACAAGTGTGAAGTAAGGCCTGCGTTCAAGTGCAAAGAAGGGATTGTGTTAAGTGCGAAATTAGGACTGTGTTCAAGTGCGAAGAAGGAGGACTGTGTTAAGTGCAAAAATAGGACTATGTCAAGTGCGAGAACAGGGTTGTGTTAAAGTGGTTACAGGATTGCGTTAAGTATAAGATATAATAAGTATGCTCAGTAGTACAAGTAAGGATCTCATTATCGTATGACAAGGGTAGACTTCTCATGTGTACGTTGAAGACCAACCTGCAATTTTAAGTAAAGGTGCAAGGTGTGCACGGGACAACCTATAACAAGGTGTTGATATCACAGTAAGGATCACATACAGCTAAAGAAGGAAAAATACAAGTAGAAACCGAGCTCTCTAGTCTTGGTGCAGAAAGGTGCAGATCGGTGCAGGACGGTGCAAGAAAGAAGGATCAGTTCAAGGAGTCAATGAAGAAGTAGTGACAAGATCTTGGAGGCATACAAGAGTCCAAGGTCTGTGTCATGGTCATGGTCATGGTACTTGTCATCTGAAAGTCCATAAGAATAATTTCTTGTGGGTTTTCCTCTCCAAGAGGGAGAGGTTTTGGCCCTAGTTTGAAGAGCCTAAATTTGTGTCTCTTGTATTTTTGGTAATTGACTTGAGGCAAGAGATAATAAGCTAAGAAGAGAAGACATAAGTAAATGAAGTAAGCTCACAAGTAATTATCAAGAAGAGAATTTGAATTAAACCTAGCCTTACCTAATTCTCAACAGACCATAGTACTTTGGAGATAATTTATTATTCTGCTTAGCTTGCTCGAGGGACATTTGTTTGTATGGTTGTCGTAAAAATACCTAGTCACCTACATCAAAACTTCTTTCGTTGCGATGTTGATCTGTCTATTGTTTCATTTGATTCTGTGCCAAAGTTAGATTATCCTTTAGGAGTTGGAGAACTTCTTGTTGATGCTCGATGTGATCTTCCACTACTTGAACCTTAGAATCTTCTCTTAAAGATGATGTGATGGATGGTGGATGATATGCATAGAGTGCCATAAATGGGGTCATGTTTGCTGCAGTGTGGAAGGAAGTGTTATACCACCATTCAGCCAGAGGTAACCACTTGACCCATTGTGTTTGTTTATCAGATACAAAGCAACGAAGATATCCTTCCAAACATTTGTTCACTATCTCAGTTTGCCCATCAAATTGAGAATGATAAGACTTCCTTGTTTCCATAATTTTGCTTTCAACTTTTCTTGCCACCCTGGATATCTTTTCCAATGAATCGAGTTCCCAAAGGAGAAGCTCATGTTGGATGTTATCCTTTAAAGTCCCTATGAAGACATCAATCCTATGTTCCTCTGCAATATTATTTACCCTTATATTCAATTTTTGGAAGTCCTCAATATGCTCCATCATTGAACCCTTTTGTTTGAGATTTATCAATTGGCTAAAGAAGGTGTTGCTCCTTGTATCATCATAATGTGTTATCATTTCCTCCGTAAAAATTGACTAAGTGACAAGTATTTTACGAGAACAAATCCATCGATACCATACAAACTGATTTTGTTCTAAATATAAAGTTGCAATGCGTACCTTTTGTGTGTGTTGCACATTATGGAGCTCAAAGTATTGCTCCATTTGTAGTATCCATGTTGTCGGATCCTTACCATCAAACTTTCTCATATCGATCGTTGGTGGGTCTTAAATCCAACATTAGAGTCTATGAAATCATGATTAACATTCATTTTGTTCTCATCATGAGTTTCATCTACCCTTTTGCCATTAGGAATCATTTCTTGTAGCAACTTTGTCAAACCTTCCATGTCTGCTTTTAGACCATTCTTCATGTCTTCCATGTTGCCTTTCAGTTTTTCTTCTATACCATCGATCTCAGCTTCCATGCCATCCATGCCTTTCTACAAACCATACATCTTAGTTTCCATGTCATCCATGCCTTTCTGCAAACCATACATCTTAGCTTCCATGCCTTTCTTCAAAACGTCCATCTTAGCTTCCATTTCATTTTTGGTTACTTTTTGTGAGAGCAAAATTTGTTGCACTTGGTCTTGTAATTTTGATATATCATGTTGTACTTCTTCCTCTTCATGTGTCATAGTGTGGAATTTTGAGGGCTTAATGGGTGTGGAATTCTTTTTGGGAGGCATTATAGAACCCAATACTGATATCAATGCTTCAATGTGCCCTTTGGAATCACTTCAAACTGATTTTTTTAAACAAAAGTTATACAATTCTATAAAAAAAACACACCTTTTTCTTGCTTTTGAGGAGCTCGATATTGAAACTGGATGTATCTCTGTGATTTCGGATCCCCAAGATTTGAACTTCAGTCCTGTAGTAGCCCTTTGAGTCTTATTTCCAATGCCACAGGTCAGACCTAATTTGGATTATTCAAGACAAATTTATGCATGATCTCCCACAATGACCTAATTATGGAGTAGTTCAGTAGAGCGAACTTGTACGGCATGCCACGTGTCACTGTTTCGACCTTCGGCCCTGAAATCGATACACAAGAAACTATAGTCTGTGCACTTTCGACCACTTATTATAGAATTCCAATCCGATGCTGGAAACGAAAGTTATGATGATTTTCCCTCGGTCACCTGTTTGAGATGAAATTCTGGAGCCTGCAAAAACCCTAACTTCCACAAATCGTATCTCCGAAAATATTGTGAACCAAGGTCTAAAAGTTTTACACGAAGTTCATCAAGATTTAGGCTCCACGGGGTAAAAATTTTAGCTTCTGAAGCCTCGTAGAAAAAAAGTTATAGTGAAAATTCCAAGATGGCCTATTTGAAGAAGCGAAACCCTAGAATCCCAAGCTCTGATACCAAATGTTATGCAACTAGCTCACAAAATAGATGAAAAGATAGATCAACGACTTAGAAATCAGCCTGTTCCAAGGGGCAGCCTCCTTTACATTACATAAATGAACAATTCTTGGATGATTCAAATGATAAAAACCTACTTTCTATATATAGGAGTCTAAGGGGTCCCAATATAATCAGAGCCTACATAACAATAATACTGTAAGGGCCCAACAATAACAATAATGGGCTTCTATGGCGCACAATGATAACACTATGGGGACTAGATGGGCACAACATTAACAATAAGGGGACTACACTAACAATAACAATAAGGGGATACACTAATACTATAGGGACCTAACAATTCCTCTATGGAGAATCATTGATGAAAGATGGAATAAACAACTCCATAGATCTTTACATGCAACCGGCTACTACTTAAATCCAAGGTATGTAATTTTGGATTTCAATTCTCATTGCTTATAAGTCATAAATTTTGAGTTTTAACTTTTAGCTTTTAGTTTTGTTGACTTGATGAATATGTTTTTGTTTTCTAAATTTTGAAGGTACCATTACACTACAAATTTTGAGGTTGATGGGGAGGTTTTAGGGGGATTGTATAAATGCATTGAGCGCATGGTCCCAGATTCCAAGACTCAAGATCAAATTCATAACAAGCTCTTGAATTTCAGTGAGAGTATTGGTACCTTTCGAATTTATATGGCTATAAGAAATAGCAAAGAGTCCCCCAGATAAGAACTATTAAAATTTGCAAATTGTTGAGCCTAAATCTCAACTTTCAAATTCATTTGCTAATACCTTTTTTCCTTTCACCCTTTTTGCAGCCTATATGTGGCAACAATTTGGTAGTGAATGCCCTCAATTGCAAAAATTTGCAATTCGAATTTTGAGCCAGACATGTAGTGCTTCAGTGTGTGAGCGGAATTGGAGTGTGTTTAAGTGTATACACACTAAGAAGAGGAGTCATTTGGAGCAAAAGCGATTGAATGACATGGTTTTTGTTCAATACAACCTTAGGTTGAGGTGCAATCAAATGTTGAATAAAACCCCTGAAACAAGCAACATTGTCTTGGGTGACTTTGATCCAACATCAGAATGGGTTGTGGAGAATCAAGCACCAGCATTTGACAATTAAGACCTTTCTTGGTTGGATTTGGACCCGCCTCCACAAGATGCAGAGGCAGATATATCAGAAGCACCAGTAGGAGCTTAAGGGCCAGGGGAATCAAGCCATAATCCCATTGCAGACTTGGATGTTCATGCTACTTATTCTTCAGATGAGGATGAGGAGGATGATGATTCTAATGATGATTGATGATTTGATCATCTGTATCTTGTAGTATTGTAGGTTGTAGTATAATATTATGATCTAGTATGTTATTTTGGACTATAAAGGCCTTTTAGAGCCTGCTTCTTGATGTTTGTAACATTTTTTGTTCAGCAATGTTTTGCACTAAGTGTTATTTTGGCTATATGCACCTATATAAATGAGAACTTTTGCATATTTGTGTTTAAATGGTTTGGATTAATATGTATGCACATGAATATATCTGTTTTTTCTTTAAAATATGAAAATTTTATGTATTTTTGGAAAACCAGTTTTTTTCCGGTTCCGACAGGTTCCCGGTCCCCAAGGTTTTCCAGTTCGATGACCGGTTCGGTTTCGATAACATTGGGAAAAACAGCACCAAGCATATTTCAATCTTCACAATCATATCAAACTTATAAATATTTCATCACCAAACCTAGCTCTAGGGATCGGATATTGTAGACTATAGTTGTCAATCCTCTAGAATGAGGCTTTAATTCTTGTAATCTTATTAAAAAAGCTAACAGAAATATTGATGAAAACACTCCCCACACTCTCGAACTATGAGTAAAACTTCACAATCCCATCTCTCTATAGATATCCCTTGTGACGAGCATAACCATAACTCAAGTGAGAGCTTTGGTTATTCCTGAGAGTGCAATACCACATTGTCTAGAAAATGACATCGTTGAATGTTGCCACCTTGCACCAAACGTTCTACAGGATGGCCAAAAATCACACTAGTAGCATAACAAATCCTCTTTCTTCACTGATAAAAAAGGAAGTCGTGCTCATAAAACATAGCCACACTCTAACATTAATATCACAGGAAAACAACAACAGGGAAGGTACCCGTACTACTACAACTATAGCTTTAGTAACGTTTTATAAACAACAAATGCTTTGTCCTCATTGGCTCTATTATGAGTTAAATATTTCATAGCTATATATATATATATATATATAATGACAAAATACTAATAAATAAATATCAATTAATTATTAAGTTAATAATTTAAATTAAACTAGGTTACTCTATAAGTTTTGAGAAGGCATCAGTCCAAAGGGACGTGTCTTTTAGGCTCGTGGCCAGTCAACTTTTATAAAGGAGAACCACCCTAGCCTTGTAAACCATCATCAATTATTGAATAAAATTTATATATAAATGTTTAAATACATCAATGTTTCTGAGTATTAAATGTGCAAGAGCAAACCCAGTGTTCCAATGGTATCAGAGCCTGCGGTCCTTCGAAAGACGCCTCCTCTATCCTTCTCACTGCTACATCACATGTTCGTTATACACAGTCGTTGTACACCTCATCGCTCCATTACCTTGTCTGCTTCGTATGTCCCCGCTCCTGCGTTATCCATCGTGCCTCTCATCATGTCCACTTATCAATTCCATCCATGTTCGTCATCAAGGACTGCTACCACAATTCGAACACTCCGCCAGACATCGTTGCCACCTGCTCGTGCTTACAAGTCATTGTCCACTGTACAAATCACATACATCCGCATATACAAATTGCTCACAGGTCGTTGTATAAATCCACATACGGAAAATTGTGGCCACTACTCCGACGGTCGACGAAGAAACATGGAGCGTAAAAAGACAATCGCCATCAGAACGTCATGATCCAACCAAACATCATATCTCAAGTCGTGCAGGCAACATGCGTCAATACGGATCGATATACATGTAACTGTGTTGAGGTTGTGATTCAATACGTCGATTCAGTTGTTGTCAATATTCCGCCGTGGTCATTATATTGGTCTAAACAACTCGATAGGCCATATATAGTTAGATTATAAAATCAATTCAATTAATTAAATTTATTTAAATAATTAAGTTATTAAAAAAAAAAAAAAAAGTGGGTCTACAAGGAATAAGAGGAACAAAATGGGAAGTAATAATAATGACGATACCTCGAAGAAATTTCAAGAAGAACTCGACAGAATGGGAAAGTGCCTTGACGATATCGAAAGGAAGCAAGATGATTTCGAGAAAAGTCAAGACCAAATGGCAGAGAATATCATAGCAATAAAAAGAATGATGACCCTGTTTATGGGAGGAGCCAATCCACCCTCAGACACACAAAGTCCTAAGACTCCGAAAGATGGAAATTTTCCAAGTCATGAATTCTCGATGTACGAGAACCAACTACAGTTCGAAGGAAGTCAGTACTATACAAAGTTTCTCGAAAGAGACTACCTTAAAATTAAAAGAGAAGTACCTAAGTACGATGGTAAGGACCATAAGGGCGCCATTGTATGGGTAAATAAAATGGACGCCATTTTCGAAGCAAACCCACCAATAGGTGAATAAGAGAAGGTCATGACCGCATACAACAACCTGGAAGCGGAAGCATATGATTGGTTCCTTTGGTGGTCCAACAAACGTGCGGCTTGTTCGTTCAATTGGGAAAATTTTAAAAACGCGTTACTCAACCCAACACCATTGAAGAAGCTAGACATGCAACAATAATTATTGAGTGAAAATATAAGCTCCATAAAAAGCCATATGCTAATAATGAAAAATTAAACAACTACTCAAAAGGGAAGTCAAGTAAGTTGTCTTCCGAAAACACTGGTAACTATGTCCCACCACCAATGTGCAATGGAGGAAAACAACAGTCTAATTTCGAACGAATAAGGTATGGCAAGTGTTGGACATGCGAAGATAAATATTCCCCGGGGCACAAGTGCACTATGCAAAAGCTCTACAACTGCGAAGCAGAAGAAGAAGAAGAAGAATCTTCAGAGAATAACTCTGACAAAGAAAACGAGACCCCTAATCCAGAACCAGAAGAAGAGAGTATGCCAAGAATTTCTCTAGCAGCCATCACAGGGATAGCTCAACCACAAACATTGAAGCCTAAAGGAAATATCAAGAAACAAAATGTTATCATTTTAATAGATTCAGGAAGTACGCACAACTTTATAGATGTCAATGTCCCAAAAAGACTGAACATTTTTGCATACCTCGTAGCAGATTTAAAAGTTATTGTGGCAGATGGAAAACGAATAGATGGAGTAGGAAAGTGCCATAAAGTTAAAAAGCAACTGAATGAATATGAAATGGAGTCTAGTTTTTATACGATCCCTTTAGGAGGAGTAGACGTTGTCTTAGGAGTGAAATGGTTGCAAACACTAAGAACATATTCAGCGAATCACCAAAAATAGTTCATTAAGTTCAAAATGGATGGAAGGAAGTATAAGTTGTTCGAGTTCCAAGCCCCACCTACCCAAGTCATTTCTGCTCAGCAAATGAAAAAGCTTATTCGCAAGGGAGCCCCAGTATTCGTTGCACAATGTCAACAGTTAGAGTTATTATCGATGGAAGGGGTTCACCAACAGTCTGAAATTTCATACCTAATCCAAAAATATGAGAAGGTTTTTCAAGATCTACCGATGAAATTACCTCCTGAAAGGAAAATTGAACATATTATTGAAGTCAAACCAAATTCAATGCTAGTAAATGTAAAGCCATATCGCTACCTCCATCATCATAAAACAGAAATAGAACGATTAATACAAGATCTGTTAAAGCATGGAGTCATTACGAAGAGCAGAAGTCCATACGTTGCACCAGTAGTATTGGTCAGGAAAGAGATGGATCTTTCTAGTTGTGTATAGACTACAGAGGATTAAACAAAATTATTATTAAACATAAATTTCCGATTCCATTCATTGATGAGATGTTAGATGAGCTCCATGGCACAGAATATTTCTCAAAATTAGATTTGACATCTGGTTACTATCAAATTCGAGTGAGACTAGAAGAAGTCGAAACGACTTCATTCAGAACTCACGAAAGGCGCTATGAGTTTAAAGTAATGCCATTTGGTTTAACAAATGCACCAACCACCTTCCAGGCAACCATGAACGAACTCTTCCATGCATACTTTTGAAAATTTGTATCAGTCTTCTTCGACGATATTCTCATTTACGGTAAGACATGGAAGGAGCACTTCAAACACCTGGAGGAAGTACTTTTCGTATTAGAAAAGAATCAATTTTATGCCAAGTTATTGTTGATTTTTGGTAGCATCAAAAGTGCTCTATGTCTCAAAATTTGTGGAGAGGCTGAGGCACATGTATTCCAAAGAACACATAAATCGTTTGTGAAAATTCCACTCAAAATGTGTTTTATTAAAATAATTAATTATTTTAATGTGACCATAAGTTTAAACTTAGGAAAATTAAATAATTAAAGGGTATTAATAAAATAGAGTGTGAATCTTCTAGAGAACATGGATCAAGTCAAGTTATAATCTTAGCCGTTGATTGGAGATCTAATCTCGGTCGTTGAAGTCTCAACAAGAATGTTATAAAGAAAGGCTCGAGGGTCATTTGGAAAACTACACCAAGTGAATCTAGAGATCGAAATTTCTGAAGTGAGCAGTGCTCAAGACCAAAAATCGATCTAAATGATTCCAGCGCAGAGAGGGGCAGAGATAGCTTCCAAAGAGAGAGTGACTTTCTCAACTGGAGAACCATTAGCAGAGAGAGGCAGAGAAAGATCCAGCAGAGCCAGCGCAGAGCCACGCACGGCTACGCAAAGGTTGCACAGAGGCCAAGAGGGTTTCTAAGATCTTACTGTCGGATCAGTTGCAAAAGTTGGGAGCTAGGGTGTGAGACCGGGAGGCTGAGATCTAAGATTCTAGGAGGCAAATCGATCTATTGCTTGGGTGACATACTGCCTATGCAGTCACTGTGGAGAGGCAGCGCAGGGACCTCCAGGGCCATCTAATCCAGAGTTTGGATCAGCCAGATTTTCTAGTGATCAAGTGAGGTAAAACTCACAATCTTTTTGCCAATATTTCTCCCTCTATAATTGAATAACCCTTGTGGTATTCAGAGATATATTCAGAAATTGCTACTGCTTAATAGAATAAAACCCTCAAATTTGTTGCACCGGTTTTCCCGCATTGGGTTTCTCCAGGGACTTTCATCCAAAAATAACGGTGTCCTGTGTATATTTTTTCTTTGCTCATTTTCTTTGTTTCAGAATCATATGAGACTTCAGGATATTTGTGATCAGTTGGCAGCCGTGGGATCTACCACATCTGCTACAACTATGGTGAGACTGGCCCTTAACGCAGTCACTGAGGAGTGGCAAGTTTTTGTCCAAAGTAGCTTGGGCAGGGCAACACTACTGATTTGGGAGGTGATGTAGGCAGCTCTTCAAGAGGAGGCGCTGAGAAAAGATCTGGTCAAGTGTAAACTCAATGGTAGCAGCGGGAGTGAATCGAAGAATCCGGAGGAGGAGGAGAATGCAACCCTCGCATCAAAGGGGCAACAAGGGCAACCGAGACGCAAGAAGGATGTCTCCAAGATGAAGTGTTTCAAATGTGGTGAGATGAGACACTATGCATCACAGTGTCCTTTGAAGAAAAAGGACAAGGATGAGAAGCACGATCCAAAGGTTGCAACTATGAAGATTGAGGAGGATGAGTATGTCATGAGCATCTCCAGGAGGGAGATGGGGTGACATGGAACTGTAGTTCACCTTGAACTTTAGTTGGGCAGGATCCTTGAGGAACCCACCTCATGGATCATCACCTTGCTACGGGAGCCCATGATTAGTAGTAGCGGGATGGAGGAGTTTTCAATGGGAGCCAAGGAGTGATGGAGCGAGAGATGCAGTGGTTAGCAGCGCCAGAATCTGAGCAGTGCAGAGCAGAGAGGCAGCAGCGTGTAGAGGCATAATGCAGTAGCTTCAACAGTGCAGTGACTTCATAGGGCAGCATGGGACTAGCAGCAGTCAAATCTTGAGCACCGAGGTGCATCCACTGAACGCTTGTTCAATTTTTTGGTGGTTTCAGTTGCTTCTCTCAGCAACTGAGTTGCAGTGCAGATGTAGTCTTAGCAGTGGCAGTGCTAGCAGCATAGTAGATGCAGGACTTGAGAGGGAGTTGCAGTATTGATGTAGCATCGGCAGTGGCAGTGTCAAGGGCAGCAGTACAATTACAGCAGCAGCACAGTGGTTGGTGGACAACTTGTCAGACATCAGCAGTGCAGAGGATGCTTCAAGGTCAAAGCAATGTGTAGCACGCATGTTGTTAGGGCACTTTCCTCGCTAAGAGGGAGTGTTGATTTTTGGTAGCATCGGAAGTGCTCAAAGTCTCAAAATTTGTGGAGAGGCAGAGTCACATGTATTCCAAAGAACCCAGAAATTGTTTGTGAAATTTTTACTCAAAATGTGTTTTATTAAAATAATTAATTATTTTAATGTGACCCTAAGTTTAAACTCAGGAAAATTAAAAGGGTATTAATAAAACAGAGTGTGAATCTTCTAAAGAACATCGATCAAGTCAAGTTATAATCTTAGCCCTTGATTGGAGATCTAATCTCGGTCGTTGAAGTCTCAACAAGAAGGCTATAAAGGAAGGCTTGAGGGTCATTTGGAAAGATACACTGAGTGAATCTAGAGATCGAAATTTCTGAAGTGAACAATGCTCAAGACCAGAAATCGATCTAAGTGATTCCAGGGCAAAGAGGGGCAGAGATAGCTTCCGGAGAGAGTGATTTTCTTCGCCGGAGAATCATCAATAGAGAGAGGCAAAGAGAGATCCAGCAGAGCCAACGCAGAGCCACGCAGGGCTACGCAAAGGTTGCGCAGAGGCCAAGAGGGTTTCCGAGATTTTGCTATCATATCAGTTTTAGAAGCCGGGAGCCTGGGTGTGAGACAGAAAGGCTGAGATCTGAGATTTCGGGAGGCAGATCGATCTATTGCTTAGGTGACACAGTGCCTACAAAGTCACTGCACAGAGGCAACGCAGGGACCTCCAGGGGCATCTCATCCAATGTTCGAATCAACCGGATTCTCCAATGGTTGAGCGAGGTAAAACTCACAATCTTTCTGCCAGTATTTCTCTCTCTATAACTAAATAACCCTTGTGGCATTCAGAGATGTATTCAAAAATTGCTACTGCTTAATAAAATAAAACCCTCAGATTTGCTACACCGCTTTGTTGAAAAGTGTAACTAGGTCGGTCTTCATGTTGACTATGCAATTATGTATTTATGAAAAGAAGGCAAAGAAATAAAATGTATTTTTAGTGTACTTGCTTCATGGGCTTCATGGGCAAGATTTTATTAAATAGGTGGATTTTTTCTTGATGTTCATTAAGTTTGAGTTAAGTGTAGCTATATGCTCCAGGACGTTGTGAAAGACGCTCACAACAGTCCTCAATGCAACGATGAAAGACAAGCCTCAAAATGCAAGAAATGAAGTACCTCATCAACGCTGAGATAAAAATTATCTAGTCGGCCTCACTCACAGCTATATGGTCGGCTTGCTTAAGGGGATGTGCCCTATATATATATATATATATACACATATGGTATGCAGTCACAAAAAAAAATAATAATAATAATGAATACCTCTGATTCTACAGTGCGGAAAAAGGAAGACTGCGGATCTATCTGAGTTAAAAGGAGCAAATGTATATGAACCTATTGCGGACTTACCTCTAAACTACAATGCCGAAAAGGGACAGCATATAATGCGGAGAATGGGACAGGAAGCAAGTAATGCGGATATGCCTTAGTCAAAAGGAACAAGGTGCGGATCTCTCTGATGCAGTACAGGAAACGAAATAGATTTTGGATAGCCCTGAAGAACAGATTTTGGAACTGAGGTTTACAGCGGATGAGATATGGAATAAATATGTATACAAGAGAAATGTTCAAGGGTCAAATATGCGGATCTGTAAATACTAAATAGACTTCAGACAAGTCTGTAACCAAATGCGAACTTCAGGACAGGACAAAGTACGGGTTTAAGAATAGAACAAAGTGCAATCTACGATGACGTATATCTAATATAATTATAAACAAACCAGAGCTTCGGTAAAGCTTCTATGATTGTATGACTGCGTTGAAAAGGAAACAGAAATACGATAATGGAATCATATATATCAAACATAGTTCTGATGCGGTTCATAATAAGTAATACGTGGTTATACAGTAAAGACTCGAATTAGGAATGGTGCGTAATCAGACTACTGCCAATCATATATCCACGCAGTCAGTGGAAGCCCAAGTAATATCGTTCAGTCTTATACTAAGTTAAGTATAAGTGAAAAAGATAGACGTTATCCAAAAGGAGCCTAACTTGTGTGTCTCGTGTAATTTGATAATTAACTTGATGAAAGATTAACTAAGCTAAAGAAGAGAATACATAAGTAAGCTCACACGTAATTATCAAGAAGGGAATTTTGTAGAAATTTCTCATTTCCCACCCCGGTTTTCAGTTTCACCTTATTTCTCCAAAATAGTTAAATGCCCTTTCCCATATCCATACATTCAACAACTGGAAAATAAATTTTGCTGAAAACACAAATTCTGGAAATTTTTCAGAATGCTGGAAAATGCAGAAATAAAAATCAGCAAGCATAAAACAGTCATTCACACATTTTGACACAGATATTTTTGGTCAACATGACCCTGGAAAAACCCCCTACAACTCTTGGGGAAAACCAGTTTGAGAGCTCCTTATTTCTGAAAAATGCTTTACAGTGAGGCAGAAATTACAGCAAAAATTTCAGCAACCAAACAACTGTACTTATCTCGATTTCCGTGCATTCACTCCACCTTGGAAAACGTGCAGAACAGTGAAAACCAAACAACAGAAATTTTACAGCATTAAATGTTGAACTGGATTTCTCGAAATATGTGCCCAGCTGTACAGACTGTACGGATTTGACAGCAAACCCTCCTCGATTTTTGTGCTCCTTTGCCTCGAAATCTGTGCCGAAGTTGTTGTTCTGCTGCTGTACGGATTTCTAGAAATTCGTGCCACCAACCAGGAGTCTCTCTCCTCGATTTTCGTGCCCAGAATCTACCCAGAAATAAATGTTGAAGCTACTATACGGTCTTCCTTGAAAACTGTGCCTCTCTCCCTCGAAAAATGTGCCTAACACTTGCTGTACGAATTTCTGTCTTGGGAACCGTGCCTCTTTACTGTTGTACGGATTTTGCTGAAGTCTCTATCAGCTGTCCTCTTTCTCCTCTCTACTCAGAAATCTCCCTTGCTCTCCTTCTCTTCCTCTCTCAATCTGCTCATGAAAGAATGAATGACCTTTTCCTCCTTTTCCTCCTTTAACCTAACCCTAAGTGACTTTTGGGGAATCCCTAAATCCAATGGCTAAAATAGATTGAGATCTAGGGCTGAGATTAAATGCGCATTTAAATCTCACTTTCTATTTTTTAATTCACCCCACTTTAATAAAGACCCACTTAGTCATTTATTTCCAAAGTCACTTTTCCTTTCTAATTTTACATTGACTTTATTAAAATCACTTTAAAATTAGACTTTAGTAACTTTATCACATAAAGTCACTTTTAAATTAGATTTGACTTTATAAAAATTATAAAGTCACTTTAGGAGAAAAATTAAATTCTTTTGGACACTTTTCCCTAGGCCAAAGATCAAAGCCTTAGGGAACCACCTGTCCTCCAGTACCAAATTTCAACAAATTTTGTGTTAATCACCAGCCCTCCAAATTCTCAACATGGTATCAGAGGTAAGGTGCTAGAAAGGGCATTGAGACACTCGAGGATTAGATTTCATGGAAGGCATCAAAGCAAGGTGAAAGATTGAAGAATCAAAATCAAAGAAGGAAGTCTACACAATAGTTAGGATCTTTTTATTAATGAACAACATTAGATCACAGTATACAAAGCAAGGATTTGATTAGAAGAAAGGTCAGTTTTCCACAATGAAAGAAATAAGACAGTTTGGCATTAAAGACAGTATTGTAGTACCATCTTAAATGTGCCAGCAGTTCATTGCCATCGAAAGCATCAAGGTAAAAGTCAAAGTCTACATTGTAAGGTCAAATCAGTTTGCAAGGAAATCCTCAAGCCATCTCAAGAAGACTCTCACCCTTACTCATGGAATCCACACATCGAGGAGGAAATCTTTAACATCAAAGATTCTTGATATTGAAGACGTTGCTGGAAGACACATCATTAAGCATCACTCAACACTACTGAAGAAATCTTCATTATGAAGTAATCCTTGACCATCAAGGATCCAAGATCACCTACCTTGAAATCAATCTAAGAGGGAGTTCTTGCCATCATCTTCAACAAGGAAGCTGATAGAAGAAGAAAATCATCTTACTCAAGTAAGTACCTCTATGACTTCATATGAATCTACCAAAATATCATGCCAAATACATGAAGAAAGATATAAGAGCCCAAAGGATTCTTACAGAATCCATAAAAGACTCTCTTATCTCCGATGTACCAAATCTAGAATCATCAAAAGAAATATATGAGAAATCGGTGGAGCTATTATTTGTGAGTACTGCAGGAGAAGCAATCTCTCTGAGATCCTCTACAGGAAGTGGGAGAAGTAATGTCTAACACTGAGATGACTGAAGTGGTGTTGGAAGCTCTGCCAGATGAATGGGGAAACTTCACTTCAGGTTTATACGGGAAGAAGGAAGCCACACTATTCCATGATTTAGGGTCTCTATGTGACATAGAAAAAACAAGATTGAAAGCCAAAGGTGTTATAGGATCAAGTGAAGGGAATCAAACCTTGGCAACCACGTCAAGGAAGAAAGGAAGATTCGGAAAATTTAGCCCTCAGAATAAAAGAAGAAATATGGACAACATGCGATGCTTTGGATGTGATGAGCTTGGACATTATAAAAGAGATTGTCCTAAATCTGGAAAGGACAAGAAGAAAAAGGAAGAAGCCCATGTCACTTATGAAAGAGAAGAACCTGACGCTAAAAGATCTAAGAAGGAGGAAGTAAGAGATCTCTATTATGATTGAGATCATCTTCCTCTATAAGTGATCTCTGATTAGTTGTAAAATTGTATGGTAGCATGTACATTAAGAAGCATCTCGATAAAAGCATGGAAGGAGCTCTCGGTGAAAAAGCTTCTAGAAAACCTCTCTACTAAAAGTAAAGCAGTCATCAGAGCAAGGGTCATCATGGAGACAAAATTTTGGGATGTAATGACATATTGTTAAAGCAGGTCAAAGGAATAAAGCTCTTCATTCAAGAGAAATTGCTATAGGATGACTCAAGGGAAAAAGGTATGAGGTATGTATATATTTATATGCTGACATTGGATGCTGTGAAGTCATGTCATGTGGTTGCAGGTAATGGACTTCTATACTTAGAAGTATGATCTATGAAGGAGTATCTCTCAATGCACGGACAGATGAAATCAACATAATATGTCCTCATGGAATATGAGGTAGTTGTATATGAACGAGAAACTAGAAAAGTTGTATGTTCCTGGGAATCAAGAATGTGAAGAGAGGAAGAGATCATGAAATGCAACCATGTCAAGAGGCAGTTATCATCCGGAGGCCAAGAAGATGTGACTAGGAGATCTCTTGGAAAGATATGTAGACTCTGACAGAAGTCCGGAAGACCCTTGGAAAAACATATCGTTAGAAGATGTGTCATTCTGTATGAAGGATGTCGATGCCTACAAGAAGATGTCATGGTGAAAGATCATCACTGAGCTAACTTTTAAAAGTTCATATGTATATGTTTATATGGATGAATTTGTGCAAGGCTGCTAATCATGAGAAAGGATGTATGATCCTTGGAGATGATTCAAAGGAAAGCAGCATGGCATAACAGTGGACCAGATAAGAAAGTCTGATGAATCATGACTTAAGATGAAAGTGATGGATGATCTGTGCCCTATGAAGCTAAAAGTTGGAGATTCCTCAATATCGAAATCCATGACATCGAGGACAGGAATTCTTCATGAGCAGCTGGGTGTCTCACCATTGCTGCTGGAGGTCCCTGGTTAACAGGGAGCCTGATGATAAGTTTCTTACTTGGAAGAAACTTGGTAATTCCTAAGAATGAGCTTAGGTACATTCCCTATATGGGAATGAGTACATTCCCTTGTATAATAGGTCCTCCCTGGTTGAGAGGGAGAGATAGACACATCATTCTGGTCTTGGGAAGACAGAATGGAGGATTGGGTAATCATCTGGCATTCGATACTCTTTGAGAATGTGTTAGGGCATTCAAGATAATTGTAGTCGGGGATCGATATTCTTTGAGGGCTACCTACCCAAGAGAAGAATAGTCCAAGAAGGTCATACTTTGGGAACACCCAAGTGGAGTATGTACCTTGGAGAGACAATGACGAAGGTGTCTATAAGTCATGTGTCTCGCCAGCATTGTAGCCCATTGTCTTGTTAAGAGATAGGGTTGTTAGTCAAGGCCTTGCACTAGGACAATGCTGGTTGATATGATGCTATACAGATGCGATTACCAATCCAATTCTTCTTATGAGATTCTTCAGTTTGAAAATGACCATGTACCTATATGAATACCTCCCTAGTTAAGAGGGAGTGTTAAAAAGTGTAACTAGGTCGGTCTTCATGTTGACTATGCAATTATGTATTTATGAAAAGAAGAAGGAAAAGAAAATAAAATGTATTTTTAGTGTACTTGCTTCATGGGCTTCATGAGCAAGATTTTATTAAATAGGTGGACTTCTTCTTGATGTTCATTAGGTTTGAGTTAAGTGTAGCTTTATGCTCCAGGACCTTGTGAAAGAGGCTCACAACAGTGCCCAATGCAATAATGAAAGACAAGCCTCAAAATGCAAGAAATGAAGTACCTCATCAATGCTGAGATAAACATTATCTAGTCGGCCTCAGTCACAACTATATGGTCGGCTTGCTTAAGGGGATGTGCCCTATATATATATATATATATATATATATATATATATATATATATATATGGTATGCGGTCACAAAAACAAAACAAAAAAAATTAATGAATACCTCTGATTCTACAGTGCAGAAAAAGGAAGACTGCGGATCTATCTGAGTTAAAAGGAGCAGATGTATATGAACCTATTGCAGACTTACCTCTAAACTACAATGCCGAAAAGGGACAGCATATAATGCAGAGAATGGGACAGGAAGCAAGTAATGTGGATATGTCTTAGTCAAAAGGAACAAGGTGTGGATCTCTCTGATGCAGTACAGAAAACGAAACAGATTTCGGATAGCCTTGAAGAACAGATTTTGGAACTCAGGTTTACAGCGGATGAGATATGGAATAAATATGTATACGAGAGAAATGTTCAAGGGTCAAATATGCGGATCTGTAAATAGACTTCAGACAAGTCTGTAACCGAATGTGGACTTCAGGACAGGACAAAGTACGGGTATAAGAATAGAACAAAGTGCAATCTACGATGACATATATCTAATATAAGTATAAACAAACCAGAGCTTCGGTAAAGCTTCTATGATTGTATGACTGCATTGAAAAGGAAACAGAAATACGATAATGGGATCATATATATCAAACATAATTCTGATGTGGTTCATAATAAGTAATACGCGGTTATATAGTAAAGACTTGAATTAGGAATGGTGCGTAATCAAACAACTACCAATCATATATCCACGCAGTCAGTGGAAGCCCAAGCAATATTGTTCGGTCTTATACTAAGTTAAGTATAAGTGAAAAAGAAAGAAGTTATCCAAAAGGAGCCTAACTTGTGTGTCTCATGTAATTTGATAATTAACTTGATGAAAGATTAACTAAGCTAAAGAAAAGAATACATAAGTAAGCTCACAAGTAATTATCAAGAAGAGAATTTTGTGTTAATCACCAGCCCTCCAAATTCTCAACATGCTTTTCCCGCATTGGGCTTTTCCGGGGACTTTCATCCAAAACTAACGGTGTCCTATGTGTATATTTTTTCTTTGCTCAGTTTCCTTGTTTCAGAATCATAAGTAATTAAGTGTAGGTTGCTTCAGTAATTTGCTTCAATATTTCATGAATAAATCTGAAATAATTTTGTAGTGTAATTTACAAATAGAAGTAAATTCAGCTAGTTGCAGTTGGATTCTGGAGATCATTTAGATCTAGGAATTTTCAATTAAAGAATGGCCCAAACCTAAGAACATATCAAAATTAAGAGGCTTTCTAGGTATTACAGAAGATTCATAAAAAACTATGCACATTTGACAGTGCCCATGACCAACTTGTTAAAAAAGAACGTTTTTCAATGGAATAACCAGGCAGATGAATGCTTTGAAAACTAAAAGAAGTGATGTCAACCACACCGATACTGGCAACTCCAGACTTCTCCAAGCTATTCATAGTCGAATGTGATGCTTCAGGGTTCAGAATAGGAGCAGTATTAATGCAAAACAACCACCCTATAGCCTTCGAGAGCAGGAAGCTTAACAAACGGGGAAGTTTGAAATCAACTTACCAAAAGGAGATGCTTGCCATCATACATGCTTTAACTAAATGGCGACAATACTTGCTCGAAAGTAAGTTCTCAATCCGAACTGATCACAATAGTCTTCAATTCCTACTTCAACAAAAAACATTGTGAACAGAACAGCAAAAGTGGATGGAGAAACTTTCCACATTCGACCTAGAAATATTACACAAAAAAGGAAAGGAAAATGTCGTAGTTGATGCACTCTTACGAAAGGATGATGACAACACAACATGCGTCACCTTGGTGGTTGTTCCTGATTGGTTAGACGAAATACGAGCCGAGCATGCCAAAGATTTGGACTATGGCTCTATGATTGAAAATATCAGTCAATATGCCAATTTTGAATGGAAAAACGACATATTATAGTACAAAGGTAGAATTTACCTAACCCCAACATCCAAATTTAGAATGAAAAATCTAAAGGAATCTCACAATTCTCTTGCAGCAGGGCATGTCGGATTCTTCAAAACTTCCTACAACATTCGACAATCATTCTACTCGAAGAGAAATCCAAAAATATGTCGCCTAGTGTGATGTCTGTCAGAGAAATAAGAGTGAAAATATCTCAACCCTAGTTTACTACACCCATTACATATTCCAAATAAAAAATGGGAGGAAATCTCGATGGATTTCATTGAAGGACTACCTAAGTCTAATGGTAAGGACAATATATTTGTCTTAGTCAACAGGCTCACCAAATATGCCCACTTCATGGCAATCAAAAAAACTGACACAACTAAGCAAATTGTGGATGTGTTTTGTAAAAACAATTACAAACTACATGGTTTTCCCAAGGTTATTGTCAGTGATAGAAACACAAAATGTAAAGGCAATATCTGGAAAGATTATGCCCCCAAGCAGGAATATCTCTCAACATGAATTCGGCTTATCACCCCCAGACAGATCATCAAACTAAAGTTGTAAATAAATGTTTGGAAACATATATCTGTTGTTTCGTCACCGACAAACAAAACAAAAGGTTTGGATGGTCCTTACCTGGCAAAATGTTAGTGGCCATTATTACCACCTATATACTTTGGCTAAAATAATATTATTTTATATGACTGTAGACATGATGGAGGATTTTTCCTGAATTCATAAAATTTCTGGCCAAGACCATGAAGAAAACAAAGATTGTTGAACTTGTTGAAGGAAAAAATCTAACAATGGCACGTAAATGAATGAAGCAGGTTATTAAACATGCCTTATAGAAAAGAGAGTTCGAAGAGGAGAATGAATCTTTGTTGAACTTCGGCCCTATAGCGATTATCATTAAAACAACAAGGAAAAAAATAAGTTATCTCCTAAATATTAGTTTTGAGGAGGCATCAGTCCAAAGGGACATGTCTTTTGGGCTCATGGCCAGTCAACTCCTATAAAGGTGAACTGCCCTAGACTTGTAAACAATCATCAATTATTGAATAAAATTTATATGTAAATGTTTGAATACTTCAATTTTTCTGAGTATTAAATGTGCGAGAGAAAACCCAGTGTTCCAGGCTCCAACATGCAATCGCTTCTTCAAGCCATTATATTATGTCTTTTCTCCAATTTCTATAAATAAGCCCTCGCATCTCTCAGGTTAAGTACATGAATGTGCCATTCACCACTGAATTTTGGAGGGTTTCTTTAATGACCGAGTGCAGTACACTATTGCGTTTGCAGACTGGTAAGGTTTCCTAGTGGAAGAGTCGTTTAGCCTCTGGGCATTTTCTTCAAAGCGCAAAAAAAACAATGAATGATGGCATGTTGGTGGAGAGCAGAAGCAGCAAGGTTTAACCACTTTATGACAATGATACCTTAGATGATACTGCAGAGAGTTTATTAAATAGCTTAGCTAGCTAAACATGATATTGCACTATTTCAATTTCACTCAAATGATGCCTTCATTAACACTCAAACACGAGGACAATATACTCATAAAAATCACTGTTAAAAGTTGATAGCCTTACTCAACAATTTCGCTGACTGATTATGCATACTAATTGAAGGATGATGCAAAGAAAATGGTCCAAGGAAGGAGGAGAACAAAACTACATACAGAGAAACAAAACAGAACCGCTTGGAGGAATCCATGAGCACTCTTGCATTCAAATTGACATCTGTCGTGTGCTTGTAGTTGAACTCTTGCACAAAATGGTTCACCACTGCCAGAATTCAAACTGATGACCAAATTCGAGACTTAAGACTCTGCAAGTGTTGAGCACTGAAAGAAATCATACGGGGGTTTTGGCAGAGAGATGGCCAGGTCTAAGAGTGGAAAAAAGTAGAGGAAATGCTTCTGTTATACCAAACGGTCAAAGGAAATTGTGGACCAAAGGTTGACATTTTAATACAAGATGTTTCTTCCCAGCAATCAAACAACTAATGGCATTTTCTCTTTGTTTTGCTTGAATCTATATGGAACAACCAACCCTCTAAAGGTCTAGTAGCCAGCCAAGATGCCATGGAGAACTTGTAATCACTAGAGCATTTATGGCTGCAAAAGCTACTTGGGACAAATAATTTGGAGGTATTCCTCTAACAAGAGCTCTTGATTGTTGAGGTTGTGTGGCTTATCCATCCATGACTTGTTATTAGGTTTTAAATGAGATCCCCTTGAGAAACAATACTGATAGAGCTATAATCAAATCAACATGCAAATAGTGAAGAAAGTCGTATATTTGAGAAGTGCCCCTAGGCATGATATTCCATTTACAAAGATGTTTATGTAACTCTATGTTCTATGATGATAATATAAGGAGCACAAGGCTCATATATAATAGAATAGAAGAAAGGGTTGTAACCTTTACCACATTTCCTTGAGGAACAACAATGACAAGACTTGAAACAAATCAACATGCAAGCAATGAAGAAGAAAACCATGTCATCCCCTCATACAATATGAGGAAATTGTGATAGCATATCTGGAATTCTAGAATGACCATCGCTCTTCCAATGACGTGATTTTCTGGTTCACTCTTGATGTGAGTTCCTCACATTGGTCCTTCAGAACACACCATTGGTGACATCCTTCACAAATTTTACTACATGATCGCCTCCTTCACATAGTGGACTTGCTTAGTTGATTCGATGATGCAAATCAATTTTTTAGTAGAGATCTTGAGGATGAGTCACTTGATTCTAACATGCAAATCGCATAATGTAACTCATACAAATGATTGCTTCAAGTACATGATGATGCTTGATGTATTGGTTCTTGCTCATATCTAGTGATATTGTTTCCTATATTGGTCATGACCTTGGTCAAGGTTAGTATAATCTGAGAGCAATTGTCTTCTGCTTCGTTCTACCATGGTGGGTCATCATTTTCCTTTAGATAAGTGTTGTCGCCTTGTGAATCAAGTTGTACCACTATAGACCTAGGTAGGTGTAGTGTGACCATATCCCCGTTATTGCAAAATCTAGCAAACTAGTGCAAAGCCTCACTAGGCACTCTAGGTCAAGGGAAACAATGATATCAGCCACCACTATCACCTTAGTGGTTGTTCTCCTGTTGTATTTTGGATGGATATTATTCACACAAAGGAGGCTTCCCCAACAACCCTTGGAGATTAAGTACGCAACAATTGCCAAGCTAAATACCCTCCTAAAAACCTCTTAATTAAACATTCCAAAAATGTTTTCAATAAGGTAGGGCTCTAGGTGTGAATAAGATAAGATAAGAAAATTTATTAATGTCCAATGAATGACCACAAAAGTAGGTCAATGGGACTGAAGGATACATCCAATATGAGTACAATGTGGGAGTGCAAACATAGCTAAAAAATGCCAAAGCTAAATTTAGGATAAAATGAAGTAAAGAAGGATACAACAATAGGATAGCCTCATAAACATGTATATAATCGAGTCAAAGGCCCCTGGTGTTGTAGACAGCTAAGTGAATAAGTCCAAGGCTAGAGTTCAATGATATCAAGAATGCCCAAGTCCGATAGTTGACGATGAGGGGAGAGACAATGGCGTTGGCTCGCTATCAGATTCCTTTGGATCCAATGAGGAATCTAGTTGCATAATCCTGGGGGGATGTAGAAGTGAGGGATGCTCCTAGCATCTGAGGCCGAAGGAAAGAAGCTCTAGACACCCCTAGCATCCAAGGTTAGGGAGAAGTTTTTCAAGAGAGGGGGTGGGGGCACCCTGCTTGGGAATTGTTTGGAACTAATACCTATAACACTCTAGGTTTGAGTGAACTGATGTGATGTTTGACACCTCCGCAACAATCTCGACAATACAGGTTGGCCTCCCGAGTCCCAACGGGAGGGTTGAGGGGAAACCTGAGGTCTCACTATTCTACGATTTGAAATACTCTGGAACTTAGCACGTCACTTGTCGCTTTGAGTAGTCGGACCAGCCTAAAAGTATGATGTGATCATTTGAATAGTCATTGAGTGACGTTGGGTATGTAGAATCTGAGATCCATTTTTGAATATATTCTTGATGAAGAAGGTTAGGCATCTTTGGTCAAGATACCGAAAGAAGATAGAGAGGGATCCTCATGAATCTCAATAGAGGCAGTGGTAGCACCCTCTGACATCATAGTATAGGGGGCACCTAAAAATGAGGAGTTGTTGTGTCTCTGGCTCTTGAAGGTGACACACGTGGTAGTTCCTATCAAATCTTGGTATATGGTGGTTAGTCTCCACTTGGAATCGATAAGAACCAACCTGAAGTTGGTCCAAAGGGATCTGGAACGAGTGCATCCAACGTCTGCGTGTGTTAGCAAGTTCAAAGAACCTATGGCTAAGTCTAGAATGTTGAGATAATTCCTAGAGATGCTCAAATATATTCTAAACACATGATACCATTAATTAAATAATTGTTGTTGTAAATTAGGGCTTGAGATAAGGATAGTTTACAACATGCAAAATTTATTACAATCATAAAAATAGCCTATAACTTATAAGTGATGATAGACAATAAAATATCAAAGACTATTATATACATAAATAAGAGAAGTTGAAAGCAATATTTTCAATGGCTGAAAATGCACAAAATATCTAGGAAACCCAAGATTTTAGCCTTAGAATTATGGCTGAAAATGCATTAAAATGATATTTTTCCTTTTCAATTAAATACATGCAAACCCTAACCCTAGATCTATGACATTTAAAGTGTTTTATGCTATTTAATGCATATTTTTTGAAACTCTAACCCTAGTTTACCATAAAGATAAGAAAAAGATAAAATTTAAAGAAGATTGACACACAATGACTACTGCATTTAATCATTTGGGTATATGGAGGCAAAAGGGCAAGGTCAAAGGTGGAAGAGCTTGAATGGAGAGAGAAAGAGAGAGAAAAACCTCTCAATCTAACCCTAACAACTTTCACAAAGAGAAGATTTAAGGTTAAGGAATGTTATTCTAAGTTTCCTTAACTGCGTCGAGAGGCACTTTCCAACTCATTATGAAAGAGATGTTGTAATGTCTTGTCTTGTAAACATTTTGACTTGGTCAAAATAAAATAAAATAAAATATAAAAATAAATTATTTTTAGATAATAAAAATTAGGTTACTAATTGTTTTTTATCAATTTTTGTTGGGTAGTTAAAGTAAACTTGAAATGTTTATGGGGTCTTGGATAGGTGGAGATCGGGTGCTCTGTTAAGGCACTCCTTGATGTGAAGTCACTGATTCAATTCCCTGCCCCGATCGGGTGCTCTGTTAAGGCACTCCTTGTTGTGAAGTCACTGATTCAATTCCCCGCCCCGATCGAGGTGATATTGGACATGTTGAAGATGTAGTCCCACCAAGCTTACAAAAAAAAAAAGTAAACTTGAAATAAAAATAAAAATAACCCTATGTTAAAATAAAAATTCTACATTATTATTATTTTTTATTAATTTTTGTTGGGTAGTTAAGGTGAACTTGACTTGGTCTGGTTACCGGTGGCTTTCGAGCTCTAGGTTTATGAGAACCCATGGTATTCATGTGGAATATACCCTATTTAAAGGGGGAATTAAACCAACCTAGATCCATCTTAACTCCAGATCTACCAAGCACCGAGAAGGATCAAATCTCTTGAAATGGAAAACCTCTCAATCTAACCCTAACAACTTCCGCAAAGATAAGATTTAAGGTTAAGGAATGTTATTCTAAGTTTCCTTTATGGGTACTTGGTAAAAAAAATTGCATATGGACGTTTTAAAGTCATAAAAGATACAACATATCATGAACACTTCATAAAATCCTAATTCTACAACATTAGCAAAATGGAAGAAGATACTCATAATAAATTAGCACCATTCACCATAACATCACTTCATCAATCCAAACCTAAGTTGCAGGAAACGTAGAGCATGGGTCCATTTCCGCCTTGAAACGAAACGGAAACACGTTTCCCCGTATCGTACGGCCTAGAAACGCGTTTCCATCCGTACTAGGCCATTTCCTGTGGGGGAAACGTGCCCAGTACGGATGGAAACGCGTTTCCAGACTGTATGGGTGCGTTTCTGTCATTTTAACTTAATTTTTTTTCTTTTTTTTGGGGTTCGTGTGTTTTATTATTTTTTTAATTGTGGAAAGTGTCTTTTGGATGCATCTAGATGGCTCTCTCAACTTATAAAAAGACTCTCACTTCTAATGATCAAGTCTATGGCCCTAGTATTTATATGCGATTCATGGTAATGTTAAATTCTTAAAGTTCCTTTTACTTAAATTTTTAACATTACCATGAAATGACTCAGGATGTTTGAGAGTGGTTCCGACCTCATTGGATTTCATATGGAGAAAGTAGAATTTTAGAACTCATTCAAAATCCAGCAGATTTATCAGTTTTTCAGGATTTTAGGATTGCAATGTTTCCACCGAATTTTGTCACGTATTAGGGTATGGAACTCATATTTAATCAAGAGCACCAATCCCTCTATGTACCTTGATGTTAGTGACAATGGTTGTCAAACTCCTCTATCATGACCCTACTAAAAATGTACCTATCACTCAAACATAACCTTGACTTGACATGCTCATAGTATTTATTGTACTTGCAGCCTCATAGTCTTTATTGTACTTGCAACCTCATATATATAATAAAGGCTGATTTTGAGATTTTGATATATAATAAAGGTTGGTTTTGGATATTTCGATATTGTTATTTTTATTATGTGTCTGTTATCATTCATGAGTAAATGTCTTGTAACTTATAATAGTTTATGCTTTGAATTTATCATGTATGTTTTATGATTTCACATAACATTTCTTAAATGTCCTAAATTCTAATATAAATTTAAATTATAATATATATATATATATATATTCACATTTTCCCGTTTCCAAAATTTGGGGAAGTCACGATTCGTATCGCTTCCCGTTTCGGAAATTCGTTTACATTTCCCCGTTTCGTGCAACTTAGATCCAAACAAATTCCATCCATGCAATTTTTTCTTCCTCGAGACAATTCATTAGCCTAGTGATCCATTGTGTCCAAGAGAGAAAAAGAAGCTAGTGCACACATTTTTATAGGAGAGAAATGAGTTTGTGTGGCAATGATTCTCTCCCAACGAACTCCCACCTATTTATATGAGGGTAACAAAGTCAATTTGGGATAAATTTAGACTAAAATCCTTGATATAATATTTTAAAGATTTACAAGTAGGTCATAAGCTAGCCTAAAAGATATCTCTCTCAATGATAAAACATAAGAATCAGCCTCTTTTAACCCCACACGTGTGAGTACACAGTGTTGATTTTTGTGTACCATTGAGAGGTATTCTCGCATGCCAAGAGGTCACCTAAGTTGGTCTAAAAGAATTGTGAAAATTAAAATATAATTTTTATTTTTTGGGCATCATGCAATCTCAAAAAGAACAAGTCGGCCCAACCATGAAAGGGTCTGTCCCTTGGTCAAATTCAACCCCATTTGACAAGTATATATACATAATGTGACATCTTCATTTTGATCATTCATCAACGCATCTTCTCTCTTCTAGAAGAGCCACACATGTGACAGAAAGAGGCCAAATTGTCTAAAAATTGACCATTGACCAGGGTTGACCATAGTAGGGATCTGACTACAGGCCTTGAACATCAGGATTGAACTTGACTACAAGCCGAAATTTGACTATTTGACCAACATTGACTTTTGTATTTTTGGTTGGTTTGACCCGCATTGACTTGCTGGAAATTGACTAGGTTTGACTGGTATTTAGACTTGGATATTGGCATAGATTTATAAACAACAGTGTTCCACCAAGTTTCCGAGACATGGGGACAGGGGAGCGGGGAATCGCAGGAGTCGCCTATGCAAAAGCTCCCCACCAATTTTTAGGAAATGTGGGGGGACGTTGGGGTCTTTAACACAAGAGACCCCGACAAAAATACTAAAATACTAAAAAATTATAAAAAATATATCATTGATATTTTATAATTTAACTGTCTTTATCATTATATAACACTTACATCATGAAGAATAAATTGATGAATCATATCACTGAAACAAATTTAAAACGAAAAGCATGATACAATCATACATGTAACTGTCACATTGTACAATGAAAATAAACGCTTAAACCATATTACAGTTCCAACTCTGTATACTGAATATTGACATAAAAGTCAAGTCTGATACACCAAGATTCAAATTTTTATAGAGTCAAGTCTAATATATCATATATCAAAATTCAAAACAAAGTCTGAAATAGAAAAGCAGATAACATAAGAACATATCAAATGACAAATGAACATAATTGCTCAAGGTAATGTCGTGCTAGTCTCTGCATTTAGTTGTTGCATGAATAAATCAGGATCAACCATGTCACCATCTGAATCAAAATCACATGCATTCTCAAACATGCTAAGTGGCACACCAACCTACTCCATTTGTGTCCCAAATATGAAATAACCAAAAAATCCTTTCCCCCCATCGATTCATAGTATAGTTATAATATTTTATAATTTTTTTATGGATTTTACTTCTTTTTTTTATGATTTGACCTCAAAAAAATTTGGAAACGCGGGAAACGTTTTTTTTTTTGGAGGGAACGTCCCCACGTCCCGAGAGTGGAAGGAAGCGCAGGGACACATTTCCCTGGTGGGGGGACGCGTCTCCGTGAAACACTGAAAGACAAATTGGATTTGTAAACTTCGTTGAAGAATAATTTCTCCTCAAGAAAAGTTGTTTTCTCCCAAGGTTGGGTTTCCCAAGTTAAAAATATCGTCTCTATTGTGTATAGTTGTCTTTCTATGATCTTTACTATTTCCGCTACATTTATTATTAATATTTTCTGTGAATAATTGTTCAATGATATCAGCGGCATGAGATAAATTGATTGAAGATCATTAGGTAGTAATTATTAAATCATAAAATTGTTTTCTACTGCTCACCTTGTAGAAAATTCAACATGGTATCATAGCTTTGTTGAAAAAGCAACCATTGAAGTCAGCTTAAGAGACAAGTGTTCAACAACTTGACTAGATTTTGGTTTCTTGTAAATTGGTGCCAAGTCTCAAAATTAAAGACAGTGTTGCAAATCTTCAGAAGGAAGTTACTCCAAAGCCAGAGGGAGTTGAGGAGAAAGCCTCCATCGCCTATTTTTATATAAAGGGAAAAGAGAGTCTATCATAACAATTGTATTATAGTATGTGATTTTAATATTGATGTATTTGTCTTGGAGTCTTTATGCTTGTGTGGTACAAGAATTGGAAGACCTAGGGTTTGTAAGACCTAGAGAAGACTTGGAGGTAATGACTTTTATTGAAGTCTTGATGAGAATTTCCTAAAGGTTTGTGGGATGAAACCCTAGAGCAACACTTGAAATGCTGGATGAAATTTGTGTGATGCATACTTGATTTATCTCTTTGATGGCATGTGGAATGACTTGGTGTTGATGCTAGCTTGTTGTTGAGCCTTTGATGTGGATAGATAACTCTATGAATCCACAGGATGAAAAAACCCCAACCCTTACTATTCATGCAAGAAAAAATAAAGGAGAGCAACATGCATCAGCAATTGATGTTGCGGATGAGCATCCACCTCAGAAGAAGTCAAAGGAATCCAAGCTTGATGAGATTGCAGATGGACTTCATTGATTTCTACAAGGAGGCAAGGATCAAGAGGGAGTTGACAGTTCCTTACAACCTACAACAGTTTCTTTCTTAATAAAGATATAAGTGTTGAGTATGTTGTCAATGATTTCAAAGCGGGTGCAACAATTGTTGATTTTGATGATGCAGATAAGTGAGTTTGTCTTGGAGACTCCCATCACCAAATTATCCTCGTCATGTTTATTCTGAGGTATGTGGAGCGTCCCATGGGCCTTCATGGTTCGAGAGAAATGCTCAGTCAAAGTTGAAGACCTAGTCTATGACTCAATACCCCATGCTCCTGAGGTGGCATCATATCAATGGTTGAACGATGTGGCAAAGATGAATCAAATTAATCATCAACTTAATTAATGGTTCTTGTTGCATAGCATTTGTCAAAGTTCCAAGGAAGCGGAAGTGAAAAATTTATCAACAAGGTCAGATCATTTGTCAGCAGTCCATGTGCCATGGTTAACCCATTCTGTAAGTTATGTAATGTAAATGATGCTAGTAAGACCTTTGAATATATGTAACAACCTAGGTAAGCCTATTATTTTGGAGGAAAGTTTCATCCTAGGAGGTTTTTCGTCTCACTGACTCATTTGTGTTTCTAAACACGGATGGTCGACAGAGTTTTTCACTCCAACCTCACCCCAAAGCTAGGGTGAAATTCTTCGTCAAAATATTAGGTGAGCCCTAGTGTTCTAGTCGAGTCTAATGTAAAAGTGATTTGGGAATAATTTAAACTAGTTGGCTAAATTATTTTATTACAAATCACTTGGTCTACTAGATCATGTTGAGTCACAAAATTGGGTATGTATCTTGAGGGTCTAAGCCAAATATGTATTCCCCCTTTGAGGGTTGTAAATGTAAAAATCTTATGTATTAGAAGGTGGAAAAATATAAAATCCCCCCATGTGTAAATTACTTAATTTTTCTGGCAAAATAAAGTTAAATCGTAAGCCATAAAATTAATTAATTAGAGTCAAATTAAGTTGTCTTAGAAAAAATCAATTCTCCAAGTGGAAAATTTCGTGGGTCTTGAAGGAATTATTTTTTGAAGGTCCTTCACCAAGGAAATATTGTATATTTCAAGAAAATTTGGACCCTTGGACCTTGGTGGTTAACTCAAAGTCGATTTTTTGAGGAAATTAGCTCAAAATAATTAATTTTGAGCTAATAAAAATGGAATTAAATGATCAATTCGAAAATTCTTCAAAAATAAAAAATCAACAACTAAGATTAAAAGATCTTCAAGTATTTATTAGCGGTAAAGATTATTTTGACAAGGATCAAAGAAACTAGCCATTATTTTTCCACTTGAAAGATTTATCTATAAATTAGAGAGTCATTTAAGTCTCTAGCAAGTTGATCTCTAGCTAGAAAACTGTTGTTGAAGCATCTTTGTAAACTATTGTCCCATTGGGAACTATTTTTTCTATCATAATAAAGACTTTGGGGTGCAACTCAAGATGTTCCATGCTTACTGACTACGAGCTTTCCTATGTCGTGCTGAATAATGGTAAGATATGATTTCATTGGATAGAGATAAAATCATGCTATTGACAGTTTTTGGCTAATCTTAGGTGACTTGATTCTCTATATGATTGACAGATTATTTTGAGATAAAAACATAGTGTTTGCAGGTAATTTATGTTAGAGAATCATAAGGCAAAAAGATTATCTTATTCTTGATTATTTACTTGTGATATTCTTTAGTTCTTATTATGTTCTTATCTTCTTTCTTCTTAGTTCATCAAGCAAATATCAAAGCAAATGCACATAGATTAAGGACACCAGATGTAGGGCAACAGTCAGGGCAAAACCCCACTCTCGGGGAAAACCCAGTCAGTAATTATTCCTTCAATAGTAATTCTTGAGACTCTAGACCTTGACTCGGACTTCCTCCACACCAAGTCAACCTTCCTTTTGATCCTTCTTCAATTTGACAGCAGCAACAGCAGTAGCAGAACTATGTAACAGTTTCTTTGATCTTGCTTCTAGAACTTTGATCTTGAGGGAAAGACTTTGATCTTGCTTCTAGGAGTTTGATTTTGACCCAATACAATTTCTCAAGGCAGCAACATCCAACAAAATCAATTTCGACCCATTCTTCCCTTGGCAGTAGCAACTAGCAGCACTTGATGAAGCAACTGAAGCAGCAAAATACTTAGAGACTTTAATCTTCCAAACTGTAGCACGTAAGAGAGAGAGTAGTAACAAAATTTTGATTTTCTTCCAATCTATTACCTTTGATACCATGTCAGACTAGGAGGTAACTCCACCAAAATGAATTGCTTTTTGCATTAAGGGTGCACACAAATATATACATGGAGGGAGAGACTCTTGGGATTCATCTCCCAGTGTCTCTTCATCTTCCACCTCTCCTTATTTTCTATTTACACTATTTTACAATTTCACCCAATCCCTAAGATTAAGTGTCAACATTCCCCCCCTTAATCTAAAGGGATGTTAGTGAGTCCAAGCATCATTCTAAAACTTTTGAACTTTTCTCTTCCAAGCGCTTTGGTGCAGATGTATGCAATCTGCTCAGTTGTGGAACAATGGCATAGATGGATTGCCTTGGCCTCAACATGATGTCGAATCAGATGGTATTTTGTATTGACGTGCTTCATTCGATCATGGAACTTTGGGTTCTTGGCCAACTTTATTGCAGAAGAGTTGTGGATCATGAGTGGAGTTGAATGCACTTATTTCATCTGCAAATCTTCCATAATTTTCCCGAGCCACACAATTTCCTTTGTTGCTTCAGCAGCTGCCACATATTTTGCCTAAGTTGTGGAATCAGTTGGAACTGAATGTTTGCGTGATCTCTAGGAGACAACTCCTAATCCAAGACTCATAGTATAACCTAAAGTAGATACCCCAATTTCTTTGTCTCCATCAAAGTCTGAATCAGAGTGTCCAATCAAGCTGAAGTCGCCCACCTGTGTATACTTGAGTCCAAAGTCTTGAGTCCCTTTCAAGTACTTAGAACTCTTTTTGCAACAGACCAATGTCCCTCACAAGGTTTTTGCATATAAACCTGGAGAGGATTCCAATAGCAAAATGAAATGTTCGATCTGATAGTAGTCAGGTAGTTGAGACTTCATACAAGTTGTCTATACTTTGTTGCATCCTCAAATTATTTTCCTTCAATGGATGTGAGCTTCAAGTTCTATTCCATTGGAGTAGTCAAAGGATTGCACTCAACCATGCCAAACCTATTTAATAGATCTCCAATGTACTTCTTCTGAGAGAGGAATATAAACTTAGGATGTCGAGTTACTTCAATACCAAGATAGTAGTGGACATAGCCCAAATCAGTCATTTCAAAACCTTTCCTCAATTCCTTCTTTATGGATGCAATATAGCTCTCATTGTTCCCTATCATCAAAAGATCATCTACATACACCACAAGATATACAACTATTTTGCCAACTTTCTTGACAAACAAAGTTGCATCATCAAGATCATACTGTCTGAAGTTAAGTTTCAGAAGATGCTCAGTTAACTTCTCATACCAAGCTCGCGGTGCTTGCTTGAGGCCATACAAGGATTTTACAAGCTTGCATACGTTGTGTTCTTGGCCCTTCACAACGAATCCTTCTGGTTGGGACATAAAAACATTCTCCTTTAGATCTCCATTCAAGAAAGCAGTTTTTACATCCATCTGATGGACTTTCCAACCGTTCTAAGCTGCCAAGGCAAAAATTGTCCAGATGGTAGTTCATTTTGCTGTGGGGGCAAAAGTCTCCTCACAATCGACCCCTTTTTTCTGTGCAAAACCCTTTGCCACAAGCCTGGCTTTGTGCTTGTCAAGTGAGCCATCAGCTTTGTACTTGTTCTTGTAGACCCACTTGCAGCCAATATGTTTGGTTACCAATGGAGGATCAACCATCTTCCAATTGCCATTCTTTATCAAGGCATCGTATTCCTTCTAGATCGCTTCATTCCATTCATCGTGGAAAGCGGCTTCTTTGAAGGAAGTTGGTTCAAAATCTGTAGACAAATTCAGTTCACAATTATAAGAAACATCCATATCAACAAGTGAATCAGAATCATCTACATCACCTCCCTTTTGCCTCGTGGAACTTCTTGTTCTTGTCTTTCCAACCTAATTAGGATGAACATTTTCAAGTGTCTTTGTCGGCCATTTTGGAGGACCTTTCTGAGATACCCAGGGTACTCAGTTGATTGAGTTGGGGCTGAACCAAGACTTAGTCTCCCAATTTTGTCAATCACATCACTCAAAGTGTCATCCGTGGTTGGCGCTTCATGTGGGGGAGAGAGTGCTTCAGAAGAAGATTCCACAGATTGATCCAGTATAGGAGTCCCCTTTAAGATATGGAATTTGATTATCAAATTCTTGAAATGACTTTACATGCCCGAATCTATCCAAGCGATCAAGTTGCCGCTCAACAACATTGTCAGCCTTGGAAGATTCAATACATATGACATCTCTAGACACTACAAACTTCTTATTAACTTCATCATAGAGACGGTATGCTTTGGAGGTATTTGAATACCCCAAGAAGATGCACTTACGACTCCTTGCACCAAGTTTGTTTCTTTGTTCCTTAGGTATCAAGGCATAACAGGTGGAACCAAAGACCTTGAGATGCTTTACCGAAGGAATATTGCCATGCCACATTTCATAAGGAATCATTTTTCTAATTGCATTAGAAGGACACCTATTCTTTATATACACAGCACATAGAACTGCATCAGCCCAAAAAATCAATTTTACATCCTTGAAAAACATCATGGAACGTACCATATTTAAAATTGTCATGTTCATTCTTTCAGCTACTCCATTCTGTTGGGGATTGTAAGGCACGGTTGTTTGATGTTTCATCCCATGTTGGCGAAGATAGTTTTCAAATTCATTTGAAGTGTATTATTTTCCATTATCGGTGCGAATAGAGTCGATATGAGTTTGTGCATCATTTTCAATCCATGCATGAAAGTTCTTGAATGTTTGAAAAGCATCAGATTTGTTCTTCAATAAGTAAACCCAACACATTCTAGTGTAGTCATCAATAAATGTCATCATATATTTATTTCCATTTGCAGAAGGAACAGGCATGGAGCCACATAAATATGAACGAATGGGTTCAAGTTTTCTATGTGCTCTAGAATGTGAATCATGAAAACACTGTTCGTTATGCTTTCCTAGAATACAAGCATCACATTGCTTAAGTATCCTAGGAATTGTAGGCAAACCAGTAACACCATTTTTCTTCAACAATCGAAGGTTGTCATAGTTCAAGTGTCCAAATCTAGCATGCCATACAAGACTTGATGGGAATGTACCTTCATCATAGTGAGAACTGAATGCAAAGTTTTGTGCACGAGCAAAGGTACCTTACAGCTTTAGAAGTCTTTATTGTTGATTTTTTGTAGCATTGGAAAGTGTTCCAAGTCTCATATTTTGTGAGGAGGCTTGGACATCAGTAATCCAAAGAACCCAGAAACTGTTTGTGGAAATTCCACTTGGTTCATGTTTTATTAAAATAATTAATTATTTTAATGGGGTTCCTAAGTCTAAACTTAGGGAAATTAAATAATTAAAGGGTATTAATAAAACAGAGTGAGAATCTTCTAGAGAACGAAGATCAAGTCATGTTTTAATCTTAGCCATTGATTAGAAATCTAATCTGGGCCGTTGATTCATCAACGAGAAGATTATAAGAGAAGGCATGAGGGTCATTTGGAAAGTAAGCCGAGAACACACTCAGTACCCGAAGGAAATCGATTATGAAGGAATAGAATTCGATTTCAGAGGGAGAGTTGCAGAGGCAGAAGAAGGAAGGGGAAGTCAGCAGAGACAGAGAAAGGCAACAGGAGGACGCGGAGGGCCACAGAGGACAACGTTGAGCAGCTACATTGAGTCTCCACGCAAAGTGACGCAATCCAGCGCAAGGACTGCGCAGAAGATCAATCAGAGTGATGCAGAGGGAGCTGGGGTGTCTTTCGGGTGTAAGAAATTCTCCCAAAGGATTTGAGGAATTTATCTCAGGTGTATTCTAGAAGTTTGCTCGTTTAATTCTTGCAAAATATTTTCCTTGCTGAAGAATAATACAGACCCTCATATGCTGCATCGGTTTTACCGCATTGGGTTTTTCCTGGGACAATTGTCCAAAAATAATTGTTTTCATGTGATTGTTTCTATTGTGTTATATGTGTTTTGTTATATTTTATGCTTATGGTTAAGTGAATACTGCAGTTGCGTTTATTTCAAAATTTACTGGAAGAAAATCTGCAAATAACTTATCATAAATAAGTAGGTGAATAATCTATCACTGCAGTAGTGTTTCAGTTTGAAACTTCCACATTTCTTCCTCTATCCCAGTCATGACAAGTGAGCGATCTGATGCTTTTCTAACCTCAACCTTTCCATCAAATATATGAATGAAGTGTCCTTGCTGGTGGATGTGGACCAAAGACAACAAGTTTCTCCTCAACTCTGGGAGGTATAGAACCTCATGTAGAGGAAAGTCTAGAAGACCAGGCAGTTTAAGCCTGATAATGCCAAGCCCCGATGGCTTGAGTTTTGATTTGTCTGCAAAGTATACTGCTCCATCAACCTTGTCAGTAAATTCTTCAAAAAAATCTTTTCTAAAAGTCATCTGGCATGTTGCTCCTGAATCAAGCAACCAATCATTTTCCTCAGAAGCAAGTGAAGCATTACACAAGTCTTCAGTTACTCCAATATTACAATGTGCCACAACATAATGAGCAGATTCAGGTGCTTTACCTTTCTCTTTGTCATGAGTTTTACCTTTGGCTTCATTTCTTTCTTGCTCAATTATGTCCCAAGGCAGCTTACATGTGGATGCATCATGTCCATCTCGATTGCACCGTGTGCAATGAAGATCAGACTTTTCTCCTTGAAATCTTTTGCCCCCTACCTTTGCAATTTCTTCTTCCTCTTCCTCTTCGACCACTTCCTCTAGAAGAATCTTGAGCATGATTCTTCTCTCTATGTGCAAGACAGACAACTTCAGAAGACTGAGGAGTTGTCTTCTTCCCAAAATCCTTTTCTCTCTCAGCAAACTTCTTCTCAAGGGAGTCAAAGGTAATCTCCTTGAGGTTTCCACTTGCTTGCAATGACTCAAGATAATGTGAGTAAGTGGGATATAATGCCTTGACATAAGCTATGAGAGGTATGTCTATTTCAACACGAGTGTTTTTAATATCATGCATGATAGATCTTACTTTTGATGCTAAAGCAAGAGGGTCATCATTTTTCAATTCAAGATGAATAGTTTAATCATCAATTGAACAAATTCAAGTTCTGAGTGTGAGTCATACAATTCTTTCAAATTCTTCAAGGCTTCATAAGCATTTGAGAATGGTGTAATATGGCGGCTCACCTCTTCATTTACAGATGTTGCAATCAAGGCATAGGCCTTGTTGTTCTTATTGTCCCAAATGGCGATCTCCTTGTCTGAGGTAGGCTTTGCAGGTACATTTTCTCCGTCTCCTTCACAAATTCATTTCCACAACTCATCATTAAAAATGAGAGTGCTTGATTTTCCGAGACCACTCAGGATAGTTCTCCTTGCCAGTGAGAACCACTCCCACAATAGATATGAGTGAATGCATGTGTAAAAAAAATATACTTTGTTGCCAATACCGTAGAAATGCAATTTTGGTGCTAATTTTGAAAAAAATATATATAATTCTGATATATATAAAGAGCAGAGGTTTTTTTGGGGGAAGGTATCAAGTGGGGTAGGGTGAATGGGGGGGAGGGAGTATATGGGAGAGGTAACTTATGGGGAAAGGTATTATATGTGTTATATATAATGGAGTAATCGGTATTATATGAAGGAGCAATGTGTTATATACAAATGTGGTATATGCATTAATGACCATGGTATATGATGGAGCAATGTGTTATAATGATTGTGGTATGTCACGGAAGTGGTTTACGAAAGCGCCAAGTTAAGTGATGGTATGAACGGTGGGAGGAGAGCGGTATACCAACCAAGATACCATTGGGAGGAGAGTGGTATACCTCAACGTATAACATAGAGATATTATAACAGTATGGAGATGCTGGAAGGTGGAGGGGCCGAGGGTGCAGGAGTGAGTCGTTATAACCAGGAGGTGAGGAGTGCAACATGCAAGGAGTATGTGTATGTTTCATGATAACTATATGTTGTACATGTGTTATTATTCTACCTAGCAAATGATGAAGTGGTGATCACAGTTTTTGCCTATGTACATAAGTCTGAGATTAGTAAAGTTTTGTTGGAGGAAACACAGTGGTACAAGTCATGATTCATTGAAAACTAAAATGGATAAAATATTTAAGGGTTTATTGCATTATGATTGGAAGGGATAATTCTTTTTTTTTAGACAAAATTTTGTTGCATCCATATCATTGCAACTTTATATATATATTTCAATGGTTAACAACCTTTGGGCAACTTATATTGTCTCATTACATAGCGCAATGTGCATGGACAAGGCATAGTTTCATATCTCATGGCATGCTGATTGCAATTATCGATTGGGTTATGATATGTTATATGATGGTGGATCGGAACATGAACATGGGTTAATGTTTTATGCGAAATACGATTCCACACACTCCGTGACCTGGCATTGCATAAGTAGTTGGAAGTGCAGGTTAATGTGGTGTAAATGCGTCAATACTTTTGGCAATGGAATGATGTGAGAGTAAATGTTTTTCCTGTCAGTCGATCAACGGCCATCGTGCTAGGGTTTGGCGATCAACGGCATATGTGAATCTAGATTTTTTGGCAAACTTTTACCAAAATCTCGGCGTTCTGCTCAGTCATCTGGGAATTTCACTGTGTCTCACTATCATTGAGTTGAGTAGGCAACCCTAACCGACATGGCATGCTGAGCAAGAAAAGAGTGTGGCCGCAACGCATAGTTGGTGACCATTTGTCATTCTTGGCAATTGGAAGGCGTTGTAACAGGTTAGTTTATTTGGCACTTATGGTTAATTTCGGATGGCTATTTGTTAAATGGCTATTACATGTGTTTTCCCCTTCGTCTTATTTGTTTCCCTTCAGAAATGTTATGCACAACAAATTAAATTAACAGGCCTATGTTCGTTTGACTCAAACAACATGGCCACTATGCCCTCTGTCAGTTTCGTTCAGCTCACTCTGTATATGGTTATATTTTCACTGTGTAGACTTTGTCTCAGCTACCTTTGTAAAATAAATAGCATTTTGATGAGTCATGGCTTAAGGCATACCATTCTTCATCATTTACCCTTGGAACAATTGTGCCATTGTCAAGTCAAAAGGTTGTTTTGTTATGACTTCATGCAGTTATTATTATGAGGAGAAATCTCGCTCCCTTTTGAAATTATCGTAACCCTACAAAAAAATTTCTTATTATAACAAGTCAATAGTTTGATTCGAATGAGCCCAAGGTGGATATGAAATGCACCTGTTTAAATTCTGGCAATTGAAATTATTCAAAATCCTCTGGCACCTGATGATTTCGAAGCCTTCGAAGGGTTATCATTTTGTTTAAAAGTTACATGTGAATGAAGTCCGACCTGCAAATATTGTTGGGTCTCTGATTCAATGCTATATCCTATCCGCCTTTGCATTTTTCTGCTGGCAATTGTGAAGTTGAAAACCCTCCATCACAATGTTGTGTACTTGCCATGTTGTTGTTGACCTTGCGCATGTTTCATAATTTATTTGACAAATTCTATCAAGAAATTGTAAAGGGAATGAGGTCATTATTGTGCCAGATTTGGTATCACACATTGGCTAATGATTTTTCTTGGCAGCGATGAGTTTCTTCTCTAGAGGTTCGGGCAGACGAGGCAGGGGAAGAGGCAACAAGCCACTGGGAATTTGGAAACAAGGCAAGAATAGAAGGATTTGGTTTTCAATACACTTTAATGCCTATTCTAATGAATTTAGGCAGTTGGCTACTACAGGGCATCTTTACCTAGGTCCTCCACCTGCAATTAGCCAACCACCTTTGTCTAGTGAACCTCACCAATCTGCTTTGCGTCCACATCCAAATGTTCATGAAATACCCTATCAAAATAATGATGGTTGGGATCATACTCCTTCTAATAACTCTTCAGAAGGATATCAAGGTTGGGAAAAAATCATTCAAGTCCCTATTAGACAGCCTGAGTCTTCACAAAGTCATGATAATTCTGATTCATCTGCTCATTCTGATAAGTCAACCTCTATCATGTATAGCGCTACTGTCCATCCATCTGCCAATCGTGATAAAGCCTTTGAAGTTCCAACCCCATCCATGTCTCTTTTAAATGATGTAATTGTTGTTAGGTTGCCACCAAGGATAATAGCCCCTGAAGTAGCCAACTCAACACTGCAAAAGAGCTTGGACAACAGTGAACTAGAAAAAGAAGTAATTCAGATTAATTCTTCTACTGTAGAAAAAACATCCAAGCATTCTGGTTATTTTCAGCACTTGTTTAAGGAAACTGGCAATGGGTTGAAAAATGCTTCCAAATTTTAATTTTATTTTATGGTTATGATGCACTTGCTCTACTAACATTATTTTGGACAGTATATGATGATACAAACTTCATGCTCTTTTTTATATATAGAGTGGAGTATGGTTATGCATATTTTGACTATTGGCATGAACCATATATTTGACAGTTGGCATCATTTTGATGAATGGGAAATATGATGGATGATTTTGATGGTTATGATATTATAGCATTATGTTTTCATAATATGCATTAAAAGGGAGATACAAGGAGGAAATATTGCATTATTAATAATATTAATTTTAATGTTGCTACGTAGACAGTGGGCCTCCCTCCCTCTTAAGTCTTATTCCCTCCTCGTTTATTTTGGTCAATTCTTACTTTAGTAACTTTTCCTATCCCCTCCCTTTCCTTCAACTTTGATAAATGAGTGGTTAAATAAACCAACATATAACCACCTGACAGTTATGAGCACTTGGTAAAAAGGAAAAGGGATACGAAGAGTGAAGGATCCTCACTTTTGCATTTTGGTATGATTTATTGATAAGTTCACTTCACTTTTGGGTTGCTTTGAACTTGCTTAAGAGTGTTAGGAGACTGATAAGCTTGTGTTACAAGTCACCTTTTAAAAAGTAGCATCAACTAGTGTTAGTTAAGTTTATGTTCTACTGGATCAGGTAATCATAGTTTGGTCATTGATGAGTTTATTAAAACTATTGTTTATTTGCCAACACTGATGAGTCTAGTATTTGTGCAGTGTACCAATGTCCAAGAGTTTGAATATGTACCAGTTGCAGTAGCTTGAACTTGTGTTAGATTGCTGATTACTTGCATTTGATTAACTAGTTACAAAAACATTGTCATTTGTAAAGGGTCTTGATTATAGGACTTTGATAGTCTGTCAAGCTTATTTCTAGCATTTCTGAACATTTTTAAAGCAAATTCAATGAAAGATCTTTTCATGATCTTGCCATTTTGCCTATCATTTCTTATATTTTTTTTTCTTATTTTTATTATAACAGCTTCCTTTGTCTTGTATATAATGTTTATGTTGGCAATGAGTTTCTATTATAAAAATGTGTTGTAAATATTTTGTTTTCGAGGTATATGTTTTCTTTTGTTACATGTTGTGCAGTATAATTATTGTATTGGTGTCATCCATGGATTACAATTGTTCTTTTAATGTCTTTTAGTTATTTAAGTATTCAACTCGCCTACATTCTATTTGCTATGGCTATAAAGATCTGGGCCATGTTCTCATTGTTCCTAGACTAGCCATTTAGGAATTTCTCAAGGTGTTGGATGATTGAAGGTGCAATTTCTGTCATCAACACCATGTAGTATCACACCTTGAATTTTAGCTTTGTCGTGTCTTCCAATGGGCGATTATCTTTGGTTGTGTACATCCATAACATTGACTCTTCAGGAACACCTCCAATTACAAAGTAAAATCCTGACATCCCTCCTTTATCATGCACTTTAGCAAGATGAGGTACATAAGATTGACCAAATTTACAATGCACTTTACCTACCTTGAAAGGTAGGTAGGGATTACAAATGGGCATTTTTTACAATAACCACTTGATCATGTCAAGGTACAAAATAATGCACAAGAACAAGTATCAAGAGTTTTCCAATGAACAATCCTCGAAGTTAACATCAAAGACAGTAGTGTTGAAGATGCAAGGTTCTACATAGAGGCACAAGATGACAAAACACTAACAATGAATGTGCTACAAGGTGCTCCATGAAAAAGAAGCAAACACACATTGTGAAGATCAACGAATATCCTAAAGTTGGATAAGATTTGTTGGATAAGTGAATGCCCAAGTGCAGAGGCTTAAGGATGTAATGATGGTTTTGACTTGCACAAAACTAAGAGGATGGTTGTCGTTAATAATACATACAAGGACGGCAAGAAGTTGCTAAACAATATTTGATCTCAACGAACAAAGTAAATGAGCAATCACTATGGGTATGGATCAATGATTAAACAAAGGAGAACCCAAGTCGTAGCATATGGTGACATAGAACACAAGCAAATAACTCTTGAACGATGCAATTTTTGGGCTATTGTTTGTGATTAACACAACACCCAAGCATTTATTGTCATCCAACAATCAATCAAGTGAAAATTAGCACCATGACTACCAACCAATGATTCTAGCAAACATTTCACTTAATCAACAAGCACAAGAATGTTGCTCATGTATATGGTTTCCACCAACCAGTTTGCTAAATAAAAACGCTTTGATTAGAAGTATTAGGCAAAGTTGGGAATTGAATAATTCCAATTAATAATTCCATAAAATTGGGAATAATGTTATAAATTATAAGTATAACCTGCTATTCCAACAATCAATTAAGATGTTGTGAAGGATTTGTTGTATGATGGGAATCATGGCCACATTCATTGATTGATTTAAGGTAGAATTCATGTAAATGGTAGTGTGTATGACCTCCCAGCAAGGGGACACATATAGGTACACACTAGATCAAAAATAGTTAACCAGCTCAATACAATCACACAGTGAACAACAACGATTACCCTAGAAACCAAATGGGAAAACTAACAATTAATGGCTTTTGTCTATGCTTAGGAATTATTACAAATTGGGGAGATACACTCTCCACCAGAGATTTTGTGCATTCTTACTCATTGGTGATATTTTTACAAACTGATGTTTTGGCTTAGAGACAATCTTTCTACATTTTTAACAGGCTCAAAAGCCTCTCTGTCCTTTGATCAATGAATAGATTTCTTCATCTCAAATCCTCAGTCATTTTTTTCACTAACCAATTCTTCAAAAGCTTCATTTTTTGCCATCTCTTGGGTTGTTTTACCATCTAGCAAGCATCCTCTATTATACTGTCGCCTTGGAATGCAAACCAACAAGTGGTAAGTTTCATCTTCTTATGACCAAAATGAAACCTTTGGCCTTTAGTCTTCAAATTAATTACCAACAGAACATTGATTTCAAACTTTGCCAAGAAGCATCCTTTTATGGATGCTTGAAGAAGTGGTTATTTTGGATCCATTTTGGAACACACCTCCTCATATACAGGGTTGTGGTCCCCCAAAAGCTTCAACTCAAAGGTGCACCATGCCATTTTCTCCTCCAACAAACTCTCTATTCCTGGAATGTGAAAATTCCTTGAAATGCAACAACTGAAATGTATTCTTCTAACTAATTAATTATGCAATTTATTTGTTACGGAAAAAAAACGAATAAATCACACTGCATTTCTTCACAAATAAAATATGTTGCAAAAAAAAAATTGGAACTGAGAAAATGATTGCGCACACAATAAAATTGGCAGTTATTTTTGGACAAATGTCCCCAGAAAAACCTAATGTGGGAAAATTGGTGCAACAGATGAGGGTTTTTATTATAATGCAGCAACAAATTCTGAGTACAAATCTGGATGCCAATTTGGCTATCCTCCAGGAAAACATACTGCCAAAATTATCTAGAGGAAATTCCTCCCTTTTGCAACCAAACTTGGCCCCTCTGGCCCTGCTCGCACTTCCTCCTCGCAACTCACACTGGCCAAAAATGCGCACTACATGGCCCAAATAATTCGCACTACTTGTGAGTTGGCTCTAGGTGAGTCGTCCTACCTCCCTAGAAGTGACTTGCTCTGCCTTTCGGGTGATCTCCCGACCTCCAACAAATGAAACGATCACTTTTCGGCACTTCGAACTGGGGTTTTTGGCTGCTCGGCCTCTCTGCAAAAATTATTCGACCTCCCAACTACTGTTGCTCTGCTACTGAGAAACTCTACTAAATATGAATCTGTTGCTCCCTCAGTCACTACAACTCGATCACTTGCTCGAATTCTTCTCTAGTTGGACTCTACTCTCTAAGAAATTTGATCTGCCTTGATCTTTGGTATGTTCTCCATCTACCAATCAAGTTGCTCTTATAATCTCTTGTTGGAAAAACAATGACCATGATTAGATCCTCATCAACGGCTAAGATCATCTCCAACTTGATCTGTGTGAGTTTCTAGAGAATTCTCACCTTTCTCAATTAATTGTTAATTGAGCCATCTCAAGGTGTTTTCTCCGAAAAAAAAAATTGTGTTCTAGAGTTCTAGTGTTTCTTAGCCTCTCTGACCAAAGTCGAGACTATAACACCTGCCCGATACTACAAAACTAACACTTCCTCTTAGCGAGGGAAGGTGTTTTCTCTATCTCATAACATCTCCTCCCATACACACTGTTGATGTCTGACAACTGTGACAATCTGCCACAATCTGCCAACTGCTACACAACTCTAATTCATCTACCACAACTGTAGTTGAGCCACCCTGCATCTGCACTGCTCCCAACTCACTCTGCGTTGCAAATGATCTCATGTTGTTACTGTTGTTGCAACAACTGCAACTGAGAACTTTGAATCAACTATGTCCCTCTGATGGCTCTGCAACCACCTCCTAAATCTAACCACTACTAGCCTTTGCACTGTCCACTGAGTAATTGTCTGTGTTTAAACTACATTGCGCCCCTCAGCATCTGACTACAACTAGTACTGCAATTGTCCCTCAAGAACTAATTGTTGTTATCTGACACGAATCCATCTGCTATTGAATATTGTGGGCCCCTATAGCAAGGGTAATGATCCATGAGGAAACACCTCTCTGATGCTATCCTCCTTGGACCCTGCCCACACCTCTGCAACTCTGATGACTAAAGTACAATGTCACCCCACCTCTCTCTTAGAGGTATAGCTGTATACAATGTGAATTCATCCTCCAATCTGGAAGGCAAATTGTTGATCTCTGTCGAAGTTGTTGCCTGCTCCTACTTCTCCTTCTTGTCCTTCTTCCTCTAAGGACACTGAGCGTTGTAGTGACTGAACTCACCACACCTGAAACATTTGATCTTCGACAAATCCTTTTTATTCTTCTCTCCTCCCTGTGAGCCTTGTCCCTAAACTAGGACCTTTCTTTGCCTTTCCCTTTGATGCAAGGGCTACATTTTGCTCATCCTTGACAATTTTCGATCCTTCGTTACTTCTGCGACTGAGATTACCCTTGACTAGAGCAAGTCTCATTTTCTCCTGCATAAAATTTTCGACAATCGATCCTACTCAAGTAGACGATCTCGTCCAGTGATGCCTTGGACGAAAGTAGTCCACTCTTTGATGAAACCATTGATAGCTACACACACCAATTCACTGTCTGTAGGTGATTCTACAACCGTTGCAAGCTCATTTCGAACGTCCTGAATCCTGGTAAGGTAAGGAGTAACCCCTTCACCCTTCTGCATCCTCGCGGTCCTCAGCTTCTCCTTCAGGAACATCTTCCGGTTTTCGAAAGAATTCTTATCGAGTGATGCGAGAGCATCCCACATTGCTTTGGTTGTATCCTTGACCGCTATGTGTGAGAGTACATGATCGCGAACTTCATCAAGGATCAATTGCTTCCCCTTCGCCATCTCCTTATTGTAGTTCGCTAGTTGATTTACATCTGTAGGTACTGCAACAACCCTCTCTGTGTACGTCTTCAGACCACATTCATCTAGCAGGAAGGACGTTTTGGCCTTCCAGATACAATAATTAGATGCCCCATCTAACCTGTCCTAATCTTTGAGTCCTTTTGAAGCCATTTTCTACAAAACTCACAACTGGGAAATAAACAAGAATTTCCTCCTCCTCATGCTCTGTTGTTTGCTCAGTTACACGCACTTCCTTCTTGAAATGCGCATATATGCTCTATTGTTGGCCTCTGCTACTAGAAATTTCGGATTTCCTTCAAGAATGAAACTGAAAACCCTCTGAGAAAGAATTCCTTAGTGTGTGCTTTTCTCTTCCACCCAGGACTAATTTGCTACTGCAAAAACTGTTGCAAACCAACTGTGCCCAAATTTTCCCTACGAATTCACTAATCTTCTTACCGCAACTGCTTCCCGACTTCACCACTTCCTGCTAGAACTGCTACTAAGCTATTCGAACTTTTCCTGCCCCTGCAACTGGAAATTGAACCATGCCGAGCAATTCACACTACCTAGTTGAACCTTTGTGCAGACCTGGAAATTTTGCTCAGAGACTCCCTTTGAAGCTGCAAAATTTCTCCTCGCTTTTGAGCTTCTGATCTGTAATCAAAATTGCTCTATAAAATGCCAAAATTCCTTGAAATGCAACAACTGGAAATTTATTCTTCTAACTAATTAATTATGTAGTTTATTTGTTACTGGAAACAACAAATAAATCACACTGCACTTCTTCACAAATAGAATACGCTGCGAAAAAATTTAAATTGGAACTCAGAAAATGATAGCACACAATAAAATTGACACAGTTATTTTTGGACAAATGTCCCCGAAAAAATCCAGTGTGGGAAACTCGGTGCAGCAGATGAGGGTTTTTATTATAATGCAACAGCAAAAATTTTGAGTACAAATTTGGAATACAATTTGGCTATCCTCCAACAAAATATACTACCAAATTATTTAGAGGAAATTCCTCCCTTCTGCAACCAAACTCGGCCCCTTTAGCCCTACTCGCACTTCCTCTCGGCAACTCTCACTAGCCAAAAATGCGCACTACTTGGCCCAAATAATTTGCATTGCCTGTGAGCTAGCTCTAAATGAGTCGTCTTGCCTCCCTAGAAGTAACTTTCTCTGCCTTCTGGGTGATCTGCTGGCCTCCAACAACTGAAATGACCACTGTCTTAGGAGACAGAAGACCAATCTCATCTTGGATCTCCAGCTTGAGACCATTCACATATCTGGCAGTCTTCTCTGGTGTGTCTTGAAATTGCCCAGCTCTTATGCTTACTCTATAGAATTCTTTTGTGTATTCCTTTATTGTCAACAACCTCTGTCTCAGGTTCTGCATTTGCCTAAACAATGTCAGCTGATAATCACTAGGCAAGAATTTACCTTTTAACTTAGCCATCATTCTGGTCCAGCTCTTAATAGGCTGCTTGCCAACTCTCCTCCTTTCTGCCTGCACTCCATCCCACCAGAGTGCAGCATGTCCTTTCAGCTTTGTCACTGCAAACTTGACCTTTTTATCTTCGCTTATTTCTTCATAGTCGAAGCACTTGTTCATTTCATTAATCCAGTCAACCAATTCCTCTGGATTCAGTCCCCCTGCAAAACTCGACACTTCAATTTCGGGCTTAACTGCAGACCCCAGAACAGTTCTGAGGAGCCTCAAGTCAGGAGGAATCTCAGCATTTTCTTCAGCTTCTTCTATTTCAGGTTCACTGATGTCTTCAGGATCTGCGGGCTGTCTTCGCTCCATGGCATCCATTCTGGCCCCGAACCTCTGCAAAATCTCCAACACCTCTGCGTTGGCAACAGGTCTCCTTCGGCCAGCACCTCTACCAACTCGGATTGCCATGTCAGTTCCTTGCAAAAACAACAGCTCTGATACCACAAATGACAGCAGCAAAGACTGAAAGTCGGCCCCTACGGAGCGCTGGTCTCTTCTCGTAGCTCTGTCAGCATTTTCCCTCAATTAACTTAGTTTACCTCCACGTGGTCTTCTTTCTTTTCTTGGAATTTTATTTATCAATTTCGAAGAAATTGACAAATAAACAAATACCCTGCAAACCTTGAAATTAAATTATATCTCCGACATTTATATTCCCTCGCCACCTTACAATAAGGTTGTCACCCGTCGGAACTTTATATTAATAGCCCAATACTTTTTGAATAAATGACTTTGTAATAGACCTTCGGCCCCTGGCCCACATATATATAATCAATGGCCAATCAAATAAACGCGTCGTACCTTGGTTATCCTTCGTTCATCTTCCGAACACGACCACCGTCTGATGGCTTCCCTCCAGATCGACAGCGTTCAATGATATCGCGCGGCCTCCCTGGTCGAACGTTAGCGTGCGATGGCGTGCAATGAGAGCGGTTTCAGGGGTCCCGCCTTTGCCACGTGTCGAGCACTCAATGGAATCGCTCCGAATTTAGGAATACCGCTTATTCCACAAAAGCAATGCAATATGCGCAATCCGACTTCGTAAATCCACTCGCGGTTTCAAAACAGTGATTGACCACGGGTTAACGCCTTTTTTCCTGTGTTCTCCCATTTGCTAACTCAAGTCGGACCTCGGTTCAGGATTTAATTAACAATAAACAGATTTATCTCTTTATTAAGCGGGATTTCTACTATCATTAAACAGAGTTCAACGACCACGGTTTTACACACAGACTTCGTCTGGGGTTGGGATTTAATTCACAGAGCTCGTTCGAACGCATTGAGAGAAACAGTAGACAGAGGGATGCGAAGACTGTACAACAGTTCCATTCAGAGATTATATACACACAGGGTTCAATCGCCTCACAACTAAACAAATTTCCTCACAATTACCAATTCAAGACAGTTTGATAATCAACAGAACTGAAATTCATTCAACCGGAAGCAATTGCTTAACACACAAATTTTATTGCAGAATCTCTCTTTCCTCTTCCTCCTCTTTTCAATACATCCGAGGAATACAATTTATATACATTACAATGTGACTCTTCGGTTCCTCTGCGAGGACCATTTAGTAAATCAAAAGCCTAATTACAATTATTCAAATAACTGAAACATGATAGATGGATCGAATCCAAACCTATTCGACTTCTATGGACTCTAACTAATCTAAATGAAACAGTCAGCTGAGGTATTGACACCTAGCTGTTACAATTCAATGATTTTGAACCCTCCTAGCCACAACAAGTGGACAAAACCTCCTACATTGCTGGCTAGCGTCTAATGCCCCTGCATCAATTCTCCACCCGGTGCATTAGTTCTTGAAGGTCCACACAGGTCCATGTGTACAAGCTGAAGTGGCCTACTTGTAGATAGTTCATCTTTGGTCTTAAAAGATGTGCGGATCTGTTTGCCCAGTTGGCAGGATTTACATATGGTATTTGAAGGCTTATTTATTGTTGGCATATCTCTGACTGCATTCTTCTTGCTCAGACTGATGATGTGGTCAAAGTTTAGGTGTCCCAGTCTTCTATGCCATAACCATGATTCATCAAGTTTGCTTATGTGGCATGCTTCATTCTCTTCTTCCATTATATAAACATTACTTTCTGTTCTAACAACTTTGATCAAGGTCTTTCCTGTGGTGCTTGATCTTACCTCACCATCTTGGGCTCTGAAAAGGACCTCACAGCCTTTATCACACATTTGACTGACGCTTAGCAGATTGGCTTTCAGCCCATCCACAAATAGTACATCTTGAGCCTTTCCTCTTCCATTATTCAGACTGACTAAGCCTTTTCCTTTGATTTTCCCTACTTTATCATTGCCGAATGTTACATTTCCAGATTTCTTTTCATCAAAGGTTACAAACTTGCTTCGATCTCCAGTCATATGCTTTGAGCATCCACTGTCCATATACCATTGGCTTTTCTTATCTTGAGCTATTAGAGCCAGGTCACACTTATTCAACTTCTTTTTCCACTGCAGGCAGCTATTTGTTTGGCATCTTTTCTGAGAAGATGGACCACATTCTTTGAGAGGACATTTGGAAGACATGTGTCTGATTTGATGGCATACAAAGCATTTGATTATATTTTTAAATGGATTATGTGTACGAGTGAACTCTCCATTGTTCATAAATCTCCTTGGGGTTTTGAACGTCAGTCTTTGTCCATATGCTCTGCACTCCATGGCTTCATGGTCGAACCCCTTACAACAAAAACAATACCCATGGAATCGATTAGTGTATCTGGTGAAGGGTTGTCTTCTCCATTTGTTTGCTTGAGGTAGTCTTTTCAATTTCTGCATCCTTTGCTGGTTGAAATCGATTATCTTTGTCTGACAGTATGCAGCAATATGTCCCAATTTGTGGCAGGCAAAACAAGTGACATTTCTCATAGGAGGAAAGAATCTCCTTTGAGATCTTCCGAACTTGTTCAATTGATCTTCAGGAACAATTGAGCTTTTTGCAACTGCTTGCTTCTTCCTCTCATTCTTTGTCTCTTGATGTTGCTGCTTGTTTCTGTTTGTTTCATCACACATCAAGTTCTTGCTGGCTTCTTCTTTTGTAGTTCCTTTTTGAGCTACTTCATTATCCTTTACAGCTTTTACAAAAATGATATTCTTGTTATCTTCTACCTTGGACTTACTGGTTTCTCCTTCATATCCTATCTCAGCCTTTATGAGAGGAGACCTTTGAGCATTTAGAATCTTGTCCAACTGTTCAGTGCTTGTCATTTGAGGAGTGTTCATTGACAATTCCCTTTGGGTGTTTTCTAGTTTCTTTCTCAGGCATACCACTTCTTCTTCCAATTTCTCTTGCTCCTGATGTTTATCTTTAATTTGTTTTAGCAAAATGTCTTCCACCTTCTTAGCTTCTTCAAGTTCTACTTTCAATTGAATGAGGTCTTCTGAATTTGGTACCTCTTTCACACATTTGAGCAGAATGTCTTTCTATTTTCTGCACTTGAGTTTAAGTCTGTCTATTTCCTCCAGGGCACTTCTTAGCTCCCCCTCAAGATCTACCTCACCTTCTTCCTCATCTTCTAGAAGGAATCCTTCAGACTCTTCCTTGGCCATCAACACAAATTCAGAGGTTCCTTCTTCATTTGAGGATTCATCTAAGTTTTCAGATGCACTGCTATCTTGCTGAGCATAAAGGGATTTTCTATCGAATCTCTTCCCTTTCTGCCAGTTATTAGTTTTGGTTCTCTCTGTCTCTTGAGTCCAATTCTTCGTTTTCTTGTAAGGACGCTTCGATGCATAGTGCCCAACTCTTCCACAGTTAAAGCATTTAAATGGAAGTTTACCTTTATACTTACCTGAGCCTCTATCCAATCTTCTGACAAATTTGGCCTCTTCTTCATCAGAGCAGGAGCATGTATCTTCCTTTTCTTCTTTGCTATTCTCAGCCTTAAAGGCTGCCTCCCTCACATTTGACTTCCTCTGTGGAAGTCTCATCGCATAGGCTGTTAAGTTTCCAAGTAATTGGTTCATGGTCAATGTTTCCCAATCAGTTGTTTCTTCTATGGCAGAAACCTTGGGATTAAAACTGGATGGTAAAGATCTCAATATCTTTTGAACAATTACACATTCTCTAATGGCTTCTCCTAGAGCTTTCATATTATTCACAATTTCTGCAACCTTTAAGAAGAAGCTGTTGCCTTTAAGAAGAAGCTGGCAACATCTTCTTCTTCATTCATTTTTATATTTTCAAATTGGGCTCGATAGACTTGAGTTTGGCCATCTTCACCTTTTTATCTCCCTCATGTATACTTTCTAATGTATCCCATATTTCTTTGGCAGTCTTGTTGTGCATTACTTTGATAAATTCTGCCTCACACAGACCACTTAAGAGAGCATTCATGGCTTTGGCATTAGCTATAAAATCTTGTTTGGCTTCTTTCTCTGTGTCAAAATCCTTTGAGGCATAACCCAAATCCACAACAGCCCAAACTTCTATTCCTAGAGACATTATGTACGTCCTCATTCATATTTTCCAGAAGGCATAATTTGTACCAGTAAACAAAGGGGCTTTATTTGTTGAGCATCCTTCTAGACTAGCCATCTTGGGGACCTAGGATCTCCTTCCAGTTGTTAAACTGATACAGAAGGAACCTGCTCTGATACCAATTGTTGAACCCTTGGTTAAACTGAGAGGGGGGGTGAATCAGTTTAATGCAGTCATGGTCTTGTAAAACTTTCTTTTACACTTATTTACATCTTCATTTCATGATCAACTTAATATACAATGGAACAATAATCTTAATAAGTGAGCAGCAGGTATTAAGTAGATTAAATACATAATATGAACATATAATCATCATGCACATAGACAACAGATATAAGTGGAAACCCATAAGGGCGAAAACCACATATTATTATTGTTGTGATGCAAAGGCAAGCTCCAACTCCCTCTCACCACTGATTTTCTGTAGGCTCCAACCTACAAGAGGCTACTACCTCAATTCTGCAAGCTACAACTTGCAAGGAAGCTCCAACTCCCATCTATTTTCTGCAGGCTACAACCTACAAGAGGCTCCTACCTCAGCCAGCTACAACTGGACTTCTATCAAGCTACAACTTGATATAGAAGCACCAACTTCCTCACTGTACAATAAAATCATATGCTGATTTACCTGGATATCAGCTCTGTTTTTCTCCTTCTTTACTGTTGTCCTTCCAACCTTCAAATTTGCTTTATATCATCTCCGGATCTTCACAACTCCTCTCTCTGCTCCTTCTTCTTCTTACACTGTCTAACCTCACTATGCATATCGATATTACATGTTTTATACAGATAGCTTTATGACTGTTTGCATTCTACAAGGAATATGAAGTGAATAGGCACGACTCTTTGCCTTCCACCACCTCATTTTCTCGCTCATCATTTCAGGGGGTTACAACACTGTCTATTCACTTCAGAATTAAATTGGAGTTTTGCTTTGCCTACGGAGACTTGCCTTTGCATCACAAACAATATAAATTCAATAATACATTTACAGTTACAATCAAACATTTACTCAACACTTTCGGTTTCTTAGCTTTGTTGAGCGTTCGTCCTCTTCTTCTTGCTATCCTTTTGTCTTTTCTGTTATGCCGTTATATTCTAGCTCTACTGCATAACTGCCCTGTTTCTTCCGTTACCTGTGTCTTTTGTGCTGTGTTCACCCTTTTCATCTGCCCGTGCTGCCGCACCACTGTCTTGCACGAGTTCCTATTATGCGGTCATTCCATTCCTTTGTGACCTATAAAGTATGGCCCACATACTATTTCCTTTATGCCCGTGACGGATTACAAATCCAGGCTTTAGTCATCATACATACGTTTAAAACGATCAACAGTGTAAACATTATACTATGGCGCATTTAACATATACGAAACAAGGGCTTACAGGGTCCCACACCACGGTGACCAATCACAGCGCATCGCATTTCGCTTGCCCGCAGGTTTTAATGTTTTATGTTCTAATGCTCCTTTGTTCTCCGATGCAATTTAACACTGGAAAGGCTTTACATCCGGATTTGAAATCCTTTAAATAATAGTTCTGAGTTGCATCGCATCCGGCCCCTTTATCGCACTTCGGCGTTTATGAGTGTTATCTCTTCTAAGCTTTGCGATCTGCGATATGCAATGAACTTCGCATCGTCGATTCGCATCGCATCGCATCTTCTCATCACATCACATCTCATTGCATCGCATCGCATCGAATCGTCACTTCGCGGTATGCGATGGACTTCGCATCGCCGATGTGCGATATAGCGTTGTGCCGCCACGTGTCCCTTCGCATCGCCACATCGCATCGCAACTTTGCATCCATCCAGCGGCTATCTCACTCGCTTGCGATGTCCGATATGAGATCGGATCCCACTTGATTCTAATATAATCTATGTCGTCTGTCTCCTGTAATCTCATCCATTGATCGCATCGGTCCATGACTGTACTTTTGGGCTTTACAAAAGCGGGTCCCAGTTCACGACACTGCGAAAGCACTTCTCGGTACGGAATGATCATCGGGCTTGTGCTACCGCAGTGAATGACAACCGTCGATCTGCGGTCAACGCCCGATGGGCAGGTCAACTGCGAAGGCACCCCCTTGGGTTAACCATCGGGCTGTTTGTGCCCCCGCGGAACCGTTGATCCCAGATCAACGTTAACCGCGCTCATACGATGTGCACGAGATTTAGCCTTCGCTGCCTTTACTGCCTTCGTTGTTCAACTCTGTGACACCGGTCCCACACCTTTTATCATTCCGCTCTTTATATACTTTTTGCTTTAAAACAAAATAGGTCAACAAAATGTATTGGCCCCACAGTATGCCTCCTCTTAACTCACAATTTCGTTATGCCAAAGAATGTTGAGTCTCCGCCATTAATCCTAGAATGATCCAACGGTCATCGCGTTATCGCGTGCCAACTAGCCCCAATAGATAAAGTTTTTGAACCTACACAAAATAGGCGGTTTCAGTATGCCACGCGTCGCCCTCCTAACTATATTGCATCCATCTCACTTAAAACCACTTATCCTCCAAAAGCGGTGCAAAATCCCTCTAGTGGTTTTCGAAACCACTTTCACTGTTCCGTTTTCGCCGTTGGCTCATGGTTCCACATCCAATTTTTAATGTAGTTCCTCTGCATCATCAATTATAGTTCCGGTCTTCATTCCAGGTACACCTTTCTCCTTTTACACTGCATCTGTTAACTCGACTACAGTAAACCCAAGCGGAACCTTCCAATCTTTTCCACCAGCATTCATCCCCACAAATGTTTGGTCTTATCCTCCATCAAATAACACCTCTTGTAGCCTCTGCCACTTCACTTTCTTTCTCTGCAACAATTCCATCAGATTTTGATCTGCTCCCTTGTCTTGGTGCTGCTCTTTTGTGCTCCTTTGCCATCAATGACAATATTTCCAACAATGGCAAGCATATGGACATATTGGAGATTATATTTTTATGTGGTCTGCTTAGACTTCCTGCATACTTGGCTGTTTAGCTAAGTTGTTGCACTGCTTAGTGCAAGGGTTTTCCCAGGTGGGGATTCCCTACTCTTACTTGGAGATCTTGTTTGAGAAATCTAAGAGGAGACTTCTGATCTGAATTTTCCACTACCTGGTGTTGGGCCAAGCACTTACCCTCAGCAAAAACGCAGTCCCTTCAGAAAACTGCATTATTTCTTAAGGTGTGCAGTGGGAGGGGTCAAAACCCCATTTTGAGGAGCTAGTTTCCCAAGAGGAGGATCAGCCTTTCTTTGGGAAAGCTAGAGGAAGCATCTAGAGCCATTTCTTTGCATGTTCAGCCATTTTTATGCAGAGCTTCAGCTACACAACGTGAATCGGCCACAGATCTGCAGCAGCTCTTTCATGTATACCATTTCTGTCAAGAAACCCTTGCCGGGTCTTCTTGGATCTGTATAAAAGAGATTAGATCTCTGTTTTTATGCCTCATTGAGTAATCTAATAAGAAGATCTGATTTCTCTTTCTATTTTCTGAGTTTGACCTCCATTAGATTGCGCAGTCTCTTACGCAGTCATTTCTGTGTGTTGCAGTCCTGGGGTTTTGTCAATTTTAAGTTGTTTTGAGCATGGGAGGTTTGTTTAACTAGGCTAAAGGCATTTGTTTCTGAAACCTTTTTGCATGCATGTCCTATATTGTCTATTCTAAGGGACACAACCGTTATTTTTCACTGTTATAACTCAATACTCATAAAATAACATTTTTGGGGCCAAAACTGTTGTTTTTCCCCACTTGGTGACATTGTATAAAGGCATAGTTTGTTGCTGTGACTGTTCTATGAAAGCTATGTGTTTAAATACACTACATGAGTTGATTACTTGCTGCTCTCCAACTTTGGAATACCTTAAGGTATTCTTATTGTTGTAGAAAATCCCGGTTTTGGGATATTACAAGAAAGTTCTCGGCTTCTATGAGAGACAAAAAGTCGTTTCTTGCGACGAAGGAGACGATGATAAGAAGCTTTGAAGTCGGGGTAGAAGGGTTGAGAGTGGGTGAAAGCATATCGAAGTTCTCGATGTGAGTCTTGCATTCATCATCGTACCATTTGTTCATGGGGCAAGATCCAACTTTTGGGGAGATGGAAGTGGAACGAGTGGAGTGGGGGAAGGATTTGAGTGTTGCTTCCCAAATGGCAGATGAAAGACGGGTATATTTAGTGGAAGTCGAATCAAGCAAGGAGAATTGGGTCTTCGATGGGAGCATCTTACGTAGGGTAGAGGAGAAGATGTTAGGGTAGCCTTCATCAAATCGAAAGGTGGTTTGGGGTGGGCCCCAAGGGGAAGGATGGGGTGGAAGGGGAGGGTCAAACCGAAGAGAGAAGGAAAAAAGTGCATAATCAGCAAGGGGGGCGGGGGAGACTGAGAGATGGCGAATAAAAGGGAGCAAGTTCTGGCTAGCGAGAATATAATCAACTACACTCGCACCCCCGCCATATGGCCAACATGTGAAAAAGCGGGAGTCTGGGAAACAAGGGGATCATTTAAAATCAACAACTCTTGTGATCCCCCCAACTGCAATAGATGCTTACCATAAACTGTAGTGGGATCTAAAGCATCATCTGACATTCGGTGAAGCCCTACTGAATCTGGATCTATCCCCTGGGTACAAAACACATCCTTTGATCGATCGTGGAGAGGGATCTAGGAATCTCTAGTACGAGTATTGAAGTCACCTAGGAGGATGACTTCCCCAACAACAGAGTATTGGGTGATGTCGGCGTCCAAGTCTATAAAGGGGTCCACATTTGAGCCATTATGGATGGCAAATGATGAAGAGGTTGGGGGGAAAGTAACAAACTGCAATGTAGATGTCCCTTGGAGGAGAGACTCCAATGCTAAGCTGAATCTAGATCAACCTGGCAAACTCATCTTCGGCTACCAAAGATTCCCTATTTCGAAGTGAACCACTAGCCAAACAAGCAACTCCACCTAATCCTCTGACCCCTCCCGAGCTCCTCGTTTCCTGCCTGTAAATTGAGAACCAATGGTAACCTGCAATATCTGGGAGAGGTCAAACAGGGCTCGCATGAGTCTCGGTCACGAAGAGGATGTCCGTTGATTCGAGAGCGTCATACAAGAGTCTCGATGATGACCAAAAAAATCCATTGTCATTCCAGTGGATAGAAATGCCTATACCTTGTCGTCTCCCCAAGCAGGCCCGTCATTTGGAACTTCTAGTTCGGAGTTCCCACCCAGGTGGGAAGGAGTCTTTAATGATTGCCCAGAGATTCTTGATATTTCCCTGCTTGTCGTGCTACCATAACCTGTTCTTTGGATTGTTTAAGTTCAACAACCTGTGCTCAAGTGAGGTCCTCATCCAAGAAAATCATGCTGGGAAGAGAAAACAACTTCCGCTTAGCCCTTGAGGGCGCGGAGTCGATCGAATGCAGTCTGAAACCTGAGGAAGAGGGTGGAGTCGTAGCCCAGCCAAGCTCTGTCCAAAGCTATATCGAGGAGGCTAACGGTATCCCGAAGGAACCTAGCCCCCACTTCCATAGGATCTAGAGAGGGGTGAGGTAAGGGGAGACCTCTTCAATTCTCTCGCCCGTCTAGTGCACTCTTCCACGAGTTTTGCTTGCACCACCTCCTCAACTGTTGCAAGAGGGGCAGGAGTTTTATCCTTTGCCCGAACCACTTGTGCCTAAGAATTGATGTGTGTCTCAATTTCTTGTTTGAAAGTGGCCTATTGGAATCAGATTTCTTCCTGCTTGCTTTTAAGGTCGAGAATTTCTGCATGCAACGTATCATTTGGAGGATGAACATTTTCCTGCTCTTTGCTTTCATGTAATATCTTCTTAAGGGATAAATTATCCCCTTCCACCTCTGAAACTCTAGTAGAGAGGGTGTGTATTTCTAAACAGAGATGGTTGTTTTCAGTTTCTAGAAATTCCATTTTCCACAGCATTTGTTTTACTTGGGTTGTCCAAAATGAGAAATCCGACTCCATGGTTTTTTCATGGACCCCAGTTTCAAGTTGTACCCTTTGACCCTCAACCATATTACTACAGGTTCAGGCGAAGCTGAGAGCTCTGACAGGATTTCAAGGAATTGGTTGACGTCCATGTCTAAGTCCATCAGAGGTCCTATAAAAATACTGCAAAGAGAGGAATTGTTACATCAGTTGTTATACAACTGATTCGTGGCATTTGTCAAACACTTAGTGTGCATCCCAAAAACACGTTGCAACTCTCTTCCTTTCCTGATTTGTGCCTCTGCTGTTGTTGTCCGTGGTATTTATTAGCGATTCGCTGCCCTGTAATAAGTATGTTGTAACATTTCCAAGATTCATCCGTGTGATCAATGTTTGGCATTGCCTTCTATAACGAGAGGAAGGGGTCACCGCGAGGGGTCCATGACGAAAAATGGTTGAATCGAAGGCTGGACTCAACGTGGAACGTGTTCCTCGTTTCCTGGTCAGGCTCTGCCACCGAATCGCACTTCATATTTCAGCTCTTTCTGCGCTGAGTTAAAGACGGATTTGAATGCAAGTTTAAATCCGTGGTTAACTGTTCTGCAGCACGGCCGGTGGAACCCAAAGCGTGGGACACGCCACGGGCCGCCTCGGTTCCTCAGCGCTGAGTGTAAGGTCGTGGTCGAATCGGGGTTTCGACCCGATGCTGCGTGGGGTTTCTATTCTCTTCTCAGCTACCGACCGCGGTTTGAACGTCTGACCTTCAACTGCGGCGACTGTCAAAGTGGCCAGTCCGATGGCTCGCGGGGGGTCGTCTGGGGTTAAATGGTGCGTGGCCCTGTCTGTATGTAAGGATGAGAGATTACTTCCGGCGCTAGTTGGATGCTCTCCCTGTTCACTGAGCTTCACGCAGAAACGAAATGTGTCTCGGCTGTCTGATGGAGAACCTGACCCCAGTTCAGCGAATTTCAAATTGAACCAAACTTGTAGGCAAATAAATTTGGCGGTAACTGCACAGGTTTGTTGAAATTCGATCCCGACAGTTTTCAAAAATAAAATAAAAAATAAAGAACCCTGCCCGCCCGTTTTCTTTGCCCCAAAGGCTCGACCGTTCCAGTTTTCTCTGTGGCGGGCGTAGACTCCAGAGCCCACTCTGGATTCCTTCCGCCGCCCGATGTCTTGCTCAGTCCAGATTCATTTCCAGGCACACCAGAATCAATGCTCGAGATTTTAACCGTGATAACAAATTTTACAACAAATGCCAAGAATCTGCCATCTTACTTTTATGCCTTCTACATAAATTATTCTAAACATTTGACTTGAAAAATCACATATTTTAGCAGAACATCTATCAAATGTATTCTTATAAAATGCTATAAAAGAAATAAATAATGGGAATTAATGCGAATAGTGATGCACCTGCAACCTTCTTCTCAATCCATTTTTCCACCAGCATTCCAGCTCCAATGCCTGCAACGACGAATGATCCATAGAATGCAAGAGCGGATGGAAGGGATCTGCGTGGGAGAAAATAGGTATCAGGGATTTGTCTGATCTTTCCGCGCCTCTTTCTGGGATATTGCGGTTCAGATGAAAGAGACTGCAGCTTCTTCCAGTCTACCACATCCTCTGTTGCTTCAGGTTTAGCACTTCCGTCTCCTCCCGCTGCTGCCATGATCAATTGCAGGACTCGATTAGATTCAAATGGCCATTTACCGGGTTTCGGGGCTTAAGGGGTTTAGTGGGGTTTAAACTCACAGTTTATAATTTTCATTTTCAGCCAGAACGAAAAAACTGGTTTCAATGCTATTGTTCGCTAGGTTCAAAGCAGGAAAGGCCAGGGAAATTCTGCAGAAATTCGGATGGTTGTTCACTGCAAAGTTGGTGGGAAAAAGTGTGCTTCCTTGGATTATTGTTGATTATCTTAGTTTTCTTATAATTTATGAGAATATGCATGTAAGGTGGTATCTGTCTTATAAGTTATTTGTGCCCTATAGGTTATCTTTGTTTTATAAGTTATTTTTACCCTTGTACATGTTAAAATAATTTTTTTCTTTCTTCTATAATAACTACAATAACTACAAGTAAATGTATATCTATTAATCACACTCAACAAAATTTGAAAAAAAATATATCTCGTGTATATCTTTCTCGAGAAGCTAAATAATAGTCTATTTTGAAATTATGCCAACTTATATTCCCTATTGCATTTCTATTTCCATTAAAGAACTTTCCTAAAGCTATGTACCTTATGTGATTTATAAAATAAAAAAGGGCTAACTAAAAATGTATATTTTAAAATTTATTAAAATAAAATTAAAAGTTTTACACTTTAAAATAAATTTGATCCTTAGTTGTTTTCCTAATTATAAATTGGATTAGGATTTATAATTATGTGTTAATTTGAATTTATCTAAAATGACATGCATAAATGTAAAATGAGTTACATTTGAAATATAAAATAAGTAGATATGGAGGTTTTAATTGGATTAAGTAATGAAACAATCAACCTTCTCTAGCATAACAACAACAACAAATACATAAATTCATTATTAGTTCATAAGTTATAAAATGTGGGAGAAATTGTCATATTGATAGGGATGTGGCTTGGTTTTGTGAATAAAACAACTATAAAGTTATATAATTTAAAAAATACACCTTAAATCAAGCATAATGAGCACTCAAAGGTTTATGTGTTGGTTACTATGTAATAGTTGTGCATAAAGGATTACATGTAATAAGAACAAATACTACTTGTATAGAAATGTAATAAAATTATTTTTAAAATTCTATGTGGGATAATGGGTATTAAAAATATATTTTTTTTCGTTTTAGGCGTGATTTTGCTAAAAATATCTATAGTTGCAATCTCCATAACTCAAATTCCCAATTATGCAATCCCTTTTAACCTTTTCCTTTACATTTGCATCTAACACAACGTGTTTTTCATCTTTATGTTTTTTTAGGCCCTGACAATTGGTGGAGTGTCCACTCAAAACGTTGAACATTTCAAACATGGATACACTATTTATTCCAAACTATTCTGAATAGAATTATGCCTAGCTACACAAATCTTCACACTCAAACTATAAACTATTTTTAAGGGTTTTATGTGGTCTTCGAATTAACCTAACGTATTAAAATTGCAATCTAAGTAATGGACCAATCATTTTGAAAATAAAATAATTTACTAAATTCCAATGAAAATCACCAAAAATGAGGCGATTTAGTGCCCTTCTAGAGCACTTACCACTAATGGTTGAAATAGGTTGGTGTATTGGTGGGATTCATACTTCTAGTCTAAGGTTATGAAACCTTAAGTTTCTCACAAGCCACAAGTGTTTCCATCGGTTGTTTTCAAAATTACTAGTTCCTTGCCATTTTTCAAGCTTCCCGCCAACCAAGAGGGTCCTCCCTAGCCACCCAACAAGGATGGTTGAGGATGATCTAATCAATTTGATCCAAGTGGATACTAGTGGCCACCCACCTATTCCACTTCGACCCTCATCATTGTTTCTTTTAGTCTTTTAGTTTCCTTAATTGTAGCATAGTTTACTATTTTAGGCAGTTTTTCGGGTCATGAACTTCCAAAGCCATTTTGAGGCCCTAAACAACGTGTTTGCAGTTGAAAGTTGTAGTCCTCGGATAGATATTTCTAACGAGGTGGTATGCGCGTCAAATGAAGATCGTATGTCAAAGCTATGACCATGGGCAGTTGATGTTCCAATTTACCCCAACAGGGCCCACAGTTTTGGCACTTCATCTCCTAGGGTTAGGTTTTGTACATTTAGGGTTTTCCATTGTTTCTATATAATAAATATGCATTTAAGCCTCATTGTAACATAGTTCAGAGGCATGTAGGCACCACATCTCTTCTCAAGGATAAGCTACCATCGCACGAGCTAGTTTATTTCCATTATGTGTGTAAGCATATTTCAGTTCTTTGATATTAATGAAATGAAGTTTTATTTTTGTTGTATATTTTTGTTTATGTTTATATATGTATGTTGTTGTGTTCCTGTATAATTTCGGATCAGTGGTATCAAAGCAGTCTGCTCATTCTTTGAATTTATTTGCATGTCCGCAACAAGTTCAGAGTGTAAGGAGTTAGGGCTCGAACTATTTGAACATTTGCAAGACTAGCCTCAAAAAATTCAACAACCTCCCATGGCAGAAGAAAAGAAAGACGAGGGAGCAAGAGATCCTTTCAAAATATTGCTCGAAGAAGCCCTCGAGCAACAAAGGAACGCGATGATGGACAAATTTGCCCAATTCCTTCGGCGGCTACCCACAGGCGACACATCTTCATCCAGCATCCACTTTGGAGGTGCCACTCCCTTTAAGGTACAAGTCAGCTTCGACATCCTCATATTTGAAGGTCAAATAGATGTGGATGTCGTAGATAAATGGTTAAATTTTTTAGAAGGATAGTTTTCAGTTCATGATTTTTCCAATCGGGAAAATATTACTTTTGCACTCCTCAAAGTCGCCCCCCACGTCAAGGACTGGTGGGAAATCTACTGTAAGAAGAGGGACAAGAGGGAACCCTCACTATTTTCAGCCACATTCTTTCCAAGATGCCATCAAGAGAAGTATTACCATGTCATTATCTATGAAGATAAATACATAAAGTGCACCACGCTGTGGCAGGGAAGGGACCAAGACGTGCCAAAGTTCACAAATATTTTTCATACCCTTCGCACGAAGTTTTGTATCAAGGATTCTAAGAGGAATTTGGTACTCAAGTACCACAACTATCTACATAAGTACATCTTGGACGAGATGAAATTCCTGGACATCTCCTCGCTCGGCGATGCCTATAGATACATTGTCAAGATCGAGCAGAAATTTAAACAGAAGAAGTGAGACTTTGGATCTGCGAATCTGAAGCAAGGGAAAGGCGCCCCAAAACTACAGAACAAAGGACAAATTCAAGGCAGGCCGACCCAAGACAAACCGCCGAAGCTGAAAGCAAAGAACAACACCATGATGCCTATAGATACATTGTCAATGTTCTTCTCAAATATCAGTTTGAGCATCTATTCTCTGTTCTGTTCACTGTCCTCAATTTCCTTTTTATCTGGGTCTTCTGTGGAAAGTAGCTTTAGTTGTTTTCACAGAGCTGCAATGTCTGCATTTTCTTCTTCAAAATTTCCTCCACAACTTTACAATCTTTTGGGTCATATCCAATCTTAACCACAATGTCTTCTAAAGACTTTAACTTGTTGTCTTTAGCTAAAGAAGATATTTTTTTCTATTTTAAGTTGTGACTGTACATTTGATAATGCCGTTCTTAACTTAGATAAAGTCATAGCTGTATTAGTCATGGTCAAGAAGATAATCTCTCAAGATTATCTATGCATATCCATTTGATCTATTGCATGAATTTTGTTAGCATCAAATGAGAAAATGGTATTCTTATAATATGATGGATACTTAGGAAAATGGACTTGGGCTTGTAGGATTCCTGCCCTTTTCACTATCAAAAGCAGAGAGAAGCCTGTGCTATGATGTAGAAATCTGCTTCCAAAACTAACTGTATACATTAGACTTCAATGTTTCAATTTTTTGTTTAATCTCCAAGAATTTGGAGAATATGTTCTGGTCATCTGATGAACTGGTTCCCATGGATTGGATGATCTCCAGAGGTTCTTGAGAGGGTGAAGTAGATTATGGAGTATTAGGAACACTCCCTTCGGTTGATGTAGACACTTTTGGATCTCCTAAATCTATGATTTCTAGTTCGTTTTGACTCTACTCTGTAGAAACTGTTAAGTCAGTTTTCTATTTCTTTTTTCTGGACTATGAATTCTCTGACAACATCCATAAGATTTGATGTTTATTCCCTTGATCTTTTCTGTTGTTTGCTTTGGGCAACTAGAGTATGCAAAGTGGAGGTAGAAATAATATGTTTCCCTGCTTCCTGCAATGTATTTTCTTTCCACTGCTCCTGTTTCATGAACTTTTCAATTTCGGGCCTTGGTGTATGATTATATGGAGTTATTTTTAATTCAAATATTAAATTTGAAATAATACTGAAGGGTTCATAAGACTAGATGAAGCTTGGCTGAAAATTCATATTTTTCAAGATAGCATCTGCCTCAATGCCAACTGATCTGGTATTGCAAATGAAGGAACCAATCTTTGACTTAATCTTGAAGTGTGGCTTCCTTTTCCTTGAAACAAAGTATAGATCATCCATATTAATCACCTGCCTAATATATTCCAAAGAGAAAAATCTCATGGAACATATTTCAACAACTTATATGGTGCTAACTAACAACCATATACTCTGTTCTTAATGTAATTCTGGTATAAATATCTGTCTCCAGTTTTGACTTGGTCAGTCAAATGAAGGATTCTTTTAATATCCTGACCAATTCTAGGCTCACTAAGGCTGCTAAGAAGCTGTGCTACTGGATGGATGAATGAGTCAATGAAATCTGAAAAAGAGAATTTGGCTTAAATGGACCTGACCATCTCCGTCCATTGAATTACTAACTGGTTGACTCCCTGTTCATCCTGCTTGTTGAGTGTAATATGCAATGAATCTCCTTGCTGAAACAAAAACATATGTATAAGTACAAAGGTGTACTTAAACATTCCTTGGGTTGTTAATTTCATTAATTGCTAATGCATATTATCAGCCAAAAATTGACTATAATTATACATGAATGCAGGTTGATGATCTTTGGAGAAAATGGAGAAATATCCAAGGATGGGTTCATCTACTATCTTGTCATCTGGATATCCTAACAAGCAAGACAATAGAGAGATGATGTGTCTAGTGGCTTCAGGGAACATGGAAGATGGACAGGGTGGGTTTATTTTTAGTAATTCAACATCATCAGGTAAAAAGGTTTCAAAGATTTGGGCTCTTTGAGGGAAAATAAGTTTATGGTATAACTCCATAAGAGCTACTTGAGAGAACAAGCTTAACGAGTCATTATGAGGGATTAAGAGCATATTGTTTATGGTCTCTGCAGTGATGGATACCATAATGTTTCCATTATGAGCCACCACTTCTATTTTGATTGGGTCATATCTGGTTTGACACCAGGTGACCATATATGGGAAGTCATGGGTTTGAGGGAATGAAAAGAGGGGCAGAAGGGATTCCCACAACTTGATTTAGTTTTGTTGATCCAGGTGTTTTTGCTTTAGCCATAGGTGAAATTCATGGAATTCGAATTCGCACTCTGTGTCATCAATTTTGAAATAAGAGTCAAGAAGGGGGACGTGGTCAAGATCAACCGTGGTAGAAGTGGGAGGATTTTCTTCAAAGATAGGATTTCTTCTCTTTCCCTTTGGTGCCATGTTCTTTGTAGAGGGAAAGGAAGAAGAAGGAAGAGGCTGATAATTATTTATGTGGAATAGTGAGATATGACGTAAACAATGCACATTTCTACTCTGAAAAACCTGCAATCCAACATAAAACAGTGAATACAAAAAAATTGGTAAAAGGAAGGGCGAGGATTTATTTATAACAGTGTCTGTAATGCCGTTATGAGGTGACTGTTTGAGAATGTGATCGTAGCAGTTAAATGCCAATGGTACAGGAGTTGGGCACTGAAATGCCCAAGGCAATGGTTAGGGAGTGGATCTAACAAGACATGAGGCATAACGGTAAGGAGCGGAGTCGCAACAGAATGGTGAGGTGGCAGTGTCTTATTCAACAATGGGAAATGGTCAGGAAGAAAGGTCAACTGACCGTTGGCGGGAGTGGAAACCACTGTTGGGGAGAAAACATATTTCGGAGGGGGTAGGCGATGGTTTGTGGTTTTGAGCGGGGGGTGGGGTGGGGGGTGGGGTGGGTGTGTGAACTATCGTGGAGTCGACACATAGGGAGGGCCCGCCATCGCATTTAAACATGCAACCATTTTTCAAATTTATTTAAAACTAAGCAAATCAATTTTTATTGATTTTCCTAACATTTTTTTTCAACAATTTTGCCTTCATTTTTTAGGGCAACTATTCCTATCTTTTTCTTGATATGAATAATTTTATTTATCATGAGTCCTAACATTTTTTTCTTTTCTTCTATTCATATCCAAACTTAACATTTTTATTTATTATTTTTTACAAAAAATTCTACCTTTTGAAAACCAAATAATGTTACAACACTGGGCTTAAGGAGGGGCCCACTGGTGCTGCTGCAAGTGCTGCTACAGGTTTCCTATAGTGCTACATGAAAGTCCTGAATTGCTACAAGAAACATTATGAGGGCATCCGAGGCAAAAAGTGGGTGAGAAAGGCGTAGGGAAGGTGGAGTGGAGGTTCGTTTAGATGAGTGGAAGGTGGCCAACCCCTTGGCCAAACTCAAAACCTCTTGAGAAGCATGTCTTGCACCTCTAGGGTTTGCTCATGGTGTGAAGATGAAAAATCTAAAAACAAGGTTGATGGTGATTTTGATGAAAAAAAGGCTGATGAAGGTTGAGAAATGAAGCTGAAGGTGTTGGTCCTTTGATGTGATACTTGAAACTACAAGCAAACTAGTTATTCATGCAACAAATATTGAAAAATTCATGATGAGGGAAATGGAAAAGATGATTTGAATTTGGAAAGAAAGCCTACTTTAGCCTACAAACTGAAATTTAACACAACATTCTAAACATATTCATGGCACTACAACAACCTAACTATTCATTCCAAGAAATCATAAACTAAAAATCAATTTTGGCCTATGGATAAGGTCTACCCTCCTCAAGCTCCAATGAAAGAGATGAGAGAGGGAGGCTTGACTCACAACTTTCTAAGTTTATAAACTATTCTACCAACATCTAATGAAGCTTAATGTACAACAAAAGACAAATGGAAGCAAACTAAAAACAGTGAATTGAAATGTAAGCAAACTAGCTAAAAACTCACAAGCAAACTAGCTACAATGACATAAAAGTAAAGAATAAATACACAAGAGAGACTAAGCCCAATGGATTGGGCCCTAACCCACAAGCCTATCCCTCTGAAACTAGATCAATGAAGCACAATCTGAATACTCATTTTATTGCATAAAATAGTCTCATTACATCAACATGAAAGTCTTAAAAACCTATTACAAGAGCTAAGAGTCTATTAGCTTCCTTCAAAGTTCGAATCCTAATGAGCTCTTGCTTAGCCCTATTTAACCTAGAAGGTAGCTACCAACAACTCCCTAAAATGTAGACGACGTGTCCACTTTGACTGCAAGTGAAGTGTAGCTTTGGTGCACTTGATCTTGAGTTTGCTTGGCTGCCTTTGATTTCGAGCTGTTAGAGGGAATCTAAAGGATCCCTTGGCTACCTTTGGGAGTTAAGGAGGTGTAAAATCCCCTTAGAATCTCTCCTTGTTGTCTACTCTAAAATTTAATGGAAAAATATTCATAAAAAATGCAACATCTTCGTGAATTTTCTACATTTAACTCATGTTAGGCACTCGAAGTATGACAAACCTTAATCACCATCTACATTAGCAACATAAGACCATAATATGATTAAATGTGAGAAAAAGAGACTTAATAAGGCAAAAATGTGACAATTAACCCCTCCAGATGTACCTAATGATGGATCTCATCACGTACTTGATGATATTCTGGTCTCATATCAATATTTTAGAACACCACTGCTCCCTTCAACTGTTCAAACAAATCATCAATCCTCGACAACAAATACATGTTCTTGGTCGTTACCTTGTTCAATTGCCTGTAATCAATGCAAAATCTGAGAGTACCATCATTCTTCTTAGCGAACAACACTTGTGTACCCCAAGGTGATACACTTGGCCTAATGTATCCCTTATCAAGCATTTCCTTCAACTCCAAATTCAATTCTACTAACTCTAGTGTGCTCATCCTATAAGGTGCCTTTGATGTTGGTGTTTCTCCTGATACCAACTCAATATAAAATTCCACTTCCAGGTGGGGAGGAAACTTTAGAATCTCTACGGGAAATACATCCTAAAACTACTGCAAGACAGGGTACCTCTTGAATATTTCTGCATCCTCAACATCCTTACCCTTATCACTAGAAATATGCACTACAAACAATACACACCCTTTCCTACATCTCATATCTATGGCCATCCTCACTGATGTAGGATTCTTATTTCCCTCCAAGAAATTTTTTTCCCGTTATCATCCAGGCACTTAATAGCCTTGCCATAACAATCTACTTTGGTTTAGTGGAGGTACAACCATCTTTTGAACCAACACAATATTAAACATCAATTTTTATATAAACAATTATGTTTGACTCACCCTGTGGTAATGAAGTCCAAAACCAGAGATGAAAAGAGTGAAATGAACTCCTTAGATTCAAAGCTCTCAAAGAGATACAAAACAACAAAGGACAAAGGGGCAAGAGTTATATATTATGAAGATAAAGAATTAATGTGCTGCTTTGGGTTCACTGGCCCGATCAAATTACATATCGGCAAGGGAAGAAGCGCGAACGTTAGCAGGATGACCCCCCCCCCCCATAATTGAGTGAGTCAGCACGCAGGTCAACAGTAGATATGCATTTCGGGGGGTGACCTCCTCTCCATGCTTCAGCCTCCCAACCCACCGAAAACAGGTGGGGACCATCAAAAAATTGTTGTGTAATGTGAAATCCAGCGAGGTAATGTAAGGTAGGGTAAAATTGAGACTTGTGTCCTCCATTTTCCCTCCACGAGCCCTCCACCTATCCAACGCAATCCACTTAATCCACCACAGACATGTGTCGACCTAATGATGTCGTCTTAGCATCAACCCTCCATTTGTCATCCTCCATCCTGAAATACCCTACATTCCCCACATTTTTCGCTCGACTATTGTCTTTTTACTCCATAAGAAGCTATTAGTTAGACGCTAGTGCAAAATCCTGCTCAAACTATTCGCCGCTCGAGCTTGTATCCTTAAATCGCTTTCGGCAGCTGGGTATTTAGTCGGTCTCGTGCCTTTGTGTTTACAGTTGCATATTTTATTTTAAAATGAAAAATACTGCACCTAAGACCCCACAAGCTCGTGACGTTAGGGCTGCCCCTGGTCCTGAGCCTCTCGTAGACTCCCAAGCTCATATACATGAACCTGCATATCCATTTCACATGGCCAAGGAAATTTTTAACCTAATGGGTTACAAATGGAGGGAAGAAGACCTATTCATGGTATTTAACTCTGGTTTGTATTACCAAATCACCCCTTTCATTCACCATTTCCCCGAGTTCGTCTCTTGGCTCTCTAAAGCCTACATTGAGCAAAAAGGGTATTTTGTCTCCTCTCAAGGGAACAAGATACTGGAAATTAACCCCCAACTTATTCGAAAAGCCATGTGTTACCTTTCATCCTCTACCAGTATTGATTTCACCGAGGTAACCCTAATGTTCTATTTCATAAACCTCGCTGCTGAATGAAGGAAATCTCTCCTTCAGATGATCACAATTTCAAAATCACCAAGCCTCCCTGTGGTTGACAAGTTTCCTCTTTCTCTATTCATAGACCCTGTTCAACCTATTATGGAAGTGATCTTTGGAATGTTTTGAGAGGACGACGCCAGTTGGGTCAATAATGCTTGTCTAGGTTTTATAGACCAAATGATGCAACCATATACTCTCTTTGATATCCCTTCATTCTTAGTCTCCGCTATAAAAATCGAGTTCCAACACTTGAAAACTTCAAATTGCTTCAGGTTTTACTCATTGTTGTTTTATCTATTCATGTTCACGCATGCCAAGAAATTCAAATGTGTATGCCTTGCTAAATTCTCTCACAGAGGAAAATAACCTAAGTTTGTGCTTGACTAGACTACCTTCGTTCATCAGAATTATCATGATGATGGTTATTCCAAATTTATTTCAGAGTTCATGTCCATAGCCTATGAAATCATTGATGGGACACCTCCACCTTAGATATTTATTGAACAAAAGGAGATGCTCCAATTCAATGAGGAGGGTTGTGCAGAGGATTGGTATTTATTTGAGGATCACACCGAACTCCGAGTGTATGGTTGTGAACTCCCCCCTCTCCATTTTCCAATAATTTTCCCCATGAGAATATTTTCTCTAGAATTTATGAGATGGTGCCTCAATTCAGACCTGGTGTATTTTGTCGTGGAAAAGAAAGGGTACATGTTTATACTCCCAAGTGTAGTAGTCCCTTTCATCATCAACTCAAGACATGCCTCTCCTATGATCAAAGAACTCCTCCAGAAAATGAAATTTTGACAAGTATATGTCTAGCATTATGACCCTAAAGGGGTTATTGCACGAAGGAGAGAAAATATTAAATCATCAACATATGTACATGAGCCTAGACTTGATATTGAATTGATATCTAACTCTGACTCTTGGCCTTTGGATACAGAAATGGAAATCGAGACCTCAACTAGAGACAAATAGTCAAAAGGGGCCAGTGATTAAGTTAATGATAGGGAGGATGGTGAATAAGTACATGCAAGCAAGAGGAAAAGACTACAAGAATATGAAGAACATGCTTAAGAGAAAGAAGATGAGGTGGTCCCTGAGCTAGTGGACAGAGGGTCAAATCAACTAGGCTTTAAAATCGCCTTGGAGGGTCCTCCCTTACCCACAAAATCCACTTCTTCACAAGTGGTTGGCTCAAGAGAGGGCACATCAGGTGCAGGAACAGGTTTGTCTATGGGAGAAGAAATAAGAGAAAAGAATATAAAAGTCATGGAGCAGCTAAGAATAGAAATGACCCTTCATGTTGATAAACATCACACCAGTATTTTGGCAGCAATGGACGTAGAGAGAGATCAAATGGTTTTGTTTGTACAACACCCACCCACTCATCCCCTACCCTCAGGGGCATAATACAAGGCTTTGGATCTTATTCTTGATTTGGCATCAATTCCTTTGGATGACAAGATGAATCTCCACCAGCAGATTAGGCAGATGCTCTATAATGAACTCATGAAGTATACCATGACTGTGGATAAGGCTCAAAATTTGCTGGAGAGAAAAGTGGCCACTCTAAAACAAGAAAGAGAAAATTCTAGGGCCCTTACATTATATCTTGAGAATTATAAGAAAAATATCACCGGAAGAGGGAAAACATCTGAAGGGTAGTCAAATATTGAAGCTCTCCTCCAGAGATCTCAACAAGAAGTTCAGGAGCTGAGACACAAACTTAAATTTCCCGGTAGAGAACATATCCAAACTCTCAAGATGGTTCAGGTGGACAGAAAGAAGAAGGTTATGGATAAAAAGCTACTTGATATGAATGATGAAGTCATAGCATTGAAATGACAAGTAGAAGAACTACAAAAGAAGTTGGATACACATGTCTGTGTTGTGGTTGTGCCCGATGGCCCCATAACCTCGAGGAAAAGCTCACAAGGGAATTGAATGAGCTACAACTCTCTTAGGGTGAAGTGAAGATGATATAGAGAGATATCAATGCAACTCGAGAATATTTAGCCTTGAAAGAAAATAAGTTAGCAATGGTTAAAGCAGAAGTTGACCTTGCTAACAAGAATTTACAGGTGGAAAATAAGAAAGTTTTAGATTAAAAAACCCAAATTAAAGGGAATATGTCCTTGGTCAAAGCCAGACAAATGATCTGCGATGAGATCATATCAGAAATGAAAATCCATTGGGAACACGTCATGCTGGTAAATGACAAAAGGGTCACAGTCCGAAACTACAAGGATCAACTTGAGGTAGGTAGAGAAACTAGTGCTGAGAACGCTCTGATAGCAAGGAAATACATTCAATTCATAAATGAACTACCAAATGAGGCGTTAGGGACCATTGATGTAGTGGATTGGTTTGGCACTGTTATGGAAGTTATGAGGATGATTCAAATGGAAGATTCTCAGGTCAAGGCTGAAGAGTGTTTGGTGCTAGTCACCAAAGGAATTGAGGCTTTGACGCAAAATTTCGGAAGGTCATCAATGTGGGACTACCCACTTGTTGGGAGCAGGAAGGAGTTTTTATATATTGGGATGCTTATGCGAAAAAACTAATCGAGGTAAAAAGTAGGGTGGACCCTACCCTTGTGAAGACATCTAGGTTAAAGGCCGAGACTGTCGTGGCATGTCCGAGGAAAGAATTTCTCCTCCTAGGAATGGTAAAACAATTGTTCCATGTTAATTTGGATTATTCAGAACTGATCAAGCTTCAATTCATGTACGATCTGTAGGATCATGCTCCTGTGCCTTCCTCTATCTGTGGCAAAAATTTTATGAATTCGTTTATCCTCCAACTCTTTGGGTCGTCCCACCATCTAGAACAACTCTGTAGTCTTCACCAATAAATTCACAGTCGTCGCAACATGCATTGTAGTCCTCTCATCAAGCTTCGTTGATGTTGCACCAAGCCTAACACTCTCCATTCCAACGTTGCCACTAATGAAGTTTTGATGATGTTGCTGACAAGGCATTTTTAGTTTTAGTTTTAGTTTTATCTTTACTATTATAATTATAGTTTCTCGACAAATAATTTGTTATTTTTCAGTTATCCAGCTATGCCTCAAGCATGCTTAATTTTTTTATGATTGAACTGTAAAATAAAGAAAGAATATCTGGGTGAGGGACCCACTCTGAAAACTATATAAAGAGAGCAACTTGGAACAAAAGAAAGGTTCAAAATTTTTGTGAGAAATTTTGGTTGATTGTCCTAAGAGGATTTTTACAACAATTTGGTATGTAATGTATGTTTTTGAAGATATATACATCTCGGTTCCACCTCAATTGTGTATGGATCATGTAAAATTTTTGATGTGTTATATTTTCATTCATTCACTCTTTTGCGTCTGAGATTTCATGTTGTTGTAGCCGCTGGAATTACCTATCTGTGTTTAGGAATTTGTTTTTCTTTGTAAAAGGTGATAAGAACTCTTTGAATAATATATGGATGTAAATGCCTCAAATGCACTCTATGAATCTGTTTGTTTCATATTATCTCTGATTTATCTTTTCTTATAGTGTTAGATGCGTTGGATTCCTATTATGTTTAAGCCTAATGTGCTGAATACTCATCTACTTCGTCTGTCCCACTATACTATTATGCCAAATTTTGCATGCACAATTGTGAATGGCCTTGTTGAATGTAATATGTCGCCCTTATAGACTTGCATGTCCATGACCATCTAGTCTGCTATTATATGAATAAAAAGCAGTGAAGGTTTTGAACCATCCATTATAAAGCTTTAATGTGAAGAGCGGGGCCCTATTAGATCAATCTCAAGACGATGTTAATATGTCCTAGGCATTGGTATACTCATCAACCCAAAGACTATCTCTAGGAGCTACAACAAAATACATACCCAAAAGCATACTATATGATCCCAATGGAAGCACATTTAGATGTGTTGATGTAGGCATATCATTAAGCTCAAATGCACAAGCTATTTATAACACCCTCTTCCCACATCTACCCAAGTAACCGGCCAACCGGGGTAAAAATGTGATGAGGGGCTACTAATATGGGATTAAACCTCCTATAAGACCTTAAGGAAGTGGAACTGATGGAAACATGACAAACACACCTTACACAACATCAACAACAACTCCAGGAGGTAGACCACACTCCCAGACCCCTGAAACTTATGGGGGACTAAATTTTGACCCTCTTGAGCCTTAGGCGTGGGCATATAAGGGAAAGGGAGCTGCTATAGACTTTTATCCGCGGGCTAGCCTTGGCAAGGTAGCGGTTAGGGACCAAAAAAGTCAATTATGTGCCTGTAGCTCTGGGATTTGTGCCACATTTTTAGCCCCTGATCCCAGGTCACTACCCAAAAATTCTTGTAACTTTGGGAGAGGATAAATAAATTTTTTTAAAAAATACATGGAAGCATTCACATCACAAGGAACTCATCCGACCCCACCCAGCCATGATAGGCATTTCGTCAAACATGTCACAAATATTGCATCTATAGGTATAAAAAACATAATTAAACATACGGGTCTCATACTTATATGAGAATTGATAAGAAGCATTGCTCCCTTACATCATAAGTTTCAAAACAATCTATTTGACCATAGATACATTGTATATTAATTTACAGGAAAAAACATAGATAGAGCCATACATCATCATTGATAAAATACAATATCATAACCAACATAATAGATATCGAAATACCATGGTTATAACATCAATGAAATCCACAAAATAACTAGTACAATTGCATACCAAATACCAAAGGAATGAGATCTTCAATTTTGAATGTAAAAACCAACCGGAGATGGGAATTCCATGTTCCACTCGACCATATATTTTTTGGGCCAAATATCTCTTCAGCCAATCACCCCTGTGCCATTTTCCAAGCATGAATGTGGGACTCAAATCGAAAAACTAGATAGGGCATCCTGAGGCTAAACCACCTCACCCTCATCAATCATAAACCAAGGTTTACCGTGATCTACATCTGATCACTAGGATAACACAAGCATGCATATCACCATATTCTCTCCGCCTAAACCATGAGGAATTTTCCTGTCTCCTACTCTCTCAGGCTTTACCGCAACCCACAGTTTGAATCAGGGGTCACTAGGTCCTAAACAGAGACATACTCTACAAAATTTACCGCAATCCAAAACCTAGGATTCCTAGGCCTGAAATGGAGAGCAAACCACCACCTCTCAGGCTTTACCACATTCCAAACTTGGATTACTAGGCCCTAAACTGAGGCAACAAGCGAACCGGTTCTATAATCATTAAAAGATCCACCTCACTCAACTTAAAATCCATCTGGTAATCAAACAAAACCAAAACATGAGAACTCCAAAACACCATGGCTATCCGGAAATGGCAAGGCTAGGCCGAATACATTGTCACACTTAGCGAAACCCATGTCAATACCATGCATGTCAAATCTAGCAAGGAAATCATACATGCAAATCAATACCTGCAAAGAATCTTGATGTAGCTGCTTGATTGCTACTCCTCCTTGCTTGCTTCCTCCTTTTTCCTACTTTCTTTCCTTTCTTTCTCAAAATTCCAAAGTGATCCAAAAAATCTAAGTGCCCAAGAGTGAGAGAGAGAGAGAATAATGAGAGAGCTCCAAAAAATGCACTAACACAAGGTACCAACTGATCCTCAGAATCCTTTTTATGGAAGAGACCTTTATTTTCTTCATTTTGTAGAAATTTTAATACATATGTATGCATATTACCGGACTCCCCTGCTATAATAATTAAATCCACTGTTAAATACATAATCCTTCTACTCAATTCTTTGCGGAAATTAAATCGCCAATTGCAAAACATATGAAGAAAAATCAAGCGCACATAACAAGATGTTTTACCGACAAATCTTAAAGCTAAAAACCCCAACTATAATATATTATGTATATCATGGAATCATGTAACATTCCCATACAAAGCTCAGCTCTTAGATCTCTCAGTACAATATACAATTGTCTCACACTTTCATGCAGAAATTTGCATATCGATGCACCAATTTACTGCCTCTTGACAGTCTGCCTCCACTGCGCAAACCCTGATGAAGAAGATCCCTGAATGAATTCGATCTTGCCTTGCCTTGACTGCGCAATCCTCATTGGAAACTCCAATGTGTGTGTAGATGCACTGAATGCATCACTATAGTCACGACTGATAGTCAAACACACCCTTTCACCTATCTCTCCACCGGGTCTCTACTGGATCTGACATGAAAGTAGTTAACTGTTGTATTTCTTCAGTTGCAAGTAAGACACTACTTGTGAATTAATTAACTAATTAATTCACTCATCTTTCACTAGTGTATCTTTAGTTACAACTAGCACAACTGAGTTTAACTCACTTAACTGAGTTAAACTAAATAACAACTCACATAAACACTCTTCCAACTCTGTTACAACTCTTCCATAATCAGTTATAATGAAGTCCATCATGCATTAGTCACCAACCAACCTTGGAATGCGCAATTCCTTCAGCTAACTGGTTTGCCACACTAGTTAACTGAAATCAAGTGATCCAAGACAATAAGTTATTATTTATTGTCTGATTATCATTAAGGGTTAATAATAATCGACATGCATTCTATTTTTAGATTTGAGATCTATAAATAGACTTCGCCCATCTTCTAAGAATAGAAACTCATCTAAAGATAGAATTTTCTCAACCATCTAGAATCAACATCATGCTAATTTTAGAATATGATCACCATTCTAAAAATAGACATACAACTAAAAATAGCCTGCGAGCCCCACCTAGTGAAGGTGCTTAATTTTCACTAGGCTCATCATCTTGTTGAATCTCAACACATTTTCCATTATTTTCCATTATTTTCCTTCAATTTCCTCCTCACATGCAACCTGTGACCCTTCATCTCCATTTTCTCCTAATTTCCATTATTTTCATAAATAAATGTGCCAAAAATTCCATTTTTCCTCTCCAAAGCATTTGCCTTTACCTTTGCCAATTTCCTTAGCCATATCAAACCAAATTAACACCCCCCCCTAGGATTTTTTTCGCAACATTCATCTTGGAATAAGTGTCCCACTAACCGTGGTTAATATTTTTTACTTTTATTACATGGAATTTTCACACGGCTATTACAGAACCCTACCCTTGGGGGACATCGTCCTCGGTGTTCAACCACACATATACCTCAACAAAACCACTGAAAAGCAACCATACTTCCCATGGAGCTTTATAACATAGCTCATTGCAGTATTTACAATGATCACCCCAGTGAAAAGCAAACCAACATGACATCATAACAAGATGACCACTATAATGACATGACACCATATTGCTTGTTGGAGCTTTATAACATAGCTCATGGCGGTATTTACATCCATATACATGTGTACATACATCCAACCATCACATCAAAACATATACCAAAACATTACCAAAACACATGCTAAACAAAACCACATCACACCAAAACTGCTTTGCCCCAATCGACAAACAAGGAAGGATACATGGCCCGCATCTGATCCACCATCTCCCATGTAGCTTCATCGGGCCCAAAGTGCTTCCATTGCACTTTAACTAGCTCTATTGCTCGGTTCCAGAGCATGAGCACATTTTTATGCAATATACATTAAGGCTCCGAGAAGAATTCTCCATCTGGTTCCACCTGCAATACAAACCAACCAGTCACATGATCAACATCTTTAACATACTTATTAAGAAAAGATATATGAAAAACATCATGGAATTCCACTATGGAAGTAGTGCATGTTGATATGCCACTATTTTGATCCTCTTAATGGTCCCGAAGGGTCCACAAAACTGGGGTGCCAACTTGGCACATGCTCCAATCCGTAAGGAGCTCTTCTTGGGCTTGATACACAAGTACAACTAATCCCAAACCCGAAACTCCTTGAACAAATTGTTCCTATATGCATAACTCTTTTTCCTATCATATGTTGCGTTCAATTTCTTCTTGATCACATGCATTTCTTGTTCCATTTCTACCAACATCTCTGGTCCAAACAATACCCTGTTAACCAGATCACTCCAACTTATGGGAGTGTTACAACTTTGCCCATAAATAGCCTCAAATGGACTCATCCTCAATGAATCTTGATGCCCATTGTTATAGGTGAACTCTATTAGTGGAATATATTCTTCCCATTTGCATTTTTTATGCATCACATACATCCTCAACATATCCTCTAGTATAATGTTGACCCTCTTAGTCCATCCATCTGTCTGTGGATGATAAGTTGTGCTAAAGGAAAACTCGGTCCCCAAACCTACAAACAAATCCTTCCAAAACTTGGAAGTGAACTTTGCATCCCTAGCAAACACAATATTCTTTGGAACACCATGCAATATAACTATGTCTCGGATAAACACTTATGCTACATCACTATCTGAGTATGTAGTCTTCACTGGTATGAAATGTGCAACCTTTGTTAACCTGTCCACAACAACCATGATGTAGTAATGTTGTCTAGCTGTCTAAGGAAAACCTGTGATGAAGTCCATGAAAGTAACCTCCCATTTCCATTCTGGAATCACAATCGGCTGTAGCAATTCACCTATATGTTTACATTCTTCCTTAACCATCTGAAAATCCAAACATCTGGCTACAAAATCTACCCCATCCCTCTTTAGATTTGACCAATAATAGAATCTCTTCACTGCAGTCAATGTCTTCGGGTAGCTCGGGTGACCCGAATATGGTTTCACATGAAACTTCCTCAATATCACCTTCTTGAGCTCACTGTTGTCTGATACATATATCATGTCCCTAAATCTGACCAATCCATCTGTCGTGAGATGATAGTCCAAGTCCTATACATGTGTACCTGTACCTGTACTAGTACTAATATAGGTACCAGTAATAACAAATGTACCTATACTTGTACCCGTACATGTACCAACACGTGTAATCTGCTGCAATCTGTGCAAAATCTCCATATACCTATGATCTTGCAGACCTGCCTGCAAGATCCTATCTTGTAAGTCTGTCCCATAGGAGCTCATCGATGCTAAGTGATTTACCTCTACTCACCTGCTAAGAGCATCTGCGGCCCTATTATCCTTTCCCTTGATGTACCTAATCTCAAAGTCAAACTCGTTTATCGTGCCCAACCATCTACCCTTCCTAACATTCAAATTAGGTTGATCAAACAAGTACCTCAACCCAATGTGGTCACCCATGAATACAAACCTCCTACCAAGAAGATAGTGCCTCCACATATCCAATGCACGAATGATCGCTGCTAGCACGAAATCATGTGTCAAGTAGTTATGCTCATGTTCATTTAGCTTAAGTGACTCGTCGCATACCACATGTCCATCCTGCATAAGGACCCCACCAAGTCCTCTCTTGCAAGCATCTATGCACACTATAAACTCCTTGCCTAGATATGCAATATTTAACACTGGAGCATGTGTCAACAACTGCTTGAGTTGCTCAAAACTATCCCCACACTCCTCTGTCCAATCAAACTTCTTACCTTTCCTCTGAAATGATGTAATAGGATAAGCAATCCGTGAGAAGTTCCTAATGAACCTCTTGTATTAACCTGCCAATCCCATGAATGATCTCATCTCATCTACATTCTTAGGAGCCACCCACTCCATGATGGCCCTTATATTCTTTGGATCTACTGCAATGCCCTCCTTGGAGAAAACATGTCCCAAGTAGTGTACCTCAGTCTGGAAGAAACTCCATTTTTTGAGCTTAACATACAACTGATGCTCTCTCAACAACCTCAACACTGCTTCCAAATGCTCAACATGCTCTTCCTCATTTTTAGAATACACCAATATGTCATCAAAGAAAACAATCACAAAATTTTCCAAGTAAGGATGCAAAAAAAAATTCATCAAACACATAAATGTAGCTGGGACATTAGTCAAGCCGAATAGAAATACAACAAACTCATAATGCCCGTACTTGGTCCTGAATGCGGTCTTGTAGATGTCCTTCTCTTTGATGCGTACCTGATGATAGCCCGATCTTAAATATATCTTAGAGAACATTGTTGATCCCTTTAGTTGGTCAAAAAAATCATCAATCCTCGATAGTGGATACTTGTTCTTGATTGTCACTTTGTTCAATTTCCTGTAGTCGATGTATAGTCTACGAGTGCCATCCTTCTTCTTCATGAACAACATTGGTGCACCCCATGGCGATACACTTGGTCTAATGTACTCGTTGTCCAACATTTCCTTCAACTGCAATTTCAAATCTACCAGGTTTGGTGTAGTCATCCTATAAGGTGCTTTGATGTTGGAGCTGCCCCTAGTACCAACTCAATAGAAAAGTATAATTCCCTATGCGGTGGCAACTCTGAAATCTCTATTGGAAATACATCCTGAAACTGCTGCAAAACTGGATACCTGTTCAACACATCTGCATCCTCAACTTATTTACCTTTGTCACTAGAGATATGAACTACAAGTAGCAAACATCCTTTCCTTCGACTGTGTTATCACTCCAATAATTCCTAGGGTTGTTATGCTTTTTGTTTAAAGAAATATTAGAGGTAACTATCAACCTACTTTTAAGCTTAGGATCTAGCCTTTTATAATGCTCAGAGAGGGCTCTCTATTTATGATTTAACTTTGTTGTTTTAAATTGATTTTAGGCTAGTTATGTAAGATTGATTGGTTTTGATTTTGGTTTGGCTTGGTGGTGGAATTACTGATTCAGATGGATAGGTGCATGCCTATTTTCCATTGGGCTACGGAGTCGATGTATCAAGCAACAGGGCAGAATCAAGTTCTAAAGGAAGTGTTCATAGGGCAAGGTAGTTGACTAAATTCAGATCTTTTAGGCTAGATGGTGAAGTGGTTTCAATTAGGATCAAGGAGCAGTTAAGGGTTCCTCAAACCGGATAATGAAGGAAATGACAAAAGTCAATTGGGATGGGAGAGCAATTAAGGATTCTCAGATCCGAATATCAGAAGAAAACATTAAAATGAATAACAGTTCAAGACATATTGTATTTAAACAAATTCTGAAATAAAACTCCTGTTTTAGATTCAGAAAACATGAAAGTTTGTGAATTACTTAAGAAAACAACAGTAAACAATAGAAAGTACTTCACTAAAGTGGCTCAACACATGAATCCTGTAATGCAATGCCTTTATTACTCAGTCCTATCTGTTGACTTGAAAATGGTACAATAAACTCTCAGGTATTTGGATCAATTAAAATAATAGAAATGTTCAGCAATCCCCCCTCAATACTTCGAATGATGAATTATTTATATAAAAACTATTACAAAATATCCTAAAACTAATTTAGGAATTATTCAAGGAAGAATAAATATGTTTATGCAAGAAGATAGAGACACCTAGGAGACTGAATGCTAGTTGTCCCTCTTTTATTTGGATTTGCTATTTGTGCTTTAATATTTTGCTGCTTTCTCTCTTTTGCTGTTGCTCTACGTTGGCTGTCTTCTTCATGTGGAGTGTCTTTTACAGTGGCTGCATATTTACTTTTAACTCTGATTTTTACTTTGAACTCTGTCTTTCACCTGATATTCTTTAAACTCTGATTTTTACCTGATACTCTTTAAACTCTACCTTTTACTTTAATCCTTTGACTGCTTTGTTTTAACTTGGACTGCTCTTTTTTCACCTTTATCCTGCCTAATCTGTTGTACCTATTTTACTTTTCACTTTCAAAGTAAATCACATAATTTTTCCCAAACCTCTGCATCTGGTAATTTAATTTTCACCATTCTTCTGAAAATTTAATCAGCTTCTATGTACTTTGCAAATGTAGGCTTGTTGATAAATAGATGATTTACTTCATGCTGGAGGTAAAAGAGATTCTCAAAATTCTGATAGAGCACTTTTCCTGTAGGAATTCTTTTCATGCAGGAATTGTTGGACTGTTATTTGGCCACTTCTCTCATTTTCTTGTCATAGTCTTCATGTTTCATCAATCTGTCATTAATAACCAAAGGGTTAGGCAGACCTTCCTGCCTCAAAACATCAAATTTAACCATGAATCTGGTTATTGCTAGCTCCATGTTTTGACACTTGTCTTCAAGTTGTGTCATTAAGTTCCTTTTGGAAATCACCTTTATTACTTCTAGAATTGTTTCAATTATGTCACTTATGCAAATTTCCTCTAGTTCCTGCTTGTTCTTGGAATTAAGAAACTTAATGATCTCAATGGCTTCTTCAAGATTTTTACCAAGTTCTTCCCTGACATTCTGAATAGCTTCACTTGATGTCTTGATCAAATATTTTTGTTCAAAGATAAATTGGATGGATGGCAAAATATGGCATTAACAGAGTTAATGATATTGGCCCACAGCTACTGCTTTGTTTGGGCAAGTGGTTCTTTTAGTGTCAATTATTTCTCTAACTTCTGCACTTTCTCAGCCAATCTATTTGACTTCTATGTTTCATTCTAATGCATGATTTGAACTAGTTTCTTCTCATCCTTTAGAATTTTTATCTATTCTTTAAGTCTATTTATTTCATCTGTTTGGATGGACATATCCTGCATGACTTTAATCAGTTTACCTGCTTCATCACTGGGATGAGCTGCTGCTGTTGTTGAATTTGTTGCTGATGTAGTTGGAGTTAAAAATTTTGTAGCCACTGGAGCTGCTAAAGTAGAAGGAACTACTTTAGTAACTTTAGGAATAGCAGTGACAATGATTGCTTCCATGCTGGCCCTTTTCTCCTGCACTAACTTATCCATCTCATTCTCCATCTCTTTCAGTTGAGCTGTCAACTGAATGATGAGATTCATCATTTCATCTTTTTGGCCTTCATTTTCTAGAACTTCTTTTTCTTGTGGATATTCAGTAGGAGGAAATTTCAGCTGTTTTTTCAATGCAACATTGTCTGCATTCTTTTTCTCGATGAGTTCTTCTGCAACTTTGATGTTCTTGTGATCATATCCTACCTCTATGACCAATTCTTCCAGTGATTTGATTCTGTTGTCCTTGGATTGTGAGGAAGCCTTCTCTATATTTAACTGTTCTCTGATGTTTTCTAGAGTATTTTGCAGCTTTTGAACACTCATAGCTTTATTGGTCAATGTGGAGTATAACATTTCTCCAACTTGCTTATGAAATTCAATTTGGTCCATAGGATGAACATCTTTAGCTTGAACTTCAAATGTTGTCTTCCTGTAATCAGCTGATGAATTTGGATGTTGTACTGTGGGCTACAAGAAGGTCATCTCCATCTTCTTGGTCTTGTAATCAAATGCACAAAGAAACCTGTTCTGGTCACTAGGTGTCTGCTTCCAATATTGGGCACAGGTTACTGCTTTCAATACCTCATTCCTGAGTTTGATTTCCTTGTAATTCTCCATGATATCCTATTCTTTATTTGCTGGTTTACTTGATGAAGACACTTCAACACTATGCTGCTTTTGAATGATTTGAGTATTAGATGTTGAAGGCTGGTGATTTTCCTCTGAAACTGTTGGAGGTTCATTTTCTTTAACCACTGTATTTGTATCAATAATTTCAATAGTCTCAACTTGTTCATTCATAGGGTTTAATTTGGGCTTATTCCTGTACATTAATTTGAATTTGGTTTCTGCAGTGGTTTGAGCTGAATATGATCCTTCTTCTCTTGCTCTCTTGGAGTTCCTATCTTGTAGGGTTGGAGTTTGCTGGAGGAGGTCGTGTAACTAGTCCTTCTTCACTATTTTTCCACTCTTTCTAGTATTCTCTGTCCACTATGACTCTGATACTTTGTGTGTCTCTTGAAAGCTGACTATACAAAAGGAATTAATTTAAATTTGATGCTTAACTTGCTGATAAATCCTAAAGGATCATAATTCCATTTGAAACTTTCACTGAACTTGAATTCCTGAAGACACTTTTCTGCTTGTTAACCAACACCTCTACAGTTGCAAATAAAAGGACCAATCTGGTTTTTGATCTTAAACTGTGTTTTCTTCTTTGCTGATAGAAATTTAACCTCATCAGAGTTTAGGATCTGCCTGATATATTCAAGTGCAAATAACCTCATTGGGAGGTATTTGGGAAGCTTAAATGGAGTGGTTCTAGTATAAATACTAGTCTCTTGTCCTATTGTGTTCTGATAACTGCAATACTTTCTTTATTTCATCATTGACCCTAGGTTCAGTGTTACTGCTTAGCGTATTGACAATTGGATGAGTAAATGAATGTTGTAAGTAAACTCTCTGGAATCTTTCCTGATTAAGGAAGTCCATAATACAACTGATTATGGATTACCCTTAGTGTCCAGTTTTTTAAGGCTAACTGCAAAACTTCCAGATTGGAAGTATAGGAATAAATGAAACAACAAAAATGAATACTTAAAGACTCATTCCCCAGGTAATTTAATCAGTTTCTCATGGATGGCATCGAATATTATTGAGAAAAGTTACATGTAAAATATGGAGGCTGTCCTGGGCAAAAATAGACAGAAAACCTAGGATTGAAGCATCTACATACTCATCTATAAAATAGCCTAGAATGAAAGACAACATTGTGACAATCTTGCTTGTTCTTTCTGATAAAATTGAGGCCAAATAGGTAGGGTTACTCTTTTGGGTTTCAACTGATGAAGGCATAAAGGTTTGGAAGATCTGAAATCTCTTTGGAAAGTCAAGTTTCAGATATAAATCAGTGAGGATTTCAATTGACAGAGGGGTTTCATCATGCTTGGGTTGAATTTGAAGCATTTGGTTTATGGATTCAATAGTAATGGTGAAAAAAAATTCCTTGCTATGGGTTACTAGGGCTCTTTCATTTGGCAGATAATTAACATGACAAATCCTGATGATTTCAAGGAATTGGAAGGTCTATGGGAAGATATATTTGGGCAAATTTGATTCCCAAAGGCATATATCATCAGCATGGTCTAAGGATTTGTCATGGATCGAGCAGTGGAGCTCAAGGAGGTTGAAATCTGTAACTGTATCAATGATTTTACAGTATTTTTCTGCAAGGGGGGTATGTTCAACATCAATAACATGAGGTTGCAGGGGATTGACCGTCACAATGTCTTTTGAAGCCATAGATTTGTTTATTTATTCAATTTTATTACTCTCTTGCTTAATAAATAGGCTCAGGCCTTTAGGAATACTGTGAAAAGATGATTATAGTCTGCAGAAAGGGTTTTGGAGGCAACTGTGTCTTTCTTTTTGGTCTACAAAGCTTTTAAACTGGTTCAATTGATTAACTTATTTCTTTCTTGCTTAAGTACACGTCTCGACACTTAGGAATACCTGGAAGGGGTAATTTTTGTTTGCAGAGGAGGTCTTGGAGGCAGCAGAGGCTTTCTGGCAGCGAAATAGGCTTCACTGGACTTTTATAAGGTTCAAACTGGTTCTGCACTAGATTTAGTAGTGAAAGGTTTGAATTCTGATGTAATTTGATCTCAAAATAGTCGGCAACGGGTGCTTTTTCTTAAAAACATGTCGAGAGAAGCTCTTTGTTCGCAAATCTGAACAAAAATGGTAAAAAGGACTTTTAGGGCGGTCTTATTTTTTTAACCAACAATGGTTAAACATATGGGCGCAAAGTTAAATTCAAATGAGGGTGGTATCTTTGCAATGGGCAGAAAATCTGCTTGGAGGTTTTCGCATCACGAGAAGCTGGTAAATGGTTTCGGACGAGGGAGCGCGATAAACTGTGGGGTTGCCACATAGCAGGGGAGCGGGTTTGTGGAACTGCTTATGTCGAAACCCTACCATGATGTTAATGGTCGGGCAGTTGGGGCTGCAAAAGTAGCTATTGACCATTGGATCTGAGGAATGGGGATCTAACGGATGGCAGAATAGGAGGGATGTTTGGATAGGTAGGGCCCGATAATGAATTATGCGAGGTGATAAATGTGAAAGTTTATAATATAAGCTATATGCTAATGATATATGGGATCAAGAGTAATACATGCAATGGGGTTCTGTAAAGTGGGACCCGGGTTTATATTATATTGGGGAATTAATATAATAAAGGGATAAGTTAAAATAATAGTGGGAGGGGTTAATATATGTTTCAGAGTTAATATAATATGGGGTGAATGAATATGATGGGGGATATTTAAAACACAGTAAGAATGAGTAAAATAACATCGGGGAGGGATTTTTAAATGGGGCCCGACATTATTTAAAACTTAGGATAAGTGTATTTTAGTGTGTTTTAAATGGAAAAAGGGGAATTAGTAAGGGGAAATTACTTTTTTCAAAGGAAAATGGATTTTAACTATGGTAAAGGGTTTTAGGAAGGGAAAATGGGTGAAATAATGGGGAAAGGTTAGTATGAAGGGGACAGGATATTTTTACAAGGGAAAATGCCTTTTAAGAGTGGCATTAGGGTTTTAAACCAGGGGAAGGGGATTTTAAGGGAATATTAGTAATTTGAAATGACCAATTGATGCTTTCCACGCCTTGTGAAATAATCTACCTACCCATTATTTACCCTAACATTTTTTCTTCATTTATTGGGGTGCATTTAAGCTTGCTGACCCTTTTTATTGTTCTTTTATAAGAAAAATATCTAATTCTAACCTTATGACTTCCAATCGTTTAGATTAAACTGATAAGCTCATTATTATTCTCTACCTAACTACTGATCTACCAAGATTAAATGGTTTGGCTAGATCTTTATTCTCTAACTATCAGCATGAAATTTAAAGCATGAATGAATCAAGATTAAGTTGTTTGATCATCATGGATTGTGGCATTTTTGACAAGCTGCACACAATCTTATTTGCAAAGTAAAGTAGAAGTAGTGGCATTTGAATTTGCATCACTTTCAAGATCTATTTTTATCTCTTTTTTGGTGGGGTTCATAATTTATCTTCATTTTTTTGATATTTTTTCTTTTTTTGATTTTTCTTTTAGGACTTACCCTATTTACATTTTTTAATATGGGAAAACAATTTGCAGAAATCAATGTATGTATAATATTACAAAACTAATCTTAGTCAATTCAAAATTATGAATCTTATTATTATAGGACCCTAACAGTGGCTCCACTTGGGGATGGAATTTCTTGGTGAAATGTCAAGAACTTTAAGATCAGTGACCTTGGAACTTTGACTGTGCTTGACTTGAAACTGTTTTCTGAGCTCTAATTTATTCATACATATGATATTATCTCTTTCAAAGCTTAGGGCCTTCTCTTCGAGCTTCAAATTTGTAAGAAAAACATCCAATCCAATCTAAACTTTGCAATGTTATGTACAATGAGCAAAGTAAACAAAGTGAACAAAAGGTTAATCAGGATAAATGTAGTGCTTCAACATCCTACCATTGCTATTCCACCTGGTAGATCTATTCCATCTAACTCCTTCAAGAAAAATGCATTATTACCTATGTAACCATAAATGATGTATGAGCCTTTCCAAAGAAAATCAAATTTACCATGTTTCCCTTTATCTTCTCTTCTGGAATCCCATTTAAGCACTTTATCACCTATGTAAAAATCATCTTCTTTTGTTTTATTGTCAAAAATATTTTTGATTTTATCTTGGATCACTTGTGATTTGACATAGACTTCTTCCCTGGTTTGCTGCAAATGTATAGTTTGATTTATCCTCCTTTGAATATCATTTGGTTCAACCTGCAGTTCTTGGATCATCTTCATCACTGGCACTCATAAAGAGGATGGAAAAACAACATTCATCCCATATACTAGTTGATAGGGAGAAGTACCAATGGATTTATTTGTAGTTAGTCTGTTTGCCCATAAGGCATTAACCATCTTCTTGTTCCAGGTCTTTTTGTTGTCTTCTAACAATTTCTTGATGATATTAACCAGGCTTTTGTTTGAGGATTCTGTAAGTCCATTACCTTGAGGGTAATAGGCAGTGGAATGCCCAAGGTTGATATGGTATTTGTTACAGAAGTCAATCATTTTCTTAGATTTGAAGGCAATTGCATTATTAGTAAAGAGATTTTTTGGGCATCCAAATCTAGAAAGGACATTATTTTCAAGGAATGAGATAATGACTGAATCAGTGGCTTGTCTAGAATGGATGGCTTATATCCACTTGGTGAAATAATCAGTGGCTGTCAAAATCCATTTATGCTAGGCTGAGGAGGGTGGGTGAATTTCACCAATGAAGTCTAGACCCTATTGTTGAAATGGCATTTCTGTGGAGATGGGTTTGAGGGGTAAAGGTAATAGTTTTTTCTTCCCTTCAAATATCTGGCATTTGTGACAAGAGGTCACATACTTTCTTACATCTGCAAAAAGAGTGGGCCAATAGAAACCTGCATTCAAGATTTTATCAGTAGTTGATTTCCAGTAAAGGTGTCCTCCACAGTCACCTGCATGAAACTCTTGCATAACTTTATCAGCTTCATCTTTCAGTAAAAATTTTAGTATAATGCCACCATGATCTTTCCAAAATAAAGCATTATCTATGATACAAAATTTCATTGCTTTTAACTTTAAAAATATACCTTTAGTTATAGACAAACCAGGAGGAGCTTGTAAATTAAGTAAAACAAATATGATATATGCATACCATGATGAATCTAAAAAAGCTTCAATGATCTGTGGAGTCGCCATCTCTTCTTAATCATCTATTGCTGCAATGAAATTTATATCTAAGGCTCTACAGTTAGAATCAGCCATGAGTTTGGCTAGACCTTGGCCTTTTATCAATTTAGTGGGCTTTATTTGAATATCATATTCCAATATAGTGGCAATCCATTTGCCTCTCTTTCCATCAGGCCCATTCTGAGTCATAATGTCCTTTACTACTGAATTTGGAACATATGCAATTATGTGTGAGTATAAAATATACAATCTTTAATGTTTAATAGCTTTCACTAAAGAAAGTGTTTGTTTTTCCATTATGTTGTACTTTAATGTTGCATCTCTTAATGATTTGCTGAAAAATGCAATGGGCTGTTCATAACCTTGCTCATTCTTTTGTAGTAAAACTGCTGCAATGGTATGTTATGAAGCAAAAGAAAAAATTATAAAATCTTTTTTGAAATCAGTACTTATCAGGACAAGTGTTTTAGTGAGTGCTTATTTAATCGATTCAAAGGATTGTTTAACCTCTACTGTCCATTTAAGTGATAAATATTTCTTTAACATGTTATTCAATTCTCTGATTAGTTCTGCTAAATTAGAAATGAATCTTCTGAGAAAGTTTATTTTACCTATGAATGCCTGTAATTATTTGATGTTTCTAGGATGGCTAATGTTTAAAATTGCCTCTATTCTAGCTGGATCTATCCTAATTTCCTATTTTGAGATTATGTGTCCTAAAAGTTTACCTTCCTCAAGTCCAAAGGGTGTTTTTTTAGGATTCAAAGAAATACCAAATTTTCTACATTTAATGAAAACTCTTCTCAAATGATCTAGATACTCATTATCTATTTTTGAAAAGGCTGTTATATCATCTAGATAAATGACTAGAAAATCATGAATTTCTTTGGCAAAAGCTATGTCCATAGCTCTTTGGAATGTAGCTCCTGCATTCATCAATGTAAAAGGCATTTTCACATACATGAAATTACCCCATGGAGTGGTAAATGTTGTCTTTGCTTGATCCTCTGGTTAGACTAGAATCTGATTATATCCAGAGAATCCATCTAGGAAATAAATTCTAGAAGAACCAACTACCCTTTATAAAATATGATCCATTTTAGGGAGAGGGTAGTTGTCTTTTAATGACACTTTGTTTAAATTTTGGAAATCAACACAAAGTCTGATTTCCTGTGTTTTCTTCCTAATGGGAACTAAGTTTGAGACCCAATCGGAATATCTAATTGGTGCTATAATTTGTGCTTCATACATGCTTTTTACTTCTTTTTCAATCAAAGGCATAAGAACTGGATTAATTCTCCTAAGATTTTGTTTAAATGGTTTTGGATCTTCTTTGATGGGTATTTTGTGTTGTATGATGCTGGTGTCATAAGACTTAAGGTATTCATAACTCCAAGCAAAGACATCTTTAAATTATTTAAACAAACTTATGTATTTCAACTTTTCTTCTGGAGGTAGTGCTTTGGATAATTTGACAAGCTTAGGTTTTTGTTCTGTTCCTATGTTACATTCTTCTATGTCTAATCTTAAGGGTTCCATTTTTGGTTTTCTAGCTACATCATTGGAATCAAAAAGATCTTCTAACGGGGCTAATCCCTTAGGCAAAAAGTTATCTTTAAGGTTCAAAATATCTGATTTATCATTGTCTATTTCTTCTATTTCTACAGTTTCTAATTTATCTATCTCTACTCTAGTGAATTTGTTGGGTTCAATTCTATATAAATCATTTATATCTAATTCACTATTTATTGTGTAATCTACTGTATTATCAGTGTCTATGTTACAATTTTGAAATTCTCCCTCATAGTTCATAAAATTATACATTTGAGAATCTTGTGAAAGTATCTGCTAATATTTCAGGTTATCTAGTATTGTAGGCCTGTGTCTTACCTCTGCAGTATATTGGTGATTGGGCTGATAAGGCAATCTGCATGTACTAGCAAAAGTAGCCAAACTATGTGCTTGCATGTTCTGTTTCCTTGGAATAATAACAAAGTCAGTTTCAAGCATATCTTTAACCAAATCTATAATAGTTTCTCTGTATTGGCTCAATCTAGGGTTATTCACATAATACTCTCCTTTGATTTGTTTTATGATTAATTCTAAATCTCCCATGATAGAAACTCTCTTGGCTCCTGGTTTTCTAAAAATATGCAGTCCTAAGATTAAAGCTTCATGCTCTACCATGTTATTTGTGCATTTAAATTTTAACCTAAAGGCATGACCTTCAAAATGATTATTCTCCATGTTATGAATCCAAACTCCTGTTGCTGCTCCTAATATGTTAACAGAACCATCAAAATATAAGTTCCACATAGATTCATGAAATATATTATCACTGTCAAGTTCTTTATGTTTCTATTGTAATGTTGTGTTTTTATCTGTGCCAGTATATGAATTACATAAGATGAAATAATACATATCAGAATGTACAGAATAAATAGGATAATTTTGTGGTTTTTCTGCACTACTGACCATGTATTTCATTAAAATTTCTCTGTAAAGCTTTTTGGGTTGGCCAAATACTGAAATTTTTGCATAGGACATGTCTAATTGTAGTGATCCCTGCAATTTTTCTCCCCATGAGCGAGATAATAACATTCCATACTTTGGAGGTATATCAGCAACTACAATATCCATGAAAATACTCTTACCTAGGTATTGGATTAGAGTGACACACAAGTCTTTTATTAAGCCAAAAAATTTAACTTTGCTAGAATCAACAGAGAAAAGGTCTTTGTATGGTCTGGTGATATCTAGATTCAATGTTTCCATGATTGCCTTTGGCATTAAGCTGTGTGATGCTAGTGAATCTAGCATAGCATTGTGTAAGATTTGATCATGAATACTCAAGCTAATGTATAAATGAGGAACACCACCTTCTTGATGTTTTCCATTTACCTCAGGGCCAAATAGTAGTTCAGGTTTGTCATCATTTAGATTAACAGAGTCTTCTCCTTCACTAATTTTCAATGTTTCAGTGATTTGTATAAATCATGTTTTACTCTGTTAAATGAATTGGTATTTTCAATTTGGCTATCTCAGTTTGGATATTGAATGGTATTTGAGTTTTTCCTAACTGAGTAATTTCTTCTTTACCAATTGCAGTTTGAGTGCTTTTCTCTTCTTTATCTACAATTGGTTTTCCGTTTGCGTTTCCACTGTTTTTCTATTTTCAATCTTCCTATCTGGATAGTTTGAGTAACAATGGAAGTTTTGGTAGCAGCTAAAGTTTTGGCATTAGCTAAGTTTTCACAGTAGTAGTTTTTTTAGTATCTGCTGAAGTTTTAACAACAACTGAAGTTTTAGCAGCAGCAGATGATTGAGGATCGACAGGTGTGATATCTACAATTTTTGGACTGGGTGTAATCTTTGGAGTGGAAATTTTTGGAGTTTCTGTAGGGAGAATTGCAGTACTTTGGTTGCAGGAGCTTCTATTGTTTTCTTGGTTTGAGTTTGGGCAATTTTCTTAGTAGGAGCTTCTGTGTTTTTCTTACTCCTAAGGCTATATTACTTGTGAACTTCATTAATGGCAGTATCATAACCTTGTTTATAATCAAATGATTCCCCGTATATTAACTGTAACTGTTGTAGCATGTATAATTCTTGTTCTCCTTGGGTAAGAAAAATAGTATTATCATCATTTACTCCCATTAAGTTAATCTGGGTATCCTGACCGTCATCATTTTTTTGGGAACTCTTTGCATATTTTTCTTGGAAAGGTGGTCTAATCAATTGATCAGGTGTTGTTTCTCTTGATTTACCAGTGTTTGGATTCTTCCTAAAGTTTGGGTTTCTTATTTGAGGACCTTGTTGTTGATTATCCCACTGTGGTTTTCTTTCCATATTTTCTAATCTATCCATTATTCTTTCCATAATTTTTGTTAAACTTTCTATCCTAATGTCCGTGGTGGATGGTTCTTCTGTAATAGTAACTCTTCTTTCATTTCTCATCCTAGCTCTTTTTGCTAATAAATTTGCTTCTACACTAACTGCAATAGTTTTCATCTGCTCTAAGGTCTCGGGGTTTCTTTCCCTCAATTGGTATGACATATCGGTGTCAAACCCATCTGGAAATTTGATCAAAGCTTGATCTGGTGGAATTTTGATGTTTGCAGGGATTGCATTATAAATACTGTTAAACCTAGTACAATAATCCTGAACTGATTCATTAAGATCTCTTCTAATGTTATCATATTCAGATAATATTTGTAAAGGGTTTTTCTTCCTTTCCCATATATTGATAAACATTATATGGAAATTAGTTAAATCATAAATACTACCAGAAGGTAAAGCTTTAAACCGCTTCTTTACATCTCCTGCTAGTGTTTGAGCAAAAAATCTCATTTGAACATCCTCTTCATCAATTTCATGCAATTCAAAGTAATCAGTCATTTTGTTAACATGTTGTTGAGTTGTGTATTGACCTGTACTATCAAATTGGAAGATTTTACTTTGGTAGTCCCGGGCATGGCATGCAATTGAGCTGTTAAGACCAAAGGGGCATATCTAGCTACCATGGCTAAGATGCTACCTTGAATAGGAGGTAAACTAATGGTGCTTGGTGATGAGGTTGAAGTACTTGCAGATGATGTTGGGACACTAGAAGATGTACTTGGAAATGATGTTGAAGTACTAGAAAATGTAGCAGAAGTGCTAGAAGATGAACTTGAAATGTTTGGAGATGGAAATAAAACTCTACGTTGAAGAGGAAGCTTTGGGACAAATGATTCAATGGAATGAATTGTAGTGGAAATAATGGATGAAGTGGTACTAAATAAAGATGATTATAGATTCTCAAGGAATAGTAGAAGGCTTAGGAGTAAAATAAGATAAAGTAGTTAATTCAACATAATGTTGTAAAAAATCTTCATCAATATCCTTAATCAAAGTTGCAGTCAAAGCATCAAGTTTATCAAAACTTTTTAGAGCTTGTTGATCTGAATCAAGTGAAATAGTTTGCTTCTTTTCTTCAATAAATTGAATGAAATTAGGATATATTACACTATCATAGATTGAATTTTCATAGTTAGTTCTAATCAAAGAGTGTTAAAATGATAAATCAAATTCAATATCTTGTAAGCTTGACAAATTTTTGGGAAGTGAATTTGACTTGACTAATTGACTGTTACTTCCTAGACTTTCTATTTTTTTATGTTTTCTTAAAATTCTGTCAGGATTATCAATAATTACAGCAGTTTGTGGATTAGGATGAGTCTTGGTATAGTATATTCTTTTAGGAGCCAAAATTTTAATTTTCAATGAAAAATGTTTTAACAACCCTAAAACAACCTTAAGGTGAAAATATGATAAAAAGTATTTTCTTTAAGGTTTATTTTAAACTGAGGACTGATTCCCCAACGGAGTCACCAATATGTTATCAATCCAATAATTCCTAGGGTTCCTATGCTTTTTGTTTAAAGAAATATTAGAGGTAACTATCAACCTAATTTTAAGCTTAGGAGCTAGCCTTTCCTAATGCTCAAAGAGGGCTCTCTCTTTATGATTTAACTTTGTTGTTTTAAATTGATTTTAGGCTAGTTATGTAAGATTGATTGGTTTTGATTTTGGTTTGGTTTGGTGGTGGAATTACTGATTCAGATGGATAGATGCAGGCCTGTTTTCCATTGGGATATGGAGTCAATGTATCAAGCAACAGGGAAGAATCAAGTTCTAAAGGAAGTGTTCACAGGGCAAGGTAGCTAAGTAAATTCAGATCTTTTAGGCTGGATGGTGAAGTGGTTGCAATCGGGATGAAGGAGCAGTTAAGGATTCCTCAAACTAGATTATGAAGGAAATGATAGAAGTCAATCGAGATGGGAGAGAAATCAAGGATTCTCAGATTCGAATATCAGAAGAAAACATTAAAATGATTAATAGTTCAAGACAAAGTGTATTTAAACAAATTCTAAAATAAAACTCCTGTTATAACATTTATATTCAGAAAACATGAAAGGTTATGAATTAATTAAGAAAACAACAGTAAACAATAGAAAGTACTTCACTGAAGTGGCTCAACACATGAATCCTGTAATGTAATGCCTTTATTACTCAGTCATGTCTGCTGACTTGAAAATGGTACAATAAACCCTCAGGTATTTGGATCAATTACAACTATAGAAATGTTTAGCAATCCCCCCTCAATACTTCGAATTATGAAGTATTTATACAAAAACTATTACAAAATATCCTAAAACTGATTTAGGAATTATTCAAGGAAAAATAAATATGTTTATGCAAGAAGATAGAGACACCTAGGAGACTAAATGCTAGCTGTCCCTCTTTTATTTGGATTTGCTGTTTGTGCTTTGATATTTTGTTGCTTTCTCTCTTTTGCTGTTGCTCTACGCTGCCTGTCTTCTTCATGTAGAGTGTCTTTTACGCTGGCTGCATCTTACTCTTAACTCTGCTTTTTACTTTAAACTTTGACTTTCGCCTGATACTCTTTAAACTTTGCCTTTTACCTGATACTATTTAAACTTCGCCTTTTACTTTAATCCTTTGACTTCTCTGTTTCTGTTTTAACTTGGACTGCTCTTTTTTCAACTTTATCCCGACTAAACTATTTTACCTGTTTTACTTTTCACTTTCAGAGTAAATCACATAACTTTTCCCAAGCCTCTTCATCTGGTAATTTAATTTTTACCATTCTTCTGAAAATTTGATCAGCTTCTGTGTACTTTGCAAATGTAGGCTTGTTGATAAATAGATGATTTACCTCGTGCTGGAGGTAAAAGAGATTCTCAAAATTTTGATAGAGCACTTTTCCTGTAGGAATTCCTTTCATGGAGGAATTGTTGGACTGTTCTCTGGCCACTTCTCTCATTTTCTTGTCATAGTCTTCATGTTTCATCAATTTGTCATTGATAAACAAAGGGTTAGGCAAACCTTTCTGCCTCAAAACATCAAATTTAACCATGAATATGGTTATTTGTAGCTCCATGTTTTGACACTTGTCTTCAAGTTGTTTCATTAAGTTCCTTTTGGAAATCACCTTTCTTACTTCTAGAATTGTTTCAGTTCTGTCACTTATGCAAATTTCCTCTAGTTCCTTCTTATTCTCGAAATTAAGAAACTTAATGATCTCAATGGATTCTTCTGGCTTTTTACCAAGTTCTTCCTTGAATTTCTGAATGGCGTCACTTGCTGCCTTGATAAAATATTTTTTTTCAAAGATAACTTGGATGGATGGCCAAATATCATTAACATAGTTAATGATATTGGCCCATTGCTGCTGCTTTGCTTGGGCAAGTGGTTCTTTTAGTGTCAATTATTTCTCTAACTTCTTCACTTTCTCAGTCAATCTGTTTGACTTTTGTGTTTCATTCCTATGCATGATTTGAACTAGTTTCTTCCCATCCTCTAGAATTTTTATATGTTCTTTAAGTCTATTTATTTCATTTGTTTGGATGGACATATCCTGCATGGCTTTAATCAATTTACCTGCTTCATCACTAGGATGAGATGTTGTTGTTGTTGAATCTGTTGCTAATGTAGTTGGAGTTAAAATTGCTGTAGCCACTGGAGCTGCTGAAGTAGAAGGAACTGTTGTAGTAACTATAGGAATAACAATGACAGGGATTGTTTCCATGCTGGCCTTTTTCTCCTGCACTAACTTATCCATCTCATTCTCCATATCTTTTAGTTGAGCTATCAACTGAATGATGAGATTCATCATTTCATCTTTTTGGCCTCATTTTCTAGAACTTATTTTGCTTGTGGATGATCAGCAGGGGGTAATTTCAGTTGTTTTTTCAATGCAACAATGTCTGCATTCCTTTTCTTGATGAGTTATTTTTCAAATTTGATGTTCTTGGGATCATATCCTACCTCTATAACCAATTCTTCCAGTGATTTGATTTTGTTGTCCTTGGCTTCTGAGGAAGCCTTCTTTAGCTTTAATTGTCCTCTAATGTTTTCTAGAGTATTTTGCAGCTTTTGAACACTCATAGCTTTATTGGTCATTATGGAGTATAACATTTCTCCAGCTTGCTTATGAAATTCATTTTGGTCTATAGGATTACATCTTTAGCTTGAACTTCAAATGTTGTCTTTGTGTAATCCGCTGATGACTTTGGATGTTGTACTGTGGGCTGCAAGAAGGTCATCTGCATCTTCCTGGTCTGTAATAAAATGCAGAAAGCAACCTGTGTGGGTCACTAGGTGTTTGCTTCCAATATTGGGCATAGGTTACTGCTTTCAATACCTCATTCCTGAGTTTGATTTCCTTGTACTTCTCCATGATATCCTATTCTTTATCTGCTAGTTTACTTGATGAAGACACTTCAACACTATGTTGCTTTTGAATGATTTGAGTATTAGATGTTGAAGGCTGGTGAGTTTCCTCTGAAACTGTTGGAGGTGCATTTTCTTTAACCACTGTATCTGTATCAATAATTTCAATAGTCTCAACTTGTTAATTTAGAGGGTTTAGCTTGGGATTCTTCCTGTACATTAATTTGAATTTGGTTTCTATAGTGGTTTGAGTTGAATACGATCCTTCTTACTTTCTCTCTTGGAGTTCCTATCTTGTAGGGTTGGAGTTTGCTGGGCAAAACTAGTCTCAACTAGTTTTTCCACTTCTTTCAAAGTATTCTCCAACCACTATGACTGGTTGGAGTACTTTTCAATCTCAAGTTTGGACTCATGGACAAAAGGAATTAATTTAAATTTGATTCTTAACTTGCTGATAAATCCTAAAGGATCATAATTCCATTTGAATCTTTCACTGAACTTGAATTCCTAAAGACAATTTTTTGCTTGTTGACCAGCACCTCTACTGTTGCAAATAAAAGGACCAATTTGGTTTTTGATCTTAAACTGTGTTTTCTTCTTTGCTGATAGAAAGTTAACCTCATCAGAGTTTAGGATATGCCTGATATATTCAAGTGCAAATAACCTCATTAGGAGGTATTTGGGCAGTTTAAATGGAGTGATTTGACATCCATACACCCTAATCTCAGTGTGGTTCTGGTATAAATACCAGTCTCCTGTCCTACTATGTTCTGATAACTGCAATACTTTCTTTATTTCATCATTGACCCTAGGTTCAGTGTTACTACTTAGCATATTGACAATTGGATGAATAAATGAATCAATGAAGTTTTTGTAAGTAAAATCTGTGGAATATTTCCTGATTAAGGAAGTCCAGAAGATAACTAATTTTGGATTACCCTCAGTGTCCAGTTTTTGAAGGCTAACTGCAAACCTTTCAGATTGGAAGTATAGGAATAAATGAAATAACACAGATGAATACTTAAAGACTCATTCCTCAGGTAATTTAATTAGTTGGTCATGGATGGCACCTGACAAGTACTGAGCAAAGTTAAGTGTAAAAGATCGAGGCTGTCCTAGGAAAAAAATAGACAGAAAACCTAGGATTAAGCATCTACATACTCATCTGTAAAATAGCCTAGAATGAAAGACAACATTGTGACAATCTATCTTGTTCTTTCTGAGAAAGTCGAGGCTAAATAGGGAGGGTTACTCTTTGGGGTTTCAACTGATGAAGGCATAAAGTTTTGGAAGATCTGAAACCTCTTTGGAAAGTCAAGTTTCAGATATAAATCAGTGAGGATTTGAATTGACAGAGGGGCTTCATCAGGCTTGGGTTGAATTTGAAGCATTTGGTTTATGGATTCAACAGTAATGGTGAACAAAATTTCCTTGTTGTGGGTTACTAGGGCTCTTTCATTTGACAGATAATTAACTTGACAAAGCTTGATGATTTCAGGGAATTGGAAGGTCAGTGGGAAGATATATTTGGGCAAATTTGATTCCCAAAGGCATATATCATCAACCCGGTCTAAGGATTTGTCATGGCTCCAGCAGTGGAGCTCAAGGAGGTTGAAATATATAACTGTATCAATGATTTTACAGTGTTTGTTTGCAAGAGGGGTATGTTCAACATCAATAACAGGAGGTTGTCGGGATTGACCGTCATAATGCCTTTGGAAACCATAGATTTGTTTATTTTATTCAATTTTATTACTCTCTGGCTTAATAAATAGGCTCAGGCCCTTAGGAATACTATGAAAATATGATTAGAGTCTGCAATAAGGGTTTTGGAGGCAACAATGTCTTTGTTTTTGGTATGCAAATATTTTGAATTTGTTCAATTGATTAACTTATTTATTTCTTGCTTAAGTACAGGTCTTGACACTTAGGAATACCTGGAAGGGGTAATTTCTATTTGTAGAGGAGGTACTGGAGGCAACAAAATAGGCTTCAATGGTATTTTATAAGGCTTCAAACTAGTTTTGCACCGGCTTTAGAAGTAAAAGGTTTGAATTTTGATGTAATTTGATCTCAAAATAGTCGACAGCGGTTGATTTTTCTTAAAAACAGGTCGACAGAAGCTCTTTGTTTGCAAATCTGAACAAAAATGGTAAAAAGGATTTTTAGGGCGGTCTTATTATTTTAACCAATAATGGGGCCCAACATTATTTAAAACTTAGGATAAGTGCATTTTAGTGTGTTTTAAATGGAAAAAGGGGAATTAGTAAGGGGAAATTACTTTTTTCAAAGGAAAAAGGATTTTAACTATGGTAAAGGGTTTTAGGTAGGGAAAATGGGTGAAATAATGGGGAAAGGTTAGTATCAAGGGGAAGGGATATTTTTACAAGGGAAAATGCCTTTTAAGAGTGACATTAGGGTTTTAAACTAGGGGAAGGGGATTTTGAGGGAATATAAGTAATTTGAAATGAACAATTGATACTTTCCACGCCTTGTGAAATAATCTACCTACCCATCATTTACCCTAACATTTTTTCTTCATTTATTGGGGTGCATTTAAGCTTTCTGACCCTTTTTATTGTTATTTTATAAGAAAACTATCTAATTTTAACCTTATGACTTCCAATGGCTCAGATTAAACTGATGAGATCATTATTATTCTGTACCCAACTACTGATCTTCCAAGATTAAATGGTTTGGCTAGATCTTTATTCTATGACTATCAGCATGAAATTTAAAGCATGAACGAATTAAGATTAAGCTGTTTGATCATCATGGATTGTGGCATTTTCGACAAGCTGCACACAATCTTATTTGAAAAGTAAAGTAAAAGTAGTGGCATTTGAATTTGCATCACTTTCAGGATCTATTTTTATCTCTTTTTTGGTGGGGTTCATACTTTATCTTCTTTTTTTGATCTTTTTTCTTTTAGTCCTTTGATTTTTCTTTTAGGACTTACCCTTTTTACATTTTTTAATATGGGAATGCAATTTGCAGAAAGAAATGTATGTACAATATTACAAAAATAATCATAGTCAATTCAAAATTATGAATCCTATTATTATAGGACCCTAATAGACTGCGCTTGGTCGGCATGGCTGTAACCATCCTAACTGATGTGGCTTTCTTCTTTCCTAATAGGAATCTTGGTTCCCCATTGTCATCCAGGCATTCAATAGCTTTATCATAGCGATCTACCTTGGTCCTGTGAAGATATAACCAATCCATACCCAACAACATATTGTAGGAACCCAATGGAAATATGTTCAAGTGTGTTGTTGTAGGAATACCGTTTAACTCAAATGTACAAGCTCTTACCCAATGATGAACTCTTTTCTTCGTACTTGTGGCCATCTAAACCAACCAATATTCTGCATGCAGTTCCTTACTCAAACCACACTTATCCACCAAGTCAGGAATAACATAGCTATAATTGGATCCATGGTCAATCAAAATAGAAATAGCTTGATCAAAAATCTTACCACCCATCTCAATGATAGAATCCTGGTGATCTACCTGCTTGTTGTCCACTGCTTCATAAATATGAGGAATGCTCTGCCCAACATCCCCAACATTATGTTCCTCCCGTGCATTGTATATCTTATGCCTACATCCATGATTTTGTGGACAATTTCTCTTAAAATGATCCTCACCGCATGTCTAGCACTCCAACTATCCCATACCATTACCTCCATGTTGCTGTTGTGACCTATGCTTCTATTGTGGTCTATGTCCCTGTTCACCTACATTAAAATTCTTTTGCAGTGCCACATTTTCTTTCTCTTCTGCATTATAAGGCCTTTCTCTTTTCGGTTTCCATTTACCTTTGTCCTTCTCTTTCCATCCTTGCTAAGACTCATTTTTGCACTTTGATTGTTCATAATAGTGCTTTAGCTTCCCATTGACTTCCTCACGTGACTGAGGCTCATTATACTCAATCCAATCTCTGAATTCTATTGGAAAACCATTGAAAAATCGTTGAACTTTAGCCTTCTCATCCTCAAGATATGGTACATACCTTAGTAACTCCAATAACTTTGTTTTGTACTCCTCATATTTCATTGATCCCATATTTAGCTCCTAAAATTCTTTGGCCTTTCCATCGTAGTACCTCTCTGACAAATTTCTTCCTAAAAAGCCTCTTGAACTCATGCTAGCTCAAGTCATCTGTCTTGATGTGTATGACCCGCTTCACATCTTCCCACCAGATGTCTTCTTTACCTCTCAAATTGAAGGTAGTAATCGTAGCCTTCTTGCTATCTAAGTACTCATGCAACTCAAAGAACTTATTCATTCCAAGTATCCAAGCTTCTGCCTCTTCTGGTTTCGTCAAGTCCCCATCGAAACTAGGTGGATTTTCTTTCTTAAATTCATCTAACATGTATCGCATATCACTCTTCATATAAGGATGATACCGATGAAGATCATAATGTATATCTGAACCAAAACTAGAATGGTACCTATACTCATCACCCCTCCTGTCTGGAGTATCCAAGAACCTACCATCTCTCACTGTGTCTACTCTATTTGACCTATGTCTACTAGAATACCTAATTCCTATGCCCCATTATTTTTGCAAATCTGACAAGCTCTGAAGAAGTATTGCATTCACCTCTGATTGTTTCTCTTGTGATTTTATGAGATTTTCATTGTTTTCCTTACAAATACTTATTTCTTCCTTTAAGATTCTTAATGTGTCTATGAAATCAGAATAATTCCCACCATGCTGCTCTTATGACTCAAGAGGGGAGTCATTGTAGTCTACCATATTTCTATCCATGTTGATCTTTCTCTTGCAAGGCATAATATGTTATCTAAACCAAGCAACAATAAACCAATGTACCTTACTGTAATTTGGGGAGGATACTTCCTGTAAGATAAATAAATCAACGTAATACATGTATAGATATAATCATGACAACATATAAACATGTAATGTCTAGGCATATAAACATATAAACGTCATTCTAGTTGGAGTCCAGTCATGCATGCATGACCATACCAAATGAACACCATTACAAGCTTGACCACACACAACCATAAGCATGAAACACATATGAGCATAAGAAACATGTAACCCAGCATGACGGACCAATTCATATTCAGCATATAACATTACATAATCAAGAATACACAACCAATACACAAGCATGACCCAATTGTGACCTAGGATAACCAAGAAATGCATATACAACATGTACTAATATGTAAGCAAGAGTGAACACACAATACATAAAAAGTAACAACACACAATCAGTCATACATTCATGACAAAATGTTAACAATAACATCATCAATACTTCCATGGCGACACCACTGCCACCATGGCCAACACAACGCGGATGCATCAACCACATATAACATAGGTATGAAAACACGTAAGTGATCAACATAATGCATGATCAACACACTACCCATCCAGTCCGAGAGTTGAACCATGCTCTGATACCACTTTTTAACACCCTCTTCCCACAACTACCCAAGAAACCAACCAACTCAAGTAAACATGCGACGAGAGGCTACTAATATGAGATTCAACCTCCTAGATGACCTTGAGGAAGTGGAATCGATGAAAACATGACAAACACACCTTACACAACATCAATAACAACTCGAGGAGGTAAACTTGAAGGGGGACTTAATTTTGACCCTCTTGAGCCTTAGCTACAGGATTATAAGAGAAATGGAGCGGCTATAGACCCTTAGTCGTGTTCTAACCTTGGAAAGGTATCATCTAGGGCCACAAAAAGTCAATTCTATTCTTGGGACGTATGCCACATTTTTAGCCCCTGAGCCCAGGTCACTGCCCGGAACTTCCTGTAACTTCAGGAGAGGATAAATAACATTAAAACAAATACATGGAAGTAATCACATCATCAGGAACTCATCCAAACCCACCCATCCATGACAAGAATTTCGTCAAACATGTCACAAACATTGCATCTACAGGTGTAAACAACATAATTAAACATAGGGGTGTCATACTTGACTGAGAATCGCTAAGAAACATTGATCCCTACATCACAAGCTGAAATACAATCTATTTGACCATAGATACACTATATATTCATTTACAGGAAAAAAATAGATAGAGCCATACATCATCACTGATAAATACACGCTCATAACCAACATAATAGCAACAAAAATAAAATGAATATAACATCAATGAAATCCAAAAAATAACCAGTACATTTGCATAGCAAATACCAAAGGAATGATCTCTTCAATATTGAATGTAAAAACCAACCGGAGATGGGACTTCCATCTTCCACCCGACCATATATTGGTTGATCCAAATGTCTCTTCAGCCAGTCACCCTTGTGCCATATTCCAAGCATGAATGTGGGACTCAAACCCAAAAAGCAGCCAGGGCATCCCGAGGCTAAACCACCTCACCCTCATCATTCATAAACTAGGCTTTACCATGATCTACACCTTATTAGTAGGCCAACATAAGAATGGATATCACCGGATTCTCTCTACCTAAACTGTGAGGAATTTTCTTGTCTCCTCGTCTCTTAGGATTTACCGCAACCCACAGTCTGAATCAGGGGTCACTAGGCAATAAACCGAGACATACTCTCCAATATTTACTGCAATCCCAAACTTGAGATTCCTAGGCTTGAAATGGAGAGCAAACCACCATGTCTTAGGCTTTACCATAACCCAAACCCAAATTAATAGGCCATAAACTGAGGCAACAAGCAAACATGTTCTATAATAATTTGGAGATCCACCTCACTCAGCTTTGAATATATTTGGTAATCCAGATAAACCAAAACATGATAACTCCACAACAACATGGCTATCCGGAAATGGAAAGGCTAGGCTGAATACACTGTAAAACCTAGAAAAACGTATGCCATGACAAAAAAGAACCACATGAATACCATGCATGTCAGATCTATCAAGGAAATCATATATGCAAATCAATACTTGCAAAGAATCCTATTATAGCTGCTTTATTCTTTCTCCTCCTTGCTTGCTTCCTCCTTTTTCTTGCTTTCTTGCCTTTCTTGCTCAAAATGCCAAAGTGCTCCAAAAACTCTAAGTATCCAAGAGCAAGTGAGAGAGGGAGAGAATAATGAGAGAGATCCAAAAAATGCACTGAAAAAAGGTACCAACTGATCCTCATAAGCCTTTTTATGGAAGTGGCCTCTATTTTATTCATTTTCCATTATTTTCCTTCAATTTCCTCCTCACATGCAACATGTGACCTTTCGTCTCCCTTTTCTCCTAGTTTCCATTATTTTCATAAATAAATGTGCCAAAAAATCCATTTTGCCTTTTCCTTAGCCATATCAAACCTCTCAAAATTAAGCTTGGAATAAGTGTCCCATCAATCGTGGTTATTATTTTTGACTTTTATTACATGGAATTTTCACTAGGGATCTTACACTCTTACCCAGTGATGAACTCTCTTCTTAGTACCTGTAGTCAACTACAACAACCAAGACTCTGTATACACTTCTTTTCTCAAACCACACTTATTCACCAGGTCAGGATTGACATAACTATAAGGAGATCTAGGGTCAATCAAAATAGAAACAACTCGACCAAATATTTTACCTTCCATCTCAATAATAGATTCCTAGTGATATGCTTGCTTGTTTTCCATAACTACATAAATCCGAGGAATGTTATTTCTCACATCCACAACTGTTTTCACCTCCTGAGCACTGTAAGTCTGAGGCCTGCGACCCTGGTATAATGGAAAATACTTCTTGCAATGATATTTACCACATATCCAACACTGCAACGTTCCCCTACCATCACCTCTATTATGTTTCTCTCCAAGCTGAGACCCATGTCCCTTCTCAACTACATTGAAAATTCTTATAAGGAGCAACATTTTATTTCTCACATGCATCTTGAGGTCTTCCCCGATTTGGTGGAAACTTCCCTTTAACTTTCTCATTTCCCTTCAAATAATGCTTAGGCTCAGCTTTATGCTTTGACTGCTCATAACAATGCTTAAGTTTCCTTATGGATTCCTCCAACGAACAAGGCTGATCAAAGTCAATCCAATCTCTATATGCTACTGGCAACCCATTGATGAACCTTTGAATATTTTCTTTCTCATCCTTGAGGTAAGGGACATTACTCAAAAACTCCAATAACCTACTAGTGTACTCATCATCTGTCATGAAACCCTTTTGCTGCTCATAAAACACCTTATCTCTATCATCGTAATACCTCTCAGATAGATACTTCTTCTTAAAGAGTCTCTCGAAATCATCCAAAATCAAATGTTCTTCTCGAATACCTGTGACATTCTTCATTTATTCCCACCAAATATCTTCTTTCCCTTTAAGACTGAAGGTAACTATTTTGGCTTTAATGTTCTCTGAATAGTTATGCAATCTAAATAATTTCTTCATCCTGAGAAACCATGCCTATGCATATTCTGACTTCTTCATATCTCCATCAAATATAAGAGGCTTGAATTTCTTGAATTCCTCAGGTAAGTACTCAATCCTCCTATAAGGATGATGGCGGTGACGATGGTGATGATGTCTCCTGGATGAGGAACTAGACTGATACTCATACATACCAATCCTCCTACCAGCTGTATCCAATGATATGTCACCTCTGATTGTGTCCCCTCTATTGAACTTGTATCATGACTGAGACCTGCTACCATAGGCTCCATTTTTCTTCTCTTCATGTTCTTAACTAATACTTAACTGTCCTTGTCTCTTCAAGTTGTCCAAACTTTGAAGGATCAATGCATTGACCTATGCCTGATTTTCCTGAGCCCTTGCAAGTATTTCCTAAGCCTCAACCAACCTGTCATTGTCTGGCTTGCAACTTTTAATCTGTTCCCTCTGTTATGCAACCAACTCAAAGAACAAAAGAAAAGATAGATCAACGACTTAAAAATTTTCCTATTCAAGGGGGAAACCTCCTTTACATTACATAAATGAACAATTCTTGGATGATACAAATGATAAAACCTCCTTGGTATATATAGGATTGTAAGGGGTCACAATATAATCATAGCCTACATAACAATAATAATGTAAGGGCACAACAATAACAATCGTGGGCTTCTATGGGGCACAACAATAATAAGATGGGGGATACATGGAAACAACAATAATAATAGGGGGCTACACTAACAATAACAATAATGGGAATACACTATTATTATAGGGATCTAACATGCCCCTCTCCTTCAAAAAATTGTTGTCCTCAACTCTTGAGTAGTTCTAGATGCTTCTGTATAAAATTATCATCCTCCCATGTGGAGTCTTTAACGGGTAAGTTCTTCCACTGAATGAGATACTATGAAATTAATCGATTATGTAGCTGCTGGGTTCTTGTTTCTGTGACTGCTTCAGGCTCAAAAATGTTTTTTCCTTTCTTGTCAAGTTCTGGAAACACTCTTTGAACTAGGATCTTGTCAGCAATAACCTTATTTAAGCATGAAACATGGAAAACTGGGTGTACTCGAGAAGATGCAGGAAGCTCCTGTTTGTATACCATAGTATCGATCTTTTGCAACACATTTTAAGGACCATAGTACTTGGGTGATAATTTATTATCCTTCTTAGCTTGCTTGAGGGACTTTTGTTTCTATGGTTGTAGCCATAAAAATATCCATTCACTTACATCAAATTTTTTTTCACTACGATGTTGATCTGCCTGTTGTTTGATTCGATTTTGTTTCAGAGTGAGGTTATCCTTTAAGAGTTGGATAACTTGTTGTTGATGATCGATGTGATCTTCACTTCTTGAACCTTGGAATTTTCTCTTAAATATGATGTGATGGATGGTGGATGATATCCATAAAGTGCCATAAATGGGGTCATTTTTTCTATAGTATGAAAGGAAGTGTTATATCACCATTCAACCAGAGGTAACCACTTGACCCATTGTGTTTGTTTATCAGATACAAAGAAACAAAGATATCCTTCCAAATATTTGTTCACTATATCAGTTTGCCCGTCAGATTGAGGATGATAACATGATCTATCATCCAATTGAGTTCCAAGACAAGAAAATAATTTTGTCCAAAAATTCCTAGTGAAAATGGGATCTTTGTAACTTACAATAATATTTGGGTTTCCATGTAGATTTTGAATTATTTCCGTAAAGGCAGTAGCAACTGTACTGGATTTAAAAGGATGAGATAATGCACAAAAGTGTGCATACTTGGAAAGTCTATCAAATACCACCAGGATGACACTATTTCCTTTATACTTGGGTAAGCCTGTAATAAAATCCAATGAGACCTCATCCCAATGATGAATTAGAATGGATAAAGGTTGTAACAAACCTAGGGTCTTAAATATCTCAACATTATTTTGTTGGCAAACCAAACATTCTGCCACAAAATCCCGAATATCAGATTTAAGGCCATAAAAAAAAAGTCCTTCTTGATTATGTGGTAAGTTAAAAAATACTGAGTGCCCTCCGAAGGGGGAGGTGTGCAATTCCAAAAGAATATTTTGCTTGAGTTGGAAATTCTTACAAATATATAAGGGATCTTTGTACCATAATGAATCATTTTTCTAGCTAAATGTATCAAATGTACTGGGATATTGCTGTAACTTTTGAATGAGTGTCCACACCTCTTCGTGATTCTTCCATTCATACCCTGCTTCGGATATCCAATCTGGTTGGATAATAGAAATGACACAAAGAAATTCTTCCACATCCTCATCCTTTCTTGAGAGTGCATCTGCAACAACATTTTGCTTCCCTTTTTTGTAGATGATTTTAAAGTCATAACCCAACATCTTTGTGACCCATTTTTGCTACTCTTCTGAAGATAATATTTGTTCCAAAAATTATTTAAGACTATCATTATCTGATTTTACATTTAAGTGTCTTCCCATTAGGTAATGTCTCCATTTATCTAGTGCATGTAGAATTTCCAACATTTCCTTCTCATAAATAGGTTTATGTAAATAATTTCCTTTGATTGGACAACTTTCAAAAGCAATGGGTCTTCCTTCTTGCATTAAAACAACACTAATTCCATTTCCCGAGGCATCAAATTCCACAATAAAGGTTTTTGTTACATCATGCATAGCTAAGACCAATGCTTGGAACATTTCCTCTTTAAGATGTTTAAAGGCCGTAGTTGCTTATGGAGTCCAAAAAAATGCATCTTTCTTCAGTAATGTTGTTAGAGGTACTACTATTCTCCCATAATTCTTAATAAACTTACGATAATACCATTTCAACCCCAGAAATCCTCGAAGATGCTTTATGTTTGTGGGGATTTTCCATTCCTTAATGGCTTTAATTTTGTTAGGGTCTATCTTAACATGCTCATGAGATACAATATGACCCAAATATTCCACCTCCTGTACTCCAAAGAAACATTTGGAGGTTTTTACATATAATTGTTTCTCCTCCAATAGTTTGAGCACATATTGAGGCCCTGAAAATCGGTGCAACAACATCAGGGAAAAACACCTGGTCGGGGACTTGAAAACCGTCCCTTATCCATTTGATATGGTGGCTCTGACTGGATTTATGGGACTAGTGTCCCAATGAAATATAATTGGGTGGATGGATGGTATTATAATTGACTGTAACTTGATAGATGTTGATAGATGGGAGTGATAACAATCTTGAATTAAATAAATATACCTATCTATATCTATCCCGGGATGAATTATCTTTCTATGTGATTTAAAGAGATGATCATTCAGCGAATGCAAATAAATATTATACAAACACTAAGAGAAATGAAAACAATTTAAAATAATTGATTTAATTAAATAGTTAATTAAATCAATTGAATAAGCATATCTCACATCTGTTTACTGAGTGTATTGAATATATATAAAAGATGGCATTCGAACATGTTCAAAAATGATTAATTCTTGAAAAACACCATAAGAAAAATCAACTATTTCTCATTTAGAACAGAAAATTAACATAAAGATAAAAGTACCATGTATATGCTAACTCTGCTCATTTGAGAAACAATATTTGGTCCAACCTTTTCTATTAAGAGAACTTTAGGAGTACAAAAGTGTGACTTCTGTGAATTATTCCTTTCAAAATTTCAAGACCCCTTCTGAAAATACGTGAAGGGGTTTATATAATAAAATAGAGAGTTCAAAAATAGTAATTACAATATTAGTTGAGGAGGTTTAAACAACTCACCTTAAACTAAGTGAAATAAAAAACGTAAGCATAATTTAGTGGAGTGATTTGCTTCAAGATTGCACTGCTGTCTCATTGGCCATTCATTCCTTTAGTTGAAGGATGTTGAGAATAGGCTGAACCTCAAGAGGTTGGCCTGGCCTGATGCGCAACTGTCCAGTATAAATCACATATGAAAGTGGAGGCATCATATAGGAAGAAGTATCTGTTAAACGACGCAACATGAGCCATTGGCTATGTGGCTTAACCAAATATTTCCAATACTTTTCCTAGTCCAGCTTTTCCAATTTTCTGATGCTTTCCTCTTTTACCTTGAATATTTCCTTCCATTGCCTTATCAAATATTTAACAATAGGAAGATAACCAGGAGGGAATCTATCAATAATATTAGCAACAATGAGATTCTGGCTGACTGTTTCAACTGTATTATTAGCAACATCTCTAGATCTGTAGATGGCCCTTTCAGCTTATTTTAATTGTATGTCCCAATCAGTAAATACAATTTCTTTTTTGGAATCCTCAATCCTGGGAAGATTACATACTGTGAAACAAGTTGTCGATATTTTCGAAGCTAATTCTTTGGTCTGCTACTCGATTCATCAGTGAATCACTTTTCTCACATGATTCAATGATACTTGACAACTTTTGGCAGAAAAAAACTAGTTGTTGTGCCAACAGGGTATTCAATTCCAATGCTTCCATCCTGAATCCATTTATTTTCAGATTGTCTTTCAATTTGTCAACAGTGAATTGCAATTGATGAATATGAGTATCCTTAACACCAATTTCAGATTGGTGCTGCAGTTTCAATTGATCCGGGCTCTCTTGGAGCTGTAATACTTGTACCTGTAGTTGCTGATTGACACTATTCTTCTCCACTCGTAGTTCTTGTTTCAATTGAAGGAATATTTCATCCTTTTCTTTGATTAATTGTCGAACTTCGATGACCTTATCTATAGTAGCAGATGCATAGGCTCCTGCGAACTGGGTCAAACGAGTTAGATCCTGAGAAGGATCTGCTTGCAAATCTTTCCAAACTACCTCCAAAGGAACATCTCTGGGAACAAGTAGTTGAGACTGTTCTGTTCTCATCCTTTTCCTTTGGCTTCTCATGACAAATTTATGCTTGGGATTATAAAATATGTCTAGAGGAGGAAATTATTCAACTTTCAATACAATTTTTGAAGTAGGGTAGGCTGGCATTAACTCCACTTGTTTTGTGCTAACTAACTTGTCAATTGACCCAACAGTAAATAGGTTCTGAATTTTGCTTTGAGGCGTTTCCACTCTTTGTTGATGACCAATGATCATCACTTCTTGGTCTCCTTGGAGTTTTTGATTAAACTCCTTCCAAACATCATTTAAGATACTTGGAAATTGTAAATCCTTGGTATGAACTTCAATGGACTTATCCTCTTCAGTTTTGCTAAGGACTTTAGTATCCTTAGGTGTTTTCTCTTTTTCCTACTCTTTATGTGTGATGGGTTGGGATACCTCTAGCATATTTAAAGGAATCCCTTCCAATATTTTGTTTCTATACTGCTTTAACTTTGACAACTGCTGTGGATTGTGGCGTGATGTTGCTAATTTATGAACCATAGAATAAGTGTCAACTGACTCAAACAAGTCATCAAAATCACCGTCTTCATGTACAAATGGTCTGATTTTAACTTGAGTGGTGAAATCATTGGTAAATTGGTTTGGGTCATATTGTCTGTTTGAAATTGTAAACAATTTCAAACATAAAATTTGATTGACCTCTAACCCTGCATGATTATAGTTGTCTAATGCGTAGACACCACAATGAATAGTAAAAGAGGGCCATGAAGCTTTCTTAGCTTCCTTTAGAAATTTAGTTAATACATTACTGATAGTTTGATAAGAGATTTCTCTTGCGAGAAGCATATACGAAACATACAATGGTAAAACATGTGGTCTAACCAAGCTTCTGAAAACTCTGACATAGGTAAACAATTCTTCACCGAACCATTTTCCAATGGAGGAGAAGTTAGCTTGAGCTTCCTTAGATAACTCGGGGACTTTTTCTTTGAACAAAACTTGAAATAAAGGGAACATAACTCCATAGTAGATTTTATAGAAATGATTTCATATTTTGATTCCCATAGAATACTATGATAGACATGAATGAGAACATGATCTTGGGTAGTCCATTTCCAACCCATGGTTGGAAAATCTGAGGTAAGACATACAACATCCATAATATAAGCGCTCATGTAAAATGGGGGAAATATTTTGGAAGAAATGGAACGATTCTTTCTATATTCAAGAATTTTGGTGGCGATATTATTGGACAAAATGGTTCCCCAGTCCATGATATACGAATATGTATGGGGAACCCATTCAACTGAAAATTTAGAGGTATCAGGCTTATCAAAGAGTCTAGACATCGTTGCAGCAACATAACAATAGGGACTAGCAAGGGAATCAGTGGAATACACACCCTTATCATCATTTTTATATTTGGTCGGGTTGCTCCTCCATTTCTTTATAGGATTGGACTTTATCTCATTCTCGTTGGTGAATTGTGCCAGAAATTCTTTATTGTATACCTTCTTCAGGTTTGGAATGTGATACATTGAATTCAAATATTTAGCTTTGAAAGAACCTATCATTGTTCCTTTACTCATCAAGAAAGTTCTATCTCCAATATTGAGGCTGTTGATTATCCATCTTACCATATCAGTATATGGTAAAATTTTGGGGTGCACAACAATCTGGTGTAGAAAAGAGTTGGCGACTTCTTCTATAGTAGCTTTTGAAGAATCAGAAGCACCTGCAATAGCTTTCTGTTCAACCCTATGGGGTTTCTCATCTTCAAATAACTTATACATCACTTCCCAAGAGGAAGAACCACTTTGTGACCCGCATGTCGTGTCTATGAATAAAGGGAGCATCTCTGTTATTTCACTGGCAATAGCTGTAGGATTTGTGGGTGCCATGGCTTTCTTGGATTTCTTCACAACGTTCGACATTTATGAAGAGCTCTGTTTATTTGGACTCGCCCATGAAAAAGAAAGAATAATAAGTAGAAAAGAGGAAATATTTTTTTATAAATAAGAAAATACCGAAATAATGGAAATAATGAGCAAAGGAAACTTGGCACATGGATAATCCAGAAATTCAATACTTTTGCAGTCAAATAACTTTCGAAAGCATGGGATGTAAAACCATTTAAGTTGTGACATTAATGGAAAGTATGACTTTATGTCCCCGCACAATCATTCCAACATTTAAACAAGATCTTTTCGCATTGCAGATGCCATTCATGTGTGAAATTTTTTAGAATGTCGATCAACTACCTTTTGCTAATTGCGATATTGCAATCACAATTCGACAGAAATGAAAAAAGGGAAATAGTGGTCACGAAGTGAAAGTGCGATGCGATAGAGTATATCGCATCAAGGAAATGTAAAGGATGGTTTAAGATTGTCGTGATAAAACTGCTAAATGTGATTGACTATGTGGCGTAAGTGGGTCCCGCGGTTTCTTTCTCGTGGAATTTTGTCAGGGAAAAATCCTTTTTCCTTTATTAAAGTGCTTTGTTGTATTTCACATCACAATTTGTGTTGACTGGATTTTTAGGGGCCATATGTCTTTCATGCGATATTGCGATTACGATTGTAATTTACTTAACATTCTTCGCTTAAGTGTTTTTTTAAAATGAAAACCCAACGTTTTTAACCCACTTCATTCATATTCCTATTTGAATTAATCTCTTAAGGGTTTTATTTGTTCATCTCTGAAAATTTTAAAAGGGTCCCCATTATTTTTCTGAGGTAACTGTATTAAAATAATGGGGGCTGTTGAATAGTACAACATCACCCTGTCAACATGTTAAACATGATCCTTCCAAGACTTGTTGTAAATTAGTATATCATAAAAAAATACTAACACTAATTTTCTAAGGAAGGGTTTGAAAATGTAATTCATCAAACCTTGAAATGTCGAAGGTGCATTAGTTTTTTTTTTTTTTTTTTAGAATGTCTTTAGTCTCCATTCTAATTTGATGACATCCTGAACGAAGATCAAGCTTGGTGAAGTAAATTGCTCTATGTAATTAATCCAACAATTTGACAATAACATGAATGGGAAATTTATCTTTAATAGTGAGCTTGTTGAGCTCCCTATAGTACATACATATACACCATGATCCATCCTTATTGTGCACCAATATTACTAGAGCAGAGAAATAACTTTGAATAGGTTGAATTATACCAGCCTCTAGTATTTCTGCAACCATACGTTCAAATTCATTCTTTTTGCCATAGGGATATCTGTAAGGTATGATGTTTGGAGGAACACTTCCTGGAATCAAATGAATAGCATGATCATGATCACAAATAGGTGGGAGGCCTTTGGGAGTCTCAAATAACTTGGAATCATTGTCTAAGAATTTTTGGAGATCTGGAGAAATAGACGATTTTGATGTTTGAACTTCTAGTGAGCATAATTGTGCAATTTGACTAGTTGTTCTTTCTTTAGAAGTTTTGTCATGCCATTAGAGCCGATTATCTTTCCTGGTTTCCCTACGATAGCCCTTAATTCAACTTCCTGTCCTTCCCAAAAAAATTTCAAGAAAAGTTCATGAAAATTAAAAGCTATTTTCCCCAGAGATTGTAACCATTGGACTCCTAGTAAAAAATCAACACCACACATTGGAATGTGTTATCACATTTGTTTATTTTTATTTTTTTTTAAATGTTGAAAATTGTAGTATCAACAAAATATTTGTAATGAACAAGAAAAAATGTTGATAATGGGACTATCAACGCCATTGTGTTTTCGATTTTTTTTTAAAGAAATACGCTAACAACGAGTGTTTGTGTTATAAGGTGTTTTAAATTGTAGACAAATTAATATTTTCTATTTAATAGAGTATCAGCGCCAAAATGACGAAATTTGAATATTTGTTATGAAATGTGATGGCATGTTCCACGTCAAAAAAAAGGTAATTATTTACTGATCATGCTTTGTTATATCCGAAAAGAGAAAAGTACGTGCTGAAAGGATCGTTTCCGCCGCCAAAGAGGTATGTGGGTTAATTTGTAATGATAGAAGGGTTAAATCTTTGTCTTTACTTGTCAGTCAATTATCAGAGCGCACATGCCAGAACATGATTGTTAATAAGTTTTCCCCATACAGTAATTATCCATTTCAATTGTGATTGTTGTTATGTTTTATCGCTGGAAACTCATTCTGTTGAGTTATTTAGTGGAGATACAGGATCAAATATTGGTCCTCTGTTTTGCGTATTCGGTAGGATGCAAAGAGTAATGGGGAAAATAAAGAAGTTGAAAAGAAATGAGCCTAAAGGGGCTGATATTCTTGAGATCTATCCAGATATTCAACAACAATTTCAAATGGCCGAATGTGAGGAATTCTTCAAGCAGTGCACTGACTTTCACGATGAGGTAGCACAAGGACAACATGTAGAGGTCAGAGGAATTACTTTCCAGGTGATAGAGGAGTTAATATATGAGGTCACAACTCTACCCACCGATGGAGAGTAGGATTTTAGAAGCCAAATATTATCTGGAATTGAGGTGTCTTTCTTCCTAAAGGATGAATTCAAAGAAAATAACTAGAGGGAAGGGGTGCAAAGGGCGTGACTGGAAGATGTATGACATGTTTTGATGCATATTTTTTAGTCCTACTTCACTTGCAAGGGGCACTGTAACATGGTAAACCTATACCACTTTCATTTTCTTGCTCATTTGGTAAGTCAGATAAATATCAACACCTCTTACTTTTTTTTAGAGAGTTTGAAACATATGGATGCTCAAGTTCGAGCAAGGACAAACCCATCTTCACATTTAATTTATCATAAAGCATTGATAAAATTATTGATTGCAAACCAGTTAGAAAAGTCTGGGAAAACATTGGGTCATTTTATTTTTTGGGTAGGGGTTTTATCCACAACCTCCTAAGTATAAAAGAGGCAGGAAAAGGGCCTAAAAAGGAGGCAAAACAAGCCAAAAACCCTCAGAGAGGAAACTCCTCTCAGGAAACCTATAATGTAAAAACCAAAAGTCGAAAGAGGGTAGATAAAACCTCTCTTATTGTTCCTCAAATACTGAAAGTTTATACTCAAAGGAGTGATAGGCTCAGAAGAGCACAACAAACCCATCCTCCTCCTACTGAAATTCCTCCTCATACTAAAAATCTGCCTACTGAAAACCCTCATACTGAAAGTCCTCCTGTTGAAAACTTACCTATAGGAAACTAGCTGCAAGAGTAAACCAAAAGAAATATGGTTGAGCCCCAAGATGGGGGAGTCTCAACTGAGAAAGAGCCTACCCTATTTGAGAAGTTTAACCCAAACCTCACACCAAGCCCTTAAACAAATTAAGACTGAATATAAAATTAAAGCAGAACCCAAACCTTGCAAAATAAGTCATAGATGTGGATAATGTTATGCTAAAGGACCTAATCATAAACAGGGAGAAAACAACAGGTTCAAAAAGGTCAAAGAAAATGAAGGAAACCAAAAGGAAAATCCCCATGGAAACTAGAGAGAGAAAAATACTTAGAATGGCCAAGGTGGATGTTCTGTTGGAAGCAACTACAAAAATCCCATCCCAACACTCGATGCATTTGAAGAAGGGAATATGTCAAATATTTCGCCAACCATTAAGGTGAATATCTCGAGAAAACTAGGAAAAATTGAAGAAATCTCACTATGGTAGTGCATTCAGTGCATGGGTGAACGAAATACACTATGCTTAGTAGGGAAGGTGCTTACCTACATGAAAGTCACAAGTCAAAGTGGTTTGTCAAACGTTAGTGGAAAATTTTCAACATGTAATAAGCTAAGTTAAATGGAAATATGGCATGCTACAGAGAAAATGAAACAAAAAACAAAACAACATGCACAAGAAACACACTCAATAGGTCAAACACACTAATAACTCAATGATGGAGAGCTCTCTCCCTTTATTAGGTGATGGTGGTAGTAGAAGATAGAATGCTAAAATCTCTTGTAGTGGATCCTTCGAGCTACAAAGCTCCAATATCCAAGACAAGGGGCTATCTTCCCCTCAAGTTTTCAACAAGCCTATATTCCCTTTCAAAAGAACGATGGACACGTGATGAACTCTTCTCTCTTGGATTGAGGTGTTGGATGGGAAACAACTAAATCCTTCCAATCCTCTTGTTGTTGGACGGCACAAGTTGGTTTGCTGATAATAAATTTGGCCAGCATAACAATGTGTCTCCCATTTCTCTTCCCATGGCTGGCTTTTATAGACAAATTTCAAATTTTCCATCCTTCTCTTAGTACTAGATGGATGTTGACACAAGTGTGGGAGTATGATTCCTTTGTGTGCTGCACTAAAGCTTCAAAGTGGATCAAAGGCGACTATACTTGGTTAGATTTAGTGAGAATATTTTTCTCCAAGCGTGCCAATTGGTGCCGGATAGTGAAATTTCGCATTCTCCAGGACCGCGCGACTATTGGAGGGATAGCCACGCTCTTCGTGGCTATCGAAGAAAAAGCGGAAATGCGCACTCAGGGCCAGTGCTTCCTATGTGCAGTCCAAAAAATTTCCTGCTGACCGTAGGAAAATAAAAAAAATTCAGCTCCTGTAATGCATTTCTTCCTTGTAAATCTTTATTTGTACCTTCTGCTTGACATTTTATAATGTCTTTTGTTTGTACGATTTTCCAGTGTTAACACCACTTATTTGGAGAATGCTGTAAATAATCAATTTATGAGTTTATCAATCACTGGAAGTTTTTGGTTTCTCATAGCAGCCTGAGCTGCTAAACCCACATTCTCACTCCTATTTAAAATTATTTTCAATTTAAACCCAAAGCTTATTCCCAAACTGGGCAATTTCTAATAATAATGTGGAAGCTATCTTTCTTGATTTTTGATGGTTATAAAACCATACAATACACTCACCTTATAACTTCAATTGTGGAATCTTTCTTCTGTTCTTAACTCTAAGGTCAGAACCATATGCTTTAACCCATCTTATGCATATTCGAATCAGTGTTCGAACTTTGGATTTGAACCCTTCTTATGATTATTCAATTAACATTCGAATAATGTATTTAGGCAAAGTAATAACATTCGACTCTCACCTTATGGAAAATATGAGCTTTTAAATAAAACCAAATGTATGATCTGGCCCACACTTCATTTATATATATTTCGGGCTATGATAACATTTCATATTTCATATGAAATATTTGACTTTGATTTAGAACCAAAGCACCAGCATGTCAACTCATTTAACGTTCAAATTCCCCTACTTCAATTAACGTTCAAACCCAATATCAACATAATATTTATGGGCCCACAACATATATGACCTTGTTTTAACCTCCACGCATCTTCATGATGCGAACGCCGTTTATTCCCTAGCACCACACGATCGAACGAATATCGCACTCGTTCAACCCCGGTGACTTATCGCTCCAAATTTACACGAAACTCGTGGTAATTAAATAACACCTCCACACTACGTGTCAAGTGCTAGGATCTATCGCGTGATTTTCATTACTACCGGTTACCATTCCTTTCCCACGCGAATACCAATTATGGTTTTGAAAGACCGCCTTCACTATTCATCGCAAAATTCTGCCACAATTTCTCTGCGCCCTCAAGTTCCACTTCTCCTTTAGAACCTCCTTCGACTCATGGTTCCATAGAAGTCGGTTCTACTCTCACTCTTTGCTCAATGAACCATCGCTTTTCATTTGAAGATTCGTGCTGCAACTAACCAACACCTCATATCCACAGGCTTAAACCACCACTGCGTAGAGAATGGATTCAATTCCACTCACATCTATCTCACGGTTCCAATTCCACCGTATTCGATCCGATATTTTGAATAGGCCAAGTTCCGTCCAAATTCCTCTCTGCATTCATTCCACGCATTTGCCTTGGTTACGCACTTCACAAATTGAAGGTTCGATTCATATTTCGCTGCGCTGTGACTTCATTCATGGTTCGACATGAATGTCATTCCCGTCCCATGGCTCCAACGCATCATTCGAATCAAGTGAGCCACTCAGGCTACACATGAAATCGACCCTTTTTAATTTCGATAATAGTAAGCCCACATGGACTTCAAACCCAGATCTTGCTGTACTATAAATTACAAAATCAAATGCATATTAACCTCCTGAAACGGAATCAGTTCCATTTCGAATTTCATTTGAACCAGTTTATACTTCAAATTAGTATTTCAAACAATTCCTTTATTAGCATCGATCCATTCTGTGATCGATGCTAATTTCCTCAATCAATTCCACACAAAATTCAAATAATGAATATTTGCTCTTAAACCACACAATCATTAATCCTCTTGTTTCATTTGCACAACATATAACTTCATAAATGAAACATAAACTCAGAAAATCGAGTTCTTGGATTAACACACAAAATTTACATCAGAAATCTTCCTCCCTGGCCTGATATTCAATCAGTGGCCTTTTCCTCTAATTGCCCGAAAGCTTACAAGAAAAACCCTGTTCCTATTCTACTCTCCCAAAATCTGTCCCTTAATGCCTTTGAGGCTTACATTTTATACAAATGGTCCTGAATCTATTTTTGTTTTTCATTTCCCGTATTTTCTCAACAATTCCCTATGAATCCTATTTAATCCCTAAGGATCCTCTTTTATCCCAAAAATAATGAAACAAACTCTAAATTAAGATTTACAAAATCTGTCAATCCCTATACACCCTCAACTCACTCATGTTCTCAAACATTCGAGAACATTTACAATTCCTCTCAATATTAAAAATCATTAAAATCACTCAAATCATCACATAATAAATTAATTCCCTTGAAAACACAAAACCCCTAAGTCTAATAAAATACATGTAATTTTCTCTTAGCCTAATGCCCCTACATCAGACTCCCAAGGTCAAAATTAATCATGATCTCCTGATCATGTGCTTTTAAATTTTTGCCCCCTGGATCCCATACTCTATTTTGTTGCTGTCCACAAGCTGCATTATTCTTTTGTTGTACTTCTCCAGGTTTCCATATCTTGTTCTGCAACTTGCCACCAACTATGCTTTCACAGTACTTGTTTGTCTTTTCCTTGCTGAAATTTCTTTGGTTTCTTGCTGTTGTTTGCTTCTTCTGAGACACCTTCATCATCAATCTTCTGATGCTTTCAATCTCTCTGTCCAGTTTATCTCCTGTCTGGAAATCTCTCTGCCTTTTGTTGCTGCTTTCAATTTCTGTTGCTACCAATACTGCTGCTGTTGTTGCTGTCAGTATTTTTACATTTGTTGCTGCAGTAGCTGTGTTTATTGCTGCTGCCAATGTTTCCACTCCTGCAAATGTCACCTCACATGTTGCTAACATTGTTGTTGCTGTTACTGCCTTCAAGATTGTTGCTGCCACCAATGTTGCCTCCTCCCAAACATCCCGAATATCTCTTAAGATATCTCCCTCTGCAACATTTTTATTTTGCTCATCACCTAGAAATTTATCTTCAAAAAATAAATTATCATTTGATTCTTTAGTTGCAGTAACATACTCATTCATCCTTCTTTGTATACTAGTAAGCATAATTAATTTTGACAAACTAGTATCTGCTCCTAGTTCTTCCATAACTTCAGGCAATTTCACTTTAGTGTCTTCAATTCCTTTCTCTTGTTCAAATGTTTCCAGCAAATATTTCAACCATTTATTTTGTACTTGTTTCATATCAAACACATCATCAATATGCTGCAATTTAGTTTCAGCATAACCCTCTTCTTCTTCTTTGACAATCTTTAGTAATTGTCCTTCACCTTCTTGATTGATTCCGGCAATCAAATCAACTTCCTCAAACACTGTATCTTCATCCTTTATCAGAATAAAATTCTGATTCTTCATCACTGTGGCAGTCTTAAAAGTCTTTCCCACAGTCTTCTCTTGGCTAATCAAACAAGTCAGCTCTGCCTTGTCACCAACAGTAACAAGTTTCTGCATATGAGACATGACTGTCTCACCTTCTTTCTACAACAGTTCCTCTTCTTTCAAGACAACTCCAAGAGATGGATTGTCTTCTGCATCACCTGTAAACACAGTCAAATTGTCAATTTTAAAATCACAATACCCATTGGTCTCATTTGATGATCCCGTCACAAAATCTTCTTTCTGCAGTTCCAAGTCTCTTTCAAGACCCATAAAATCTTCACTGTCTTTCTTCTCAGCTTCCATTGTGCCAATCACCATGTTAGAATGATGATCCTCTACTATGTTTTCAGCTAACATAGTTTCCCTTTCATTAAACTCCCTGACAATTTCCATTTGTTGTCCTTCATTGCCTGCATAATTAACATATGAATTATCAACATTAAAATTACAAGGTCTTAATACCTCTTCTTCCTCTGACAACAATTTAGTATGATTCTTTGAGTTTCCTTCCAAATCCTTTGTCAGCACATTAGTATGCTGATTTGCATCCTCCATCAGACTGTCAGCAAGTCTCTCTTTCTTTCCATCATCTGTTTCATGAATATCATTCATGAAAAATTTCCTGTCTTGCTTCTTCAACAAATTATCCTGTGCATAGATCCTCTTCTTCTCAAATTCTCTTCTCTGAAGATCTAACTTCCTATATAATTCAATAATTCCAATTGGATTAGAACTCGGAAATTTCACATGAATTTCCATACCTTCATTTGTTCTTGACCAGTCATTAGATGGCCCTTCTTCTGTTTCAATATTCTGCTGAATATTCTCATTAGACCCCTCTGTCTCCTTTTCTTCCTGAGATCTTGCTATCTCAGCATTGATCTGAACAGATTTCAGATTCAATTCTCTCTCCTTAACAAACTCTAAAGTTTGTTCATCATCCTGTGATGTACTTGCAAACATACACAACTCATTAGTTTTAAAAACACAAGACTTTTCAGTCTCATTTTCTTCTTAAAGCACTTCTCCTTGAACATATTTGCATGTGGAATCCTCAAATTCCATCTTTGATTCAAACAATTTGAGTTCCTCTTTCCATAAGGCAATCCTTCTGCCTCCACTTCATTTGCAATGGTTGCCAAATTACTCTCTTTCCCTTCAGTGGAAAGATCCATCCTCCTCTCTGGTTTTCCTCTTCTTGCAACCATTCCTTTAGTACCTCCAGTTGTACTTTCATCACTGCAATTTCCCTTTCTCTATCCTTCATCTTATCTCTGTGGCATTCTTTAGAACCTCTTCTCCGATCCTCCATGATCATCTTCATTATGAGCTTCTCACTCACCATGAGTTGCACTAAGCCTCTGCAACAACAAGGTCTTCTGCTGCCACTTACCTCACCAATCCCCTCTTTGGATTTGGTCTTTTGGAAAGTACTGGTTTCTGGAACCTCTTGAGCACTCTCTTCTGCTCTCTCTAGGCTATATCTTCAGCTCACCTTCTCTTGAGAACACTTCAACTGTTCTCCCTATCCAACCTTCAGCTGGAATATCAGGTTCACTGCCATCATCATCAAAACTTTGTCTTCATCATATCTGCAACCATAATTTTGCAATCATAATTTTAAAATCAGATTTAAAATTATCTCACCTGCAAGATCCCTGCATGATCTTGTTCTCCATTCATTTCTGCAAATTTCTGTTCACTTCATTTGTGTATCTGTTGCTTATCAGATTTAGAATCTGATCTCCTTTCATTTCCTCATCACACATGCATTCAGATTTAATTAAAAAAAATCTTTTACTTCAACATAGCCTTTCCTGCTCTGATACCACTTCATAGCAGCCTGAGCTGCTAAACCCACATTCTCACTCCTATTTAAAATGCTTTTCAATTTAAACCCAAAGCATATTCCCAAACTGGGCAATTTCTAATAATAATGTGGAAGCTATCTTTCTTGATTTTTGATGGTTAATAAACCATACAATACACTCACCTTATAACTTCAATTGTGGAAGCTTTCTTCTGTTCTTAACTCTAAGGTCAAAACCATATGCTTTAACTCGTCTTATGCATATTTGAATCAATGTTCGAACTTTGGATTTGAACCCTTCTTATGATTATTCAATTAACATTCGAATAATGTATTTAGCCAAAGTAATAACCTTCGACTCTCACCTTATGGAAAATCTGAGCTTTTAAATAAAACCAAATGTATGATCTGGCCCACACTTCATTTATATATATATATTTTGGGCTATGATAACATTTCATATTTCATATGAAATATTCGACTTTGATTTAGAACCAAAGCACCAGCATATCAACTCATTTAACGTTCGACTTCCCCTACTTCAATTAACGTTCAAACCCAATATAAACATAATATTTACGAGCCCACAACATATATGACCTTGTTTTAACCTCCACACATCTTCATGATGCGAATGTCGTTGATTCCCTAGCACCACTCGATCGAACGAATATCACACTTGTTCAACCCCAGTGACTTATCGCTCCAAAGTTACGCGAAACTCGTGGTAATTAAATACCACCTCCACACTACGTGTCAAGTGCTGGGATCTATCGCGTGATTTTCATTAATACCGGTTACCATTCCTTTCCCACACGAATACCAATTATGGTTTTGAAAGGCCGCCTTCACTGTTCATCGCACAATTCTGCCACGATTTCTCTGCGCCCTCAAGTTCCACTTCTCCTTTAGAACCTCCTTCGACTCATGGTTCCATAGAACTCGGTTCTACTCTCACTCTTTGCTCAACGAACCATCCCTTTTCATTTGAAGATCCGTGCTGCAACTAATCAACGCCTCATATCCACAAGCTTAGACCACCACTGCGCAGAGAATGTATTCCATTCCACTCGCATCTATCTCACGGTTCCAATTCCACCGTATTTAATCTGATATTTTGAATAGGCCAGGTTCCGTCCAAACTCCTCTCTGCATTCATTCCACGCATTTGCCTTGGTTACGCACTTCAAAAATTGAAGGTTCGATTCATATTTCGCTGCGCTGTGACTTCATTCATGGTTCGACATGAATGTCATTCCTGTCCCATGGCTCCAACGCATCATTCGAATCAAGTGAACCACTCAGGCTACACATGAAATTGACCCTTTTTAATTTCGATAACAGTAAGCCCACATGGACTTCAAACCCAGATCTTGTTGTACTGTAAATTACACAATCAAATGCGTATTAACCTCCTGAAATGGAATTAGTTCCATTTCAAATTTCATTTGAACCAGTTTATGATTCAAATTAGTATTTCAAACAGTTCCTTTATTAGCATCGATCCATTCTGTGATCGATGCTAATTTCCGCAATCAATTCCACACAAAATTCAAACAATGAATATTTGCTCTTAAACCACACAATCATTAATCATCTAGTTTCATTTGCACACCATATAACTTCAGAAATGAAACATAAACTCAGAAAATCGAGTTCTTGGATTAACACACAAAATTTACATCGGGAATCTTCCTCCTTGGCCTGATATTCAATTAGTGGCCTTTTCCTCTAATTGCCCGAAGGCTTATAAGCAAAACCCTGTTCCTATTCTACTCTCTCAAAATCTGTCCCTTAATGCCTTTGAGGCTTACATTTTATACAAATGGTCCTGAATCTATTTTTGTTTTTCAGTTCCAGTATTTTCTCAACAATTCCTTATGAATCCTATTTAATTCCTAAGGATCCTGTTTTATCCCAAAAATAATGAAACAAACTCTAAATTAAGATTTACAAAATATCTCAATCTCTATACACTCTCAACTCACTCATGTTCTCAAACATTCGAGAACATTTACAATTCCTCTCAATATTAAAAATCATTAAAATCACTCAAATCATTACATAAGAAATTAATTCCCTTGAAAACACAAAACCCCTAAGTCTAATAAAATACATGGAATTTTCTTTTAGCCTAATGTCCCTGCATCAGTTTCCATCTTTGGTCACCTATTTGTTTCTTTGCAGTCATGTAGACAAATTTACTCATTTGTGGTTAAATGTTGTGGATGTGAATAAGAATAAGCAATCAATGGTATTTTGGACAGACCTAGTAAGAAAGGAGGTGGGAAATGAAGACATATTTGAGTTTACCTCTTCTATTCTTCCTATTTAATATTAAGTTTTAAATGGGGTATCTGCACCAAGGTTGTTTCTTGAAGCTTAGTCTTTTCTGAAATTGAGCAGAGATGTAAGGCATGGAGATTGGTTTTCTCATGAAAGCTATACTGAAATTATATATTTTAGAGTTGATATAAAACCTTTCAAGCTACTCGTTTTTATTCCCATGAGGGTAGTTCTTCATCTATGCTTGGATTTTATTTGCAAATGGGAGACATTTCTTGTACTCCTTCATCTCCTCTTCCTGAAGGTACAAGTCACGATTCTTTGTCTAATGTTAAACATGTTTTCTCACAAATTGAAGAAAGGAACAAGAAAATAAGAGATAAAATTGAGGCTCAGTCAGAGGCTCAATTTATCTTGAGCAGACAAGATTATTGACAACCATGGATCTAGAAAAATATCAGCTAAGGATAGCCTTCTCTCATCCTTCAGCTATGAATGTGTCAACTACTGCTTCTTTCAAAACTATTAATTTAACAGTGGATGCCAAGAAGATTCCTCTTCCTCATAAGATTAACTTGCACATGAAAACAAGACAATTAATATTTAATGATTTGAATAAGACTACTTCAACTGCTACTAAAGATGAAAGCATGTTGAGCAAAGTGATCAAACAGTTGAAGTATGAGAAAGCAAATTCAAGGTCTTACTCCACACGGAATGAGGAATTGAAGAAAATAATTGTTAAAGTTGGTGTTGATCTTGAAGACAGATCAACAATTAAATTTTTTTTGCAGTCTGCTGAATCTGAAATCCAAAGTTTGAAGAAGAAGCTTAAGCTTCCTACAGGTGATCATCCTATGGCTACTGAAGTAGCCCAAGTTGAGACAGAGAAAGAGCAGCTACTACAAACTCTGCTAGAAAAAGATAAAGAAACAACTGAGTTAAAAGAGACATGTGTTATGTTGTAGAAGAATATAGACTCCCATGTCTGTACTATTGTTGTTCCATCAAATTTAGAAGACCATGCTGCCCAATTAACTCAAGTCTCTACTGAGTTAAGATTGACAGAAATTGATCTAAAGAAAACTCACAGGGACATGGAAGGTGCTTATAAAGTACTCAAGGTTACAGAGAATGAGTTACATATGAGTAAGCATAATGCAAATAAGTATAGGCAAGACTGTCAGAATGCCTATCATGAGATTAAGGAACTGAAAGAGAAAGTGAAGGGAAATATGTTGCTTATACAAGCCAGGGAGATGATTTGGAATGAAATCATTGATGTTGTCAAGAACATATGGGATCTACTAATTATTGTTGGGGAAGAAAAGAGCATTGTGAGAGACCTGGAAAATGTCATTGTTGCAAATAAACATAAATTGAAAAATAGGTCCTTGTATTCCAAGAGGTTGATTGATTTTATTAATTCCAAATCTGCACAAGAACTGAGGATTTCGGCAATGAAGACAAGACTCGATGTGTGTTGGAGTTTAACAAGATGATCATGAATAATTCATACAGGAAGACTACAGAGAAAAAACTGAAGGAATTTAAAGAAGCAGTGGTAAGATTTAATATATTGTTTGATAAAAGAACAAGGGCCAGTTTTCCATCCTATTGGGATCAACAAAGAAATATTCTCCCTTGGGAGACATATGAAACATTGTTGGTAGAGGCAAAGAGTAAAATTGGAAACACATGAAAATAATGCTATCCTAAAGGGAGCCACTATTGTGAATTATATGCATAAATAATTTGAGTTATTATGGATGATGAAAACCTTGTTTTTAGAAGGACCCTAATATTCCAAGATCACAAACTTCAGAATGGCTAATGTCAAGCTTGCTAACTGTCCCAACTCGAATGTAGACTTGTGGAGAAAGTGTTAGGAATGGATGTCTCCACAAACCAATGATACAGATGCAGGAACCTCTTCTGTTCTAGGATCTCAAGTCATTGCCACCACATGATCAAATGTTATTTTATGTTTACTTTTACCTTATTTGCTGAATAAGTTTAATTTTATATTTCCTATGTAATGACCGAGAATTTTTTTTTTGAGAAGTTGAGAGTTTCATAACTTTCCATTTTGTAATTACGTATTTAAGACTTTTTCTAAAGAGAGATGGGGTTCTAGACTTTGGGCCTTAGAATTTTTGGAAATTTTGTACTTTGTCTTTATGAGATTAATAAATATTTTCAGAGAATTTTCCAGCAATTGATGAATATGTGGAGTTCTCCATGTTCCATCATATGTATGTCTCTTGTGTTGGAATAAAATAATGCAGTTGCTGGTGTCTAATTTACATCTGTGAGTTAGAGTAAATTTCCTTAATAATGTGCTTCTTTAGTCTGAAATCATTTCTTGCAACCATTTTCTTCTAAAACCAGAGATAATAGTTTTTGTGATTTACATCATATTGTTAATGGTTTTTCATTATCATTTCACCTTCTCCTGTTCATGCACATTTATCATTTAAAGGCACTTTGAAGAGTTGTGTTATCTATAAATATTAAAGGGTTTAAGATATAATTCCGGGGTTACAACATGAAGGGAAAAAAAATATTTTTATTTACAAGTGACGATAAATGTCTTGGGTATTGATCTCCTTACAGTCAGAGATTGTCTCCTAAGGAACAACACCATACATGAAAGTTTTCAGTTGGATTCATTGAGATGGAGGTGGAACTATGCTCCAAACAAACCACTTGTCCAAATTTAATATAAGAATGCTAGTTCATGTAAAGAAGGCACCATGGTTTGCCTTTCCCATATACGTTGGCACATATGTCACACAAAGTTTTAGAGAAGCATAGACAGAAGCCAATGATCTATAACACTTTAAGTTCAATGAGCTAAGATTTCATAGATATGATTCCATGGGTATTGCCTCAAATCACAATAAGTAGATAAAGTACATATAGCCATACACTTCGACCATCATTGAGGAGGAAGAAAAAGTGAAGAATTTTTACAATGCTGCACATGTTTTAGAGGCACAAAAAATAGGAGTTGGTAATTCACAACCAATGAATGGTACCGAAACCATAAATGCGAAATCCTCCAATGGAAAATATACCAAGGAGAAGAAATATTCTAAAAGGAGAGAGATGGAGAGAGCAGTAGCAAAGAAGGAGAGACATAAAAAGATGAAGGTTGAGCAAGAAACCAAGAAGTAGGATGAAGAAAAGAAGACACAATAAGAAGAAAAAAAGAAGAAGAAGAGGATAGGCGAAAACAATAAGATAGAAGAAACCAAAAGAAAGTAAGAGGAGGAGAAGATAAAAAACGAGGAAGAAATAAACAAGATTGAAGAAGAAAGACTTGCAAAAGAGAGGGCATGTAAGAAAATGTAGGAATAACTCAGAAAAATGGAGCAACCTAAGAAAGAAGTAGAAGCCATATTGCCTCCTATGAATATTTAGGCTCCTACACCACTCACCGGAGGACTTCTTCCACTTGGAGAGATGGGAATCTTAGTTGAAGATGAAGACTGAGTGCTAGATATTTCAAGTTTCATATTGGACTTGGGCTTAAACAATATTGTTTAAGAAAGGAATATATGATTAGCTTGAGAATCATCCAAACTAATATTGGTAACCATGGAAAGAGATATAATGCCATATAAATTAACAATCCGACGACGATAGCTTCCGCAGGATCTACATTATTCGTTGAAACAAAGAAGAAAATTGAGCATATGATTAACAAGGTGAAAAAGCTAGAAAATAACCTAGCCAATTCATGACAAGAGAATGAAAAGTTTGTTGAGAATTTGGAGGGCTGGTGTTTAATTCAAATTATCTTCTTGATAATTACTTGTGTGCTTACTTGAGTTACCTACGTCTTCTCTTCTTTCGCTTATTTAGTATTTCATCAAGTCAATTATCAAAATACATGAGACACAAGAATTAGGCTCCTAGAGCCAGGGAAAAACCTCTCCCTCTTAGAGAGGAAAACCCATAAGGAATTATTCTTATAGATCTTAAATTGACAAGTACCATGACCATGACCTAGACCCTTGACCTTAGTATGCCTTCGAGACCTTGTCTCTACTCCACTAGACTTCTTATGATGATCTTCTTTTCTGCACTGCTCTGCACCACCACCAGGAAAGCTCGGTTCCTAGTCTTTAGACAATATGATTCCTTGACATTTTATTTGTACCTCTTTATCTCAAAGTATTTTATCCTTAGCTTGCTATAGTGATATTTCCCTTTTGTCCATTTTCAAAGATATACTAAGCACACTTCTCTCAAAACAATAGACCTTTAGTCCTTCCCTTTCCTAGTAGATCACCCTTCAAACCTTGCACTAGAACAAACCTTTGATTCACCCTTGATCACATAACTATTTTTCCTTGATATAACCATCAATAGTCCTGAGATGAATTTGAATTATATAGCCCATAGACAAATATAAGACTTAATTTCCTTCGCTGATATGGCACCTCTCTTCGCACCACAGTTCAATACTTAATTTTCTGGCTTGAATTTCTTCTACGCACTGAAATTCATACCCCGATCCTGTACTTCATTTCAGAACTAATCCAAACTTTTAACCTTCCTGAAATCTGCAATTTTTCAAGTGTAATCCTCGTTGTATCTTCTTGTAATCCACACCTTTTAAACTTTGTTGAAACCGCAGAGTAATCCTCAAAATTATATGTTTTTTGTGCAGTATATATAGGGGTATATATAGTTATCCCAATATATTAATAAGCTAACCTGTCAATTTAATATAGGGCCGACTTGATCACAATTTTATAGACCAACATGAAGGTTTTCTTGAGGAGAATTTTAATGCTTATATGAGGCATCTTTCTGAGCTTATATCATAAGGTCCTTCAGGCATATTAGATTGACTTGACCCTCCATATATATGACCCTTTACATTTATGACCAGAAGACAGATTCCTAAAGGACATCAAGAAGAAGTCACTTGACCTATAATAAAGCCTTTCTCATGAAACCCATGAAGTAAGCATACCAAAAATATATATATTATTATATTTGTCTTCTTCATTTACATAAATACATAATTACATAGTCAATATGAAGACATATCCTAGTTACACTTTTCAACACTCCCTGTTTACTAGGGAGGTATTCATACAGGTACATGGTCAATTTCAAACTAAAGAATCTCATAAGAAGAATCAGATTGGTAATCACATCTGTATAGCATCCTATCAACCAAAATTTTCCTAGTGCAAGGCCTTGACTAGAAACCCCATATCTCAACGAGACAATGGGCTACAATACTGGCGAGAAACATGACTTAGAGACACCATAGTCATTGTCTCTCCAAGGTACATACTCCACCCAGGTGTTCCCAGAGTATGACCTTATTGGAATATTCTTCTATTGAGTAGCCAACCCTCAAAGAATATCGGTCCTCAACTACTCTTATCTTGAATGCCCTATCTCATTCTCAAAGAGTATCAAATGCCAAATGATTACCCAATCCTCCATTTTTTCTTTGAGGTGAAGACCAAAACAATGTGTCTATCCATTCTCCCCACATGGCCTTCACTAAGACTTATGACCGTTAGTCTTGGTCTAGTGCATGACACATGTATTAGATAATCACATACGTAACTCCCTCTCAACTCAAGAAGGACATACGTCAAGTTTCTTCCAAGTAAGAAACTTACCACCAGGCTCCCTCTCAAACAGGGTCCTGCAGCAGCAATGGTGAGACACCCAACTACTCATGAATAATTCCTCCCCTCGATGTCATGGATTTTGATATTGAGGAATATTCAAATTTTGGCTTCATAGGGAACATATCATCCATCACTTTCAGTCACGAGACATGTCCTCTATCATAATGTGATTCATTAGTATTTCTTATCTGGTCCACTGTTATGCCATGCTACTTTCCTTCAAATCATCTCCAAGGATCACACATCCTTTATCATGATTAGCAGCCCTGCAAAAATTCATCCATATAAACATATACATATGAACTTATTTTTTATTTTTACCTTAGTGATGATCTTTCACCATGACATCTTCCTGTAGGCATCAAAATCCTTTATTCAGATTGACACATCTACTAATGATATGTTTTGTCAAGGGTCTTCTTCTTTACCAGACTTTTGTCATAGTCTACATATCCTCAGTTATAGGTAAATTTGGGCACCATTCCCAATGACCTGGTTAACTGGACATCATCTCCAGAACCAATGAATATGGTCTATCATCCCCTATCATTTCAGTTGCTACATGCCCTAAGACAAAGAACAAGACAAATCATACATGACTTCCATTTGCAAAGGTTTCCAAGATTTGAAGTTTATATTATAACATATGAGAGCTTACCAACACTGCCTCTCAAGGGACTAAGTGCATTTCATATGCAGGTACCTCCATTCAAAGGTGCTCTGCAAAGCACTTCCCGACACTCATAGGTGCGTTGGTCACACTAGGAGTGAAATTCTCATTGTTCTGGAATCTCCACTTGGCCAGTGCCTTCTAGAAGAGTTCACATGTGTCAAACTTCGAATCCATGTGTCCATTTGACATCTACAAGATTGGGAACGTGCCTTGCCTATTATTAGAAAGTCATTGATTGTAAAACTACCTTCAACTCATCTATAAATTGAGCACAGATCCTAGTTCTTGAGAAGGAAGGATTTGAGTAGAGAAATGCTGGTGGAATTTCAATTGAGGAATTTATTTGAGTGACATGCTGCTGGAGAGATGTGCATTGTGATGAGGCTGGGATGCTGCTGGAGATGGTGACACTAAATCAATCATTGGGTTGTAACCTCCCCTTCTATCCATTAATAAAGGTTGCTGCTTACTTTCCCACATATGTATCTGTATAAGCTCATGTTGTCCATATTATGAATTCTTATCTGATGTATATGGTTTATGTTTCAATGATTTAACTAATTAAGTTGAATAAAAATCTATATTATTGCTATCTTTTGCTGTTTAGTGTTCATTCTTGCAGGAAATATTTTCGGACATCTAGCTTAGATTTGAAGCTACAATAAGAGCTACAGAAGGAGAATAGGAAGCGCTTGGACTCCAAGTAAGTTCTTTGATCTGTTCAGTGTGTCTATTTACAGTTAGGAAAAGTAGTTGCAAATTATTTAACCTCTTGTTATAGATGAGCACTACATCTAGGGAAGAATGTTTATCCGTAATCCATAATTCCACATAACAAATTGGCGACTCCACTGGGGAATTTACCCTTCATCGTTAGTGTATTTTCCTCTGATTTTCTCTAATCACCCAGTAGCATTTACTCATAAAGATTAGGCCTTTTTAAATCCAAATTTGCATTTGAATTGTGTTAAACAACTATGTTTTTCATTGTACACTGTGCCTAACGCACTGTTGGACAGGACACAGTTCTTTGCATAACACTGTCTCCTATTCAAGGCTGCTTTGCAATGCACTATCTCCCCTTAGAGACTTCATTGCCCCCTGAAACCATCCAATTTCCATTGAGTTTGTCATTGAATTTTTTATTTTATTTTGTTTTCTGCTGTGTTTTGAAGAGCCTGAAGCCTCATATTGACCAGTGACCTTATCTACCTCTTCCTCCTTTTAAATAATAGTTTGTTCAATGCTTATTTAAAGCGATTTTCTTTATCATTGACGAATTCATTTCAAAGTATTTTCATTGCTGCATTAGATCCATTTGATTTTGAAAAGGAAATTGTCGTAAATTCTTCATTTCCTGATAGGAGAAATTGTTGTTAAATTCCTCATTTTTCCTTCAAAAGAGAAATTTTTGTTTAATTCTTCATTTCTCAAAAGTAAAAGGCATTTGTTTTTGTTGATTTCATGCACTTAGTTTCCTTTTCTACATTCATAACATTAAAGGGATTGAAAAGAAAAACCTACATTTTCATGTAGTGGATTGTGTGTTTTGCAAAAGGAACAATTAGGAAAGCTGCATTTTAGTTTGTGCTCTTTGATTTGTTTGCTCTCAAATTGATTGCTCTTTCCCTCTAGTAGCTAGGATTTTCATTAAAAAACTAAAAGTGAAATATTGCTTATTATTTTAGTTTGCATTTTAGGAATTTCCAATACATCATCGCGGTGAACCTTGAAAGGAAAATTGATAAACAAGATCAACTTAAAATTTATCTCAATTTACCTAACAAAGCATTGGAACCATAACGATAACATTTAGAAGGTCTAGGCTAGAGACATGTTCCAGTGTTGTAAAACATAGCAGCTGTCGTTAATTGTCTGCGATACATTCCGAGTGTGATACCTCACTCCACGTATGTAAGTATACCTGTTATGGCCTAAATCTACCTCAGGATGAGGAAGGCAGAGTCTAGGGTAACATCAAACCACGCTTAACCTGGTAGCTAGCCCTACCAGATCGGGAGAGGGCTCTCTCCTGGTCAATCTCAGCAAAAATAATCAGTGAGGCTTGAGATGATTCGAATAAAGGCTGATTTTAGGCTAGGTATATATGTAAAAGAGTTTGATTTGATTTTGAGGGTGTTTGTTGGATCAAAGGGAAAAGCAGATTTTGGGTCTGGGGAATGAGGCCTAGTTTTTGCAGAGATCTGAATGGGGCAAGGTAGGAAATTGTTTTGACACTTCAATTTTGAATGAAATGGATAGCTTAGACCGGTGAGGAGTTGAAGAGGGCAAGAAACTCTCAGGAATCATCTTCAAACAGTTGAAAAAATAGAAAATTAAACAAACCCTAGGTAGAGCACTGCAAATTTTAATGAATTCCACCTTTATCCTTGTTTGTTTAACTTGAGAAGAAATAAGAGGGAAAATGATACACATAAAACACCAGTAAACTTACATTAACAGAGAGAAATACATCATCAAAACAAAGAGCCACATGAATCCCAAGGAGTGCGGCAAACCCTGGTCTATTCCTTTGCCAAACTGCAAAGATGAATGTACAATGATGCTCAAAGCAATCCCCAGTGTCCAACCATACTAATGACTGAAAAACCACAAGATATAGACAACACTAACTCATCCCCAGCCTCTAAGGGTTGAGCTCACAAGTTTAGGAGCTGTTTCAACAAGATCTAAACTGAGAACTGGAAAATAGGCAGTGGAACAACTTGCCTCTATAAGATAGGAAACTGATTCATTCAATTACAATTCACCTTTTGATGGATGAATCTACCTCCATGAGTAAAAATTTAACAAAATTACATCAATATCCATCAAAATACATCCAATTAAATCATGAGTTTAACATTTGGAAATAAGAAAGTCAAAATGTCAAAAACTAGGCGAAAAACAGAGTTACTGAGTCCAAAATGAGCAAAAATCCCCAATGCGCCGCGCTTGATTTCTCTATGCGTCGCGCCAGTTTGGAGCTGATTTTGAAGGCCTTCCCGGTGTCCAAATTAGCTCCGAGTGGGCTTGTTGGAAAGGTCTACCTGTATAATTTCCAAAACAAGTGGAATTTCTGAATTTGGCTTCCATTTTCCCCTCCAAAAATGAGTTCTCCCAACACTGCTTCCTGTGTGTCCAAAAAGGGGAAGAAAGGTCATTTTTAGGGTGTTTTTGACCCTTCTGGAAGCCCAAGACCTGTCAAAATCTCTTGGCCATAAGTAGGCATGCATAATTTTCCTTGAAAAATCCCAAGATGTAAATTTTTCACCAAGAGGAGCTCTTAATCATAAGCGCGTGCCAAGTGGCGCGACGCATAGAATTGAAAAATCTATTTTTAGGCCAAAAAATCAAAATTTGCAAAAAGTGTCCCAAATTTCTTGAAATTTTGGCTGAGTGTCATCCATCATGTACTATGCTGGGCCAAGGAAGCCTCAGCCAAAATCTGAAGTCTATCTTTCCTTTTCCGACGCTTTGAGGCCTTCTTCAACTTGGCCTTCAAGATTTTGATCCTTGCTTTGCAAACATGATTTCTCGCCCAATAATGATTGGCCATGTGCCTCAACATGTTCTTTTCTTTGTTTTCCTTCTACAACAACTTTTCCAAATGAATATTTACCCTTTCAAGCCAAGCTTCATGATCAACCTCAATCTCTTGCTCAATGGATGTCATCTCGGTTTTGCTCCTTTGGGCAGCTTGCCGATTCTCACGTATATTTTGCAACTCCATGATAGTTTGCTGATCTTCTAAATGTTTGTTTCTCTGCTCAATGTAGTTGATTATCCACTGGGATCTTTGTAATTTGAGGGACAAAGTGTTTATCTCCGCCTTCTGCTCTTGAATAATCTCTCTCAGCTTTGAGCTTGGTGAGCCCAAATCATCATCAATGAGTATGAAGTTTATATCTTGGCCTCCTGAAGGCCCCTCATCATGTATTGGCCTCTTGCCCTTGTCCTGTATTGCTGATGAAATAAGCGAGACCCATTCCACCCCGGGTGGAGATAATACTCGCTTGGCTGCTGCAAACAATCCTCTAGTGCCCCTCTGATAGGTGACAAACACTGGCACACTAGCGGTCTGTGTCTCATGACCTTCCTGCTGATATGAAGGTTCACATGCCTCATGAAAAGCCTTCGAAGGTACCTAAGGAGCTGTGAAGAAATCATTAGAAATGAAATCCTCCCATGAAATATCCTGCAAACCAAGTTGATGCATAACCACAATTTTGATGAGTGCAAAGTGATAGATACTGTTATACTGCTCCTCAGGAGTTTTCCTTTGCACGAGGGTGGTCATTTTCTCAATATTCCGGCACATGAATTAAGGGAGGTTCATCATTCTCACCCTGGTAAAATGCATCAGCAACCTGACATGATAGGCATAGAGGCGAGAAAACCGGCCCTCACAACTGAAATATTTGATAATGAGTTTCATCAATGGAGAATATGAATCTTTCAAGAACCGAAAGGGAAAAACTCTGCTGAGTTGTCTCAAAAAACCAGGCTTGATATATGGCTCATAGTATTCCCTATCAACCTGCTACCTTTTATTCCATTGTTCTCCAACATTTGGAATACCGGTTGCTAGAGAGATGGACTCAGGTGTCAAAGTGAATGTCACACCTGCAAGAGTGACTTGGCCATTATGTAAATGCAGCACAAACAATCTGGCCAACTCCTGATGGTGGTGGACTCTAGCAACCATCTCACAAAACTGATAACAAGACTACTGTTGAAAACATGAAATAGCAAGAGGACAGGCCTGCAGCTCAGCAAGTGAAGTAGGCTCCTTCCTCACATGTCTGCCACCCTTGTGAGGTCTCCTAGGTGCATACAATTCAGTTGTAGAGTCACTGTCTCGGTCATAAGAGGAATCTGTCTCCATGTTTGCCAAAGTTTGTGTTGTCTTAGATGAGTATGAGAAGTTTTGGTGTCTTTGGTTTTTGTTGCCAAATGTATGACAATATGTGAGAGGCTATGGAGGGAGAAGGTAAGGGGGATGTTGAGAGTATTGCCAATTGAAATTTGGGGACTTAAAGAGTCTTAGGGGTAGTCACTAGGTTTTTGGGACAACATTTGGGGTTTGGGATATTTGTAATTAGGATGGGATAATGGGAATATGGAATAGGGTAGATGAATTTTAGGGATATGGGGAATAGGGAAATGGGCTGATGGAACTAGAATAACAGTGATGAGGGAATAACAAGGTGGGGAAGTGGAAGTGATAGGCACAAAACCAAACTATAAACCCTAAGGAAATGTTTCTTGAACAAGCAAATAGGGTTTGAATTTTTGTTTATTAAATCCTCATAGACATCATAAGATTCACGTTCATTGGCAGTGGAGGGGTTACTTGACTTACTTGGACCAGAGGTGACCGAGGAGATTTGACATTTGAAGAGAAATCATAGTGAAATTGCTTTGCGGCCCTACGTGTTGCGTAACCAACCCAACGCGTCGCGCCACTCCTATGCGTCGCACAGGTGTATTCTTAACACAGTGGGGGCCGACCCAATGCGTCGCGCCTGTCCAATGCGTCGCGTCACCCAGCCAATGCGCCGCGCACTGAAACTTGCACAAATTTTCCTTCAAACTGCTCCCTTCATTCTACACGGTTTATCCTTGGCTCAATCTCTCCTCTTGGCATACAAATGAACTCTTGAAACATAAAAATGATTTATATACCAAAGATATTTAATTCTCCATTTCAAAAAAAACCCACTTTGTAATGTTTCAGATTTTGACACTTTTTAAAACTCTGTTTTAAACAACTTGCTTCATTTTGGCTTTTTGACTGAATGATGTGCTTTCTGTTTGTCCTGCAGGGAATGGATTTGCTGGAGCTTGACAAAGGTGACCAGGGTTGCCAGTGAAATTATTCTTACAACTGAGAAAACTTAAAATTACATTACATTTATACATAAAAAGATGAAATACTCTATTTTTCCTCAAAACAAAGTTTTGAAGAAAAATACATTATTAATTATATGATGATGAAGTTTTTAGTACTGAAACCTTATTTCAAACTCCTCATGTTCCTGCTGACCATTATTTGGCATTCTGAAGACCTTATTAATGAAACCCTAGACCTAATGACACTAAAACCCTAAAAATGACTCTTTGCAAACTATGAGACAAAAAGTGACCGCAAATGATCTTAATGAACAAAAATGGGCCAGCAGGTAAAGGACATGAGGGACATGAGCAACAAGCCACTACCGTCAGATGATCCATGCTCCAATGGAATGTAGCTGACCGAGTGAGACACCTAATATGCAATGCAACAAGAGGATTTTGATCACTGACGGAGGGATGAAGATACCGACACTAACAATACCGTAGCTCGTCCACGTACTTTCGGGTATATTGGGCGGTGTTACAGTACAAAAAGTATAAGGGGGTGCTCTCAATGTGCGGTTTCGCATCAGACAACGCTAATACAGACTTGGGCCTCCACATACCTTCGGGTATATTTGGGAGGAAAAATTTTAGGTGCTATTGATCCATAGTGAACCGAGTCGGCCACCTTGTAAATTGTGATACACCGAACACAATATTCGGGGAGATTGCTTGCCTGTACTTATTGGTTCACCAGGAGGTATTCTATAGTTCACAGCTTCTTGGTAAACCTTTTTCCTGACATTACCCTTTTTTTTGTTTTTTGGTTAAAATAAATGAGTAAGCGTGGAAGAAAAAAATCCTTTCCCCCATTGTTCGTGTATATTAGCATTGAAACCACCTTTACCACTAAAGGTTACTCCTGGTCGGTGAAGGTGACATAATTCTACTGAATCAAGTACTATCAGTACCTCTGGAGAAGAATCATCTTCCCATATACCAGAGTTAGCTCAAGTTGTTTCTACACATCCCGGTTTGTCTACTGTTGTCGAAACGGAGTCCTCACAGCTACCCGTGGTCACGATCCATCCAATCAGTGAGACCATACCTCCTGGACCCGACGTTGTTCAACCAGAAGTTGATCCAGATCCTGTCTCCTTTTTTCCAGAACATCTGAATCCTGAAGTCAACCAACCGAAATTTGTTCCTGCATTGGTCATTCCACAATTTTCTGTAGCCATTGAGTCTTCCATATTACACAACCAACCTCTTGAAATATACTTTGGGCCCGAGGGAGAAATACTTCCAGGTTTAATTTCGATTGAATAAATCCCACAAGACAAGACACCTTTAACTCCAACCCATTTTGGGGAGGACCTTTACCTGTACGAGTATTTTCCTCAATCACCACCCTCTGATTTTGTTGATCCTGTTCCTATTCAAATTCCCGTCAATTCAAAAGGGTATACGTTTGGTCAAGTAACCATGCCTAAACCAACACCTTCGATTGGGCCATCTATTCCAATTACGTCAATACCTGCCCTCGCTACTCCGTCTATGTTTACAACTTCACCAGAGTCATATTTTCATGGTGGCCCTATGGTCCCATTAGGTTATAAATCATTATCTGAATTTTTCTCTGGTGCATCTTCAAAACCATGGACTTTACCAATGTCATCATCCAATATTATAACTGGAAACCCTATAGTGAGTACTGAACGACTTGATTATTTATACACATCATTAGGGAAATATCAAGCTGGTCCTTCTGGGTCTATACCATCCAGTACCATATCAACTGGACTCTCTGCATTTGGAGAGCAATATTTTCTGTCTTATTATCCTCCTCATGTTGGGGGGCAACCTTTAGTCACCAAATTTGATAGTACTCTATCACTTTTTGGTCAACCTAATGTCAAATTGAATGTTTGTCAATGGCAACCCACTCTGCCTATCCAACCACAAATGGTTGTACACTCGTATCAACCAGTTCAACCTGTTACACCCACATCATTCCCAATTGTTAATACATCTTTACCCCTATTACAGAATCAAAATGTTGTACAACAACCGTTTCAAGCGGGTCCTTCAACTCAATACCCTCAAGTATTGGGTCCATAGACTCCAAATCCTCTAGTTAATTTATAAACAACAACCTGTACCCGGAATCATTTATTCACAAGCTGGTTTACCATTATGGGATGTCACAGCCACAACTAAGTTATAGATATCCTCAACTGAATCCAAGTTATTCTAATTTGGGTTATAGCATTGGTGGACAGACCCCTTGGCAGCCTCAGGCGCAAATGCCTCAAACTTCATTTCAACAAGTATCATATCCAGGTTTTGGTCAACAAACTCCTCAAGCATTTGCTTATCAAAACAACCCCTACCTGGGTTACCAACAACATATTCCTTATGTTGGTCCTCAAAGACTTGTTGCTCAAGCAATTCCATCATATCCTAGCTATGCTCAACCTAACCTTAATAGATAGTTTCCCTTTGTTGCAACTTTAGAGTTATCAGATTTAAATTGGCTAACCAATGATCGAATCAACTATGCTCCTTGGTGGCCGGTGTTACCTCACAAATTATCCTCGGATATTCCTAAGTTAAATGGAAACCCTAGGGAAGACCCGTTGACTCATGTCATGACTTATCATTTATGGTTTTCATCAAACTCCCCGAATGATGATTCTGTTCAACTACGTCTTTTCCAGCGTACGCTCACAAGTCCGGCTGCAAAATGGTACATTGAGTTACCTCGAGCTTCTTTTGATAATTTCACTGCCCTAGTGTTGAAACAGGGTCTCCTAACAAGCTGCGAAAATGGTCCATTTTGATTATTTTTTATTATATTTAGTATAGCGCAGGGGTTTTGGGGCGGGTCAAAGCCCCACGTATTGTAATGGGTCAAAGGGTAAACTAGGGGTTCGAAAACCATGGGTTGCGGACCATAAGAATGTTGAGGCTAGATTGTTATAAATAGAGATGCATTTTGGATTGTAAAGGATAGGAATGGATGAGCTATTGATGCGATCTGTGGTTTAAGCTATCTGTTTGGGTTTTCGGGGAACGAACTCTTGCTGGCTGTGTGCACGGAGATCCTAGTCCAGCTGTGTGCGGACCCTGCTGCTGTGTGCGCAGGTTGGGAAGGGAATTGTAAGGGAATATTGATGAATGAATGAGTGCGAAGGATTATTAGAGATCTGAATCTGTGAGTACTGTTGTATGAATTGCTGATAATTGCTGTGTTATGTATTTCCTGTCTTTTCGCTGCGAAGGTCTATGTACTGAATGCTTGGATCTAGATCTATTCCGCTCTGTTTATATAATGCTGTGTTGATGTTATAGAAAGCATATAACTATAGATACAGTGCACGTGGATGCAAGTAGATACATAATCAACCCTGCGAAGAAACAAGGTAATTTGAACAGAACGTAGCCTTGCTTGCCTTACCCTTCCTTTCTCAGGGTGCAGAAACCTGGTTCTAACACCCACCCATACTACTTCGGGTGAGACTGTGACCTGTGAAAGCAGGTCACTGCTGAAAGGGCCAGTAGTATAGGGGTTTGTTGGCAAACCTTGCACACCGAACCTAGGTCAAGACCCTGAAAGCCAGCACCTAGCTACTGTATTTTTGACTCACTTCCAGTTACCCATACGATATGAAACTGGAATAGAACTCTTGACCAATTTTAAATAGACTAATGCTACTCACATTTCTGATCATATTCATAAGTGGCGTCATCGTCGTAGAATGGTTAAGACATTTGTTCCGAATCAACTCCTTGCTGAGTGGTTCATTAAGTCCCTGTTACCATCTATAACTGAGGATGTGGCTAAGGGTGGCGTCGTCACAAAAGAGAAAGTTATCGCTCGTGCCCAATATTTAGACTTGATTTATACTCAGTCTAGCACGTTCTATGAAAAAATTCCTAACGCGTCGAGATCTAATTTTACTGTTCCTACTCAATTAAAGGACTCTCATGCCGGAGACGGCTTGATTGGTACTGCAAGCACACATCATACTACTGCATCTTATCCTGCTCCTTCTTCCAAAATTAATACCGTGTCATTTGACAATGGCAAAAGTGACAAGCAACCCAGAAGTAAGAAAAAGGGTAAATCTAAGAAAAATCAAACTTCTAACCCGCAGGAAAGATCATATGATCAATCGTCTGGACTAAGGAAACCTCGTTATCGATGCATAATATGTAATGAGGAACACTTTGTTAGGGATTGTCCTCACCGCGCTGAAGTCTAAAAAATGGTTAATACTTCCCATGCATCAGCTGTGTTGACAGACCCGTTTCCTAATCACGACACAAATTTGGTTGCTACGAATCCAACTTCTAGTTCCCAAGTGCTTATGTTATCTGTCACAAAACATTAAATAGATATTTTGGTGTCAACGCATAATAAATATTATGGTAGTCAGGCCACTTATCAACCTACTACCTCGGCTACGAATCCGTTTATGGAAACAGTACCGCCTACTGCTATTCCTGAATTGATGATTAAGCCACCAAAGGGAGTCATTCATAAATCGACATATAATCCTTGAGCAAGAGCTGCACAAAATTATAATATATTTGAAGACTTAGCTCAATCCCCTTCGGCTATGTATGCTCTTGAGGTATTACAAAATTGTCCCTCCCAAAAACAGGCTTTATTGTCAGCTATTGGTGGAATTGATCTGACTGATTCTAATCTTGTCGTCTTTAATCATACGGGCTATGTGCCACAACTACCAACAGAATTGGTATTCTATATACAAGTAAATGTTCTCAATCACCTTGTTCATCGTACTATTATTGATGAGGGAGCATCTACTTGCATTATGTCTCTAAATTGTTGGAAGTCACTTGGCTCGCTGCGCTTATCTCAATCATCAATGACGTTGAAGGCTTTTGATGGACGAACTTATAAGCCTTGTGGTATTATTAATAACCTGCATGTTGAAATAGGGGGAAAAAAATGAATGTTAATGTCGAGGTTGTTGACAGACCCCTTGAATATAATATTCTACTTGGAAGGCCATGGGTATATGCTATGACTGCAATTGTTTCTACATATTTTAGAATGATTGCCTTTCCATATAAAGGTATTATCACAGTCATCAATCAACTATCCTTCTTTGCCTCTGCTTTGCAGGTAACTGGAAGTGTTCCGTTCGTTCACGCACCCCAACTAGCACTTCAAAACATTGGTGTAGGACTCTTAAAGGATTCCACTCTGATGGGAACCTTTGCATTACCGTCACCTGCGACGTCGACAAAAAATTCAAGTATAGATACTTGATACATGATCTCTTCCACTCCATCTGGCTTAAGGAAGAGTACGGATGATTATGAAATAGTTACGTTGGATGATTTTTTTCCGCCCAGCCCTATTGAGCTGGCATAGCAATCAATCTATCTGGCTTGGGCGTCAAATCCGAAATCAGCATCGCCAATTGTTTGGGTTGATCGTTCCTTAGATTTTGGTACTCCTTCTGATCCTTTTTCCTCAATGTTCTTAACAGATGAGAATGTTTTGGAAGCCATGATGTCAGAAGGAGAACCATGGGAATATTATCATCATCGTTCCCATCTTCTTGATTATGAAGAAAACTATCTTAGTGAACTATATCACCCATCAATCAAAAATTTCTTTTCAAATTCTTTACATATTAATGCAATCGATTTCGAGCAAAATCTGTCAAATATTGAAGAAACCATTTCTATCGATATTTCGACCAAACCTAGCATTGTAGAAAATATTCATGTTGGTGTATCTTGTTCTCCATCATAACTTAAATCATATCACTCTCTATTTCGTGAATTTCATGATGTATTTTCTTGGTCTTACGAGGAAATGCCAACGTAGATACTAGTATAGTTGAACACACTATTAATATGTATCTTGATGTCAAACCGGTGCATCAACGCCTTCGTCCTGTTCATTCAAAGAAGGCTGCTGCCATCAAAGCAGAAGTTGAGAAAATTTTGTGTGCTGGTTTCATTTACCCTGTTCCGCTAATTGAGTGGGTTTCCAACATTGTTCCTGTCATGAAAAAGCAAGGAACCATTAGAATGTGCGTCAATTATCGAGATGTCAATCTTGCTTGTCCAAAAGACAACTATCCTACTCCCTTTATCGACCAGATTATTGATGATTGTACTGAATGCAAAATATTTTCGTTCATGAATGGATTTTCTGGCTACAATCAAATCAATATTCACCCAGAGGATCAACATAAGACAACATTCATCTGTCCCTGGAGTACATTCGCTTATAGGAAACTTCCATTTGGTTTAAAGAACGCTGGGGCAAGTTTTCAGAGAGCAATGGATTATGCTTTCAATGACATCAAGCACATTGTTCAATCTTATCTAGATGATTTACCCATGCATTGACGAAATCAGACTGATCACCCGATGCATTTGAGAGCCATCTTTTTACGCTGCCGACACTACAAAATTCGCCTCAATCCACATAAATGTGTGTTTTGTGTTGGTTCTAGTCATTTGCTTGGATTCGTCGTCTCAAAAGAAGGAATTCGAATCGACCCATTGAAGGTTCAGGACATTCTTGATTTGCATGCGCCATCAAATTTACTTCAGATACAGAAACTTCAAAAAAAGGCTAAATTCCTAAGGAGGTTCATACCCAACTACGCTGAAATGGCTAAAGGATTTACTAGGCTTTTGAAAAAAGGGTTCCCTTCCATTGGGACCAAGTTGCGCAAGCTTCTTTTGATGCTGTTAAGGATACTCTTGTCTTGGCGTCATTAATGTATCCCCCTAATTATCCCAGTGATTATTTCCTATATATCTTCGCGACTGAAACGACCATTGCTATGGCATTGGTCCAAGTAGAAGATGGGATAGAACATCCAATTTATTATTTGAGTCGTAATCTCAATGATAAGGAAGTTAAGTATTCATATGTAGAAAGGATTTCCTTGGCAGCTGTTCAAGTTGTCCAAATATTTTGCCATTATATCCTGCTCCAAAAAACTACTATTGTTTCAGATTGCAACCCCATGACTTATATCTTATCACGTCAATGGCTGGGGGGAAAACATTCAAAATGGATTGTCATTTTGCAAGAATTTGATTTGGAATTCATCATATCCAAGTCAAAGAATTCTTTAGTTTTGGCGGAGGCCGAAAAGGTTTTACATGATTTTCATGCTGGGGCTTGTGGTGGAAATTTAATTTGGATACGCTATCGCGCAGAAGATACTCTGCGCCGGTTACCTTTTGCCTACCATATTTCAGGACTGCATTCTCGCTGTCAAAAGTTGTCATGCATGCCATATTTTTGATCACAAAATCCGCAAACCGCCAGTGCCAATGCATCCTGTTGTCTCTGTGGGACCATTTTCGAAATGGGGTATTGACTTCATGACCTGTAACTCTCATTCGTTCGAGGGGCATGGTTATATTATTGTCGCAGTAGACTACTTTACCAAATGGGCTAAAGCGATGCCTACATTCAACAACACAGGATAGACAGCTGCATTATTTTTCTTTAATCATGTTATTGCACGGTTTGGGGTCCCACAGGCTGTAGTTACAGATCATGGGAAGCATTTTCGCAACCACATGATGGATGAATTGAATGCCAAGTTAGGATTGTCACATGATAATTCTACTCCTTATTATCCACAATCAAATGGACAAGTTGAGGCTATCAACAAGGTTCTTAAATGTATGCTTCAATGAATGATAGGAGTTCGTAAAAGAAACTTGCATTTGATCCTATACTCCGCCTTGTGGGCATATTGAACCTCGGTGAGAAATGCAACTGGATTTAATCCTTTTCACTTGGTACATGGTCTATAAGCTATCTTACCAATCCAATGTGAAATACCATCGTTAAAACTTGTAATTGACTTTTTACCTGACACCTAAGAAGAAGAAGAGCATATTTTTAACCTCATCCATCTTGATGAAACGCGTCGTGAAGCCCAATTGGCCAACGAAGCACATAAGAGACGTATAAAGGCGCAATACGACAAAAATGTCTAGCCTCACATTTTCTCAGAGGGCGACTTGGTCTTTATTTATGATCAAGAAGCTGATGTAATAGGTACATGAAAATTTGAGCCATTATGGCATGGCCCCTATATTGTCAAAAGATTCCTTGCTAAGGGTGCCTATGAGTTGGTTGATTAAGATGGGATTCCATTGGCGCAACCCAGAAATGGGTTGTATCTGAAACGTTACTATGCTTAATCATGAGCGTAGTAATTTTTTGTATTACATTGTATATATATGCTATTGATTTGCATTCACTATATTAGTTTACTTTTAGAGTTTTCTTGACGTTAGTAATCCACTTTACATTTTATTGTAGATGTCTAAATCTTCGGAACCTTTTGTTGGATATGCTGATGGTGCTAGTTGTAGTACGCAGAATCTATCCTCTGCAACGTGGGCCATTTTCACTCCGAACGACGAGTTAGTGAGTTTTCAAGGGATTTGTATTGGTAGATAGATGAAAAAAATCACTGAGTATGGCATGTTGATCGAACTTCTCTCTGATGCCATTTAATTTGGTATTAACCACATAATCATAAGGTTAGACTCACAACTAGTGGTATTACAACTTACTAGTGTTTATACTGTTAGAAATCCAACACTGCATCATTTGTTCCTAAGAGTTCAACTTTTGGAAAGACACTTTGATTTTATTCAATATCAACACATTTCCAGAAATTTGAACACATTAACTGATTCATTGGCTAATCAAGTTCTAGACAGAAATTTGCAACATATGTAAAGAAAAAATTCACATCATTGAATAGGACTGCACAATAAACATAGGAAAACACTGAAATCAAATAGATAGATAGTTATAGGTTTTCAAAAAAAATTTGTGCCCAAGACACATTGGTCATCTGACCTCAAAATTTATGCAAAATGTAAAAAGTAAACTAGCAGTTCTCATGGCAACATGCTATAGATCTAGCTATCCTATGCAATAACCGCATCCAATGGTTAGGAACACCTATAGTGTGATGTTGTAGTCGCATGGGTAACTCTTCGATCCGATAATCCAGAATCCCAAAATTCAACCCCTCTATGTGCTGCCGAAGCTCAGTCAAAGTCTCAACCATATCAAGATCCTGAAGGACTGCTCTCCCAACATCCCTCTCTGCTGGCTCATTTGCTTCACGCTCTGGTTCCTAGACCGATTGAACTCGACCAACATCTGCATTACATCAAACATTTAGTTTTTGGAAAACATCAAAATATAAAAACATTGTATAAACCTTAGAAAAATAAAAAAACATGGTTAAAAAATTCTTACCTATTGCACCCCACTGAGCACCGTATGGTAAAGCTAGATCTGGATCTCCTCGGAATTCAACGCCTGCATATGCATACTCATCAATGGAAAAAATTTGTTGCCTGAACCAGGCAAAGAAAGTAGTAGAGAACACAATGGTCGATTGGTCTGCATGCCTACCCATTAGTTCTACCCATCTCTGCATCCATTGATCTCTAGGATTAGGCACATCCAGTGTCACATGTTGTGGCTGCATCAGTGGCATCCGTTCTAAGGAAAATGATATGAGGATTGAACCAAAACTGAAGTTCTTCTTCCTTCCTCCCTTTTCTTTTTTCAGTTGGTATTTTATATGAGAAAGTATAGCTTCAGACCAGTTGAATACTTTTAGCTCCATACACTCTAGCGCGTACTGCATATACGATCTATTCGCTACATGTAGTGTAACGGTGCCAACAAGTTTTGCGATCATGAAAATGATAGTTCTCAAAGGAAAATATCTAACATACCGGATGTTTATCTTTCCATTTTTTCTTGGCTCTGCCCCTGGATAACAATGTTGCAAAACATAATCTCTCACTGTCTCTCCTCCAAGAATAGACCTTGAGAGCGAAATAGGTAAGACTCTCCTCGACAAACCTGTGAGAAAGTATACATCCTCAAATGTTATGGGAACCAATTGGTTCTTAATATGAAATGCCTCGATAGCTGGATCCCATGCTCGAACTAATAACTCCAAGAGTTCTATTTGTTGCCTCATCCCTGACAACCGGAAGTACTTTAGAAGTCCACAATCTCTTAGGGCTCTTACTATGACTGGATCATTTAGGGAAATCATATCTTGTTCTTCATGCTCTCTTTCCCTTCATGTAATCGTCATTGTAATCTGATGGAAACCTGAAATACAACCATAAGAACCATTAGATTCCTTTCAATGCAAAAAATTGGGCAAATTTTGGGCATGATGCAAAAAACAAAAATGTAGATTGCGCCCAATGCAGGCTCTAGCAAGAGACAATGTGTTGTGTATGCAAGTAGCCTTCAATTTAGCTACTATGCAATGCACTTTTCGATATCCAAGGGTGCGTTTCCCTCTTTTGGAGCAGAATTTACCCTAGGGACCCCAAAACCCTAAAAATTTGCAGAAATTGGAAATGAAATGATTACTGAAGGAAAGAGGAGGTTCATGGCACTAACCTAGATCAAACGGAAACAAAAACTGTCCACAGAAATGATCACAATCAGTAACTGAAGTTCAGGGGAAAAATCAAGTTTAGAGCTCCAAAATGCAAATGGTAACTATGGAATGGTAAAAATGAATAGTAAAACTACTTTTAATAGTCATTTAATTGTTTGTAAATTATATTTATTGCTATGACTATAGTTTTATTATGTTTTTATCATGAAATAGGTATTTTTAATCCATTTGATGTTGTTTTGAACAGGGTTTACAACTGATGAACAGATTAGTCGTGCAGATTTATTTCAAGAATGATTTGACCACAAAGCATACTTTTTCTCCTTATTTTTAAAGCTTTGTTAAAAACGAAAAATATTTGAAGCGCACTTTTATTTCTTTTTCGAGCTTCGATATCTGTGAAAAAGGAACCCCTGGAGTCTTCTTTCAGCTCTTTTCAAACTTCGATAATGTGAAAATATTGCCGAGCACTTGTCTTTTCGAGCTCGTAAAATTAAATGAATTGATATCTACTCAGTATAAGTTTAACCCTTTTCCAGACTGAGATATATTATTTACGAAAAAGGAATACCTTGGTCGAACATGACTAAAGAGGTTCTCTTAGATATTATTTTACACTTTTTTGGATCTGAGTGACAACTTTACGAAAAGGTACTTATGGATTTTTCTTTCATCCTCTTTTTTCAAACTCTCTAAATATGAAAAAGGACCAGGCTATCACTGTCGTTAAGCTTGTTAAAACATAAAATAGTGATTGGCTTGTCGATCATGGCAATAATCGAGTTTCATTCATCGCTAGACTCGTTAAATTATTAAATAGCGATACTTTATTCGCCCGAAGGGTTGAATTATAGATCAAGAAAATGTTATGCTCCTCAATCTTGTTAAAAAATAAAGAGGTATTGGTCGACAAATGACAGGGGAAAATTTGGGAAAGTGAGCAGAACGTTTTATGGTAGCAGGTCACTCTTGAACATGACACTTCACTCCATCACCGTGACTATTTGGGTTGGGTAATATTCTTGATGGTTCATTCATACCTATGGTTCATCATACCTTCACTTCGGTTTTGGGTCAATGCTGCCAACTCATCTAAGTGTCGCCGATATGTTCAAGAGAAGTCATCCAATGAATACTCATCCTTCTGCAATACTCATAAACCTTCATGCTCATGATCTTCATCCCTGAAAATTGCTATATCAAGTCTTACCTTTGTCTCCGAAATCAGTAACTCCCATTTCGCAATAAGGTGGCTTCCTGTCGACGATAAATCATTATCCAGAAAGTTCACTTAGAAACATCCGATTCCAGTACCATGAGGCTTGTTACAACATCGACAAGATCCTCACTTCTGGACCTTTGACTGAAAGATTTTGTTTGGCGTCCGACATCAAATCATCTATTCATGCCTTATAAAATGTACTGCAGTACCTTGAGGGCCATTGACATTAATGGTGGTTCTCTAGCGTTTGTTAACAACTCACATCATTGGCTGGTAATCAAACAATGTATTACCATGTTCGACTACAAATCATATATTTGCATGGCTAGACTTGTACCCGAATGATCAAGTGAACGAGATAAGAAGACCTGGAATCTAGTTTCATCCATCTGGGCTGCAATTTCATGATTTTTGTACACATCATCTGTACGATGACCTTACATACAGATTGTCATCTGAACATGGGCCTATATCTGTAGGCATGTCTGTATTGGGCAACATTCCAATGTAGACGAATTTCTGAATTGTGTACATGTTATTATATTGTTTATGTGCTGAACATGGGAATGCCTACACTCAACAATTTGTGATAAAAAAGGATATATCATGATGTAATGTATTGTAAGATTGATGCAGGTCGCCACTCCACTTCATCTCCAGCCCATCACAGTGTAAATCATCTCAATCAAAATATTTCTATTATTATTCTGACTTCATGCTTTAGGGGGCAATTGTTATAGGTCAATTTGGGCACCATTCCCAATGACTTGGTTAACTAGACATCATCTCCAGAACCAATGAATAGGGTCTATCATCCCCTATCATTTCAGTTGCTACATGCCCTAAGACAAAGAACAAGACAAATCATCCATGACTTCCATTTGCAAAGGTTTCCAAGATTTGAAGTTTATATTATAACATATGAGAGCTCACCAACGCTGCTTCTCAAGGGACTAACTGCAATGCATATGCCGGTACCTCCATTCAAAGTTGCTCTGCAAAGCACTTCCCGACACTCATAGGTGCGTTGCTCACATTGGGAGTTAAATTCTCATTGTTCCGGAATCTCCACTTGGCCATTGCCTTCTAGAATATTTCACATGTGTCAAACTTCAAATCCATGTGTCCATTTGACATCTACAAGATTGGGAACATGCCTTGCCTATTATTAGAAAGTAATTGATTGTAAAACTACCTTCATCTCATCTATAAATTGAGCACAGATCCTAGTGCTCGAGAAGGAAGAATTTGAGTAGAGAAATGTTGGTGGAATTTCAACCGAGGAATTGATTTGAGTGACATGCTGCTGGAGAGATGTGCATTGTGATGAGGTTGGGATGCTGCTGGAGATGGTGACACTAAATCAATCACTGGGTTGTAACCTCCCCTTCTATCCATTAATAAAGATTGCTGCTTACTTTCCCACATATGTATCTGTATAAGCTCATGTTTTCCATATTATGAATTCTTATCTGATGTATATGGGTTATGTTTCATTGATTTAACTAAATAACTTGAATAGACATCTGCATTATTGCTATCTTTTGCTGTTTTGTGTTCATTCTTGCAGGAAATATTTTCGCACATCTAGCTTGGATTTGAAGCTACATTAAGAGCGACAGAAGGAGAATAGGAAGCGCTTGGACTCCAAGTAAGTTCTTTGATTTGTTTAGTGTGTCTATTTGCAGTTAGGAAAAGTAGTTGCAAAGTATTTAACCTATTGCTCTAGATGAGCACTACATCTAGGGAAGAATGTTTTATCCACAATCCATAATTCCACATAACATCCTCCCAGGAGATCTCCTAGTCACATCTTCTTGGCTTCCGGATGATAACTGCCTCTTGACATGGTTGCATTCATGATGTCTTCCTTTTTGCACATTCTTCATTCCCAAGAACTTAAAAATTTTTCATTTTCTTGTTCATATAAAACCACCTCATATTCCATGAGAGTATGTTATGTTGATTTCATCTGTCAGTGCACCAAGAGATCCTCCTTCATAGATTATACTTCTAAATATGGAAGTCTATTACCTGCAACCATATGACATGACTTCACAACATCCAGTGCCGGCATATAAATATATACATACCTCATACCTTTATCATTTAAGTCATCTTGTAGTAGTTTTACTAGAATGAAGAGCTTCATTCCCTTGGCATGCTCCATCAATATGTCATCACATCCCATAATTATGTTTCCATGATGACCCTTGATCTTGATGACTTCCTTCCATTAGTAATGCTACCAGAGAGGTTTTCCTGGAGCTGCTTCACCAAGAGTTCCTACCATGCTTTTATCGTGATTCTATAATACACATTTCTTTCTATCATACTATTTTACAACCAATAGAAATAACTTAAAGGAGAAGATGATCTCAATCGTAATGGAGATCACTCACTTCTTATTTCTTAGATTTTTTTGTATCAGGTTATTCTCTTATATCTGAGACATGGGATCCTTCCTTTTTCCTCTTGTCCTTTCTAAATTTAGGACAATCTCGTTTATAATTCCCAAGATCATTACATCCAAAGAATCATGCTTTTCCCACATTTCTTTTCTTATTATGAGGACCAAATATACCGAATCTTCCTTTCTTCCTTGACATGGCGGAAAAGGCTTGATTCTATACATTCGATCCTGATTTAAATCTTGATTCTTCTATCTTACCTAGACTTTGGAATGGCATGACTTCTTCTCTCCCATCTATGTTGGAAGTGGAACCCCTCCATTCTTTAGGTAAAGAATTTTGTACCATAGTGAGTATTTCTCTATCAAACATTAATTCTCCCAACTTCAGTAGTTGATCTTGTATTGCGAAAATATCCATCAGATATGGAATTATTCCTTCCTTCGACATTCTCATTTTGTATTGTTTTTGTCTCAGGGATATTATTTCCTTTGTAGAACCTTTCGAGAATAGTTCCACCAATTTATCATATATTTATTTTGAGGATTCTAGCTTTGATACATAGAGAATGAGAGAGCCTTTTATGGATTATATAAGAAACCTTCGGGCTCTTATGTCTCCCTTCATGTATTTGATATATGCTAGAATGTCTTATTTTGGAGGTTGAATTGTAGATCCTTCTATGAAGCCCATAACTTCATTTTCAATTAGCTTCAGATCTATCCTTTTCTTCCATGCATTAAAGTTTGATAACCCAACCAACTTGCTGCTCTCTATACAATAAGTCATTTTAACAGATTTAGATAAAGTCATAGATACTTACTTGAGTAAGTGACTTTTTCCTTTAGCGACTTCCTTCATGATGACGAAGAGGTAAGGAATTTCTTCTAAGATAGAAATCTTCAATCTAGGTGATCTTGGATCCTTGATGGAAAAGGACGTCTTCAAAAGATGATGTCCTCTTCTTAAGAATGTTTGGAATATAAATCTTTGATGGAAAATATTATTTTCTTGAAAGGTTGATCCTTTGATTGAGATAAAGATCTTTCTTGAAAATAGCTTGAAATTCTTCCTTGAAAACTGATTTTACTTTTCACCCAAACTTTGACTTTTTCTTCTTGGAGTGTCTATTTGTTAAGTAGCCCTTGAGTTTAACACCTTAGCTCTGAACCATGTTGAGAATTTGGAGGGTTGGTGATTAATTCAAATTATATTCTTGATAATTACTTGTGTGATTATTTGAGTTACTTATGTCTTCTCTTCTTTAGCTTATTTAGTATTTCATCAAGTCAATTATCAAAATACAAGAGACACAAGAATTAGGCTCCTAGAGCTAGGGAAAAAAATCTCCCTCTTAGAGAGTAAAACCCATAAGGAATTCTTCTTATAGATATTCAATTGACAAGTACCATGACCATGACCTAGAGACTTGACCTCAGTATGCCTCCAAGCCCTTGTCTCTGCTCCAATTGTATTCTTATGATGATATTCTTTTCTGCACTGCTGTACACCACCACTTGGAAAGCTCAGTTCCCAGTAATTAGACAATATGCTTCTTTGAAATTTTCTTTGTACCTCTTTATCTCCATGTCTTTGATCCTTAGCTTGCTATAATGATATTTCCCTTTAGTCGTTTTTCAAAGATATACTAAGCACACTACTCTCAAAACAGTAGACCTTTAGTCCTTCCCTTTCCTAGTAGATCACCCTTCAGAATTTGCACTAGAACAAACCTTTGATTCACTCTTGATCACGTAACTGGTTCTCCTTGATGTAACCTTCAGTAGTGTTATCACTCCGCAAAATCTCTAAGGTTGAAGAAGAAATCCCAATAGAGGTAACCATAGACCAGTATTTTGGCTTGGTATCTAGCCTTACCAAATCAGAGAGGGCTCTCTCCACAATAATCACAACCAAGAGGGCTGGATAATTAGGGTTTTAGTATAGGTATGAGTACAAGGGTTTGTTTTGTTTTGATTAGGTTTGCTGGATGAGGATTAGGTCATGTTAGGGTCCTATAATAATAGGATTCATAATTTTGAATTGACTTTGAATAGTATTTTAATATGTACATACTTTGATTTCTGCAAAATTGTTTTCCCATATTAAAAAAATAAAAAATGTTAAGAGGGTGAAATTCCTAAAAGAAAAATCAAAGGACTTGAAAGAAAAAATATCAAAAAAGAATAAAAAATGAACCCCAAATAAAAAAGAGATAAAAATAAATCATGAAAGTGATGCAAATTCAAATGCCACTACTTTTTACTTCACTTTGAAAAATAATATTGTGTGTATCTTGTTAAAAATTCCACAATACATAAAGGAAAAACTACTTAATCTTGACCTTTCATGCTTTAAAATTAATGTTGATAGATAGAGAATAAACATCTAGCCAAACTGTTTAATCTTGGAAGATTAATAGTTAGGTAGAGAATAATAAGGAGCTCAACAATTTAATCCGAGCCCTTGGAAGAAATAAGGATAGAATTAGTTAGTTTGCTGTTTAAAAGAAAAATGAATAAGGGTTTGCAAGCTCAAATGCACCCATGTAAATGAAGAAAAAATGCTAGGGTAGTTTATGGGAATGCATAACCAGTTTTCACAAGCGTGAATAGCAGAAAATTGGTCATTTCACTTACAAAATTCCTTTCAAAATCATTCCCTTGTAAAAATACCCCCTCCCTTTCATTTTAACCCTTTCCCCCTTAATTCATTCTTTTCCCTACAAAAATCCCTTTTCCTAAGTTAAAATGCTCATTTATTCTTTGGAAAAGTAAAAATCCTTTATTAACTTCCATTTTCATTCAAAAATACACCAAAAACCCAAAAATACTTTATCCTAAGTTTAAATGATTAAATTATATATCAGGCCCCACTGAAAATATCCATCCCCGATAGTAATTTTACATTAGAAACTTAGTGTATTTAATAATCCCGCTCATATGCTAATATTAACATTTAATTTATTTATTAACTCCCACATTAAACCTTTACCCTGTATTTTAATTAATTCCTTTATATATATTATCCCCAACCCTTTATTTAAATTTAATACATAAGTTTTGTTTCCCCGCATATTATATATCTTGGGCCCACTATGTATTAAACCCACTTACTATATATTACCCCACTTATTATATAATGGTCCCACTTAGCTTAACCCCATTGGTTATATTGTATAAACCCCGACCATATCACATATGTAACCAATCACATTCCAGACCCCACGCCATCAAATCTCGATACTCCATCACATCATCCCATCCGTCAGATTATCACTGACCTGATCTAACAGCCAACAAACCTTGTCACACATTTGATAGCCCGATCCTTAACCATACCCAACCTTGCAAAATGCGCGGTTTGTGGAGCTCACCTCCCTGCTACGTGGCTAGTTTTTATTTGATCGCATCGATCCGAACTTTACCACTTACCACTTTTCACTCATGAGAAAATCACTGAGCAGTTTCTCCTACCCATTATCCAAACCACTTTGATATTTCAAAAGACCCACGCATCTATAATAATCACTGTTGGTTAAAAATTCATATAGCTTCCCTTTGTTAGCCCTTTTACCACTTTCTGTTACAGTTTTTCACTGAAAGAGCATTGCTGACTGTTTTTCAAGCATAGATCACACTGCCAACCTCATTTTATGCCTTTTTCACCAGAAATCAAGACTATTTGTTGATACAATCATTGCAGAAATGAATTGAAGCTCTATAAAGACCAAAAGCTTTAAAGAACCTCCGCTGCTTCAGAAACCCTTCTGCAAAACAAAAATATTCATTTTTCCCAGGTATTCCTCAAAGAAAAGGCTTGTTTCTTGATATAAAGAGAAAATAATCAGTAAATGAATTAAAATAGAAGCCTTTGCAGACAAAAGGAAACCTTTTGTACCTTTCAAACCTTTCATATAGACCCTAGGCTTCCTTTTGCAGAAATTTGAGGTACGAAGATTACTTTTGGTCACAGAGAATACAATTTTATCAATTAAATCAAGTAGAAGCCTCTGCAGACCTAAAAGGAAAACCTTATAGCTTCCCAAATCCTTTTTTATGCAAACCCTGGACCTATTTTTACAAAATTTTGAGTACTGAGATTGTTTTTGAACATAGAGAGTACAGTTTGATCAATTGAACAAGTTTATACCTTTGCAAACCATAGAAAAGACCCCTGTTTCATCCGAAATCAATATGCAAAATGTAATTATATTGCTGAGGTTCTCCCAAAGACCTGAAACCATCTCTTAAGTCAAAAATTAATCAATTGAAGAAATTTAACAAAAGAATGACTTCCAAAAGCATTGTATCTGTCAATCCTCTACAAACCCCCGTTGTAGATGTAGAACACACTCGCCTAACTGACAAATATTTTAAGATTAATGACACAGTCACTGAATTTAACCTTCTTGAGCTCCACTGTTGGAGCCATGAAAAATCCATAGACCAAGAAGATGAGGTTTTCATTTGGGAAGCTAATTTTCCAAAGTATGTATTCCCACAAACTTTCCAGTGCCTAGAAGTAATAAGACTATGTCAATATTGCTATTACCCTAACCAGAGAGCCATAATAAACCCTGAAAAATAAATTCTGTTTACTATTACAGATGATTCAATCAATCAAATGCTCTAGATCCAATCCAGACCAGATGAAACCCCTTTTTCCATTAAGGCTCTTACATAGTTGTATCTGAATCTAGATCTCCCTAAGAGGTTCCAGATATTCCAAACTTTTATGCCTTCATCTGTAGAAATTCCCAAGATAAATCCTCCTTACCCATCTGCAAAATTTTCTGAAAGAAACATACATATCATTAGCATGCTATCTTTTATTCTTGGTTATTTCACATATGAACATGCTGATGTTGCAGTACTAGGTTTTTTGTTTACTTTCACAGCTGGTCAGCCTCCTGCTACCATTTTCAAATTTTCCCAATACCTTGCTGATAATATTCATGAACAGTTGGTCAAAATGCCTGAAGAAGGTGTTTTCAAGTATTCCTCAGTCCTATTCCACATGTTTTTATACTTTCAGTTTGAGAAATTTGCCATCAAACTTCAGAAGCTTGATGTTGAAGAAAACCCATAGTCAATCATATTTTGGACTCCTTTAATAAGAAAAGACTCCACACAATCCACCTATACAGAGTTTATTGATTATTTTATTCACCCGATGGTCAATATGATGAACAACAACATGCAACCAAGAATTAGTGAGGAAATTTAGAAGGTCCTACAATTTTCAAAGCACAATAGGACATGATATTGGTACTTGTACCGAAACCATACAGAGATAAGGGTATATGGATCAAATCTTATTCCATATAAACTGCCCAAATAGCTCCCAATGAGGTTATTTTCCCTTGAGTATAGAAGGCAGATTCTTAATTCTGATTCAATCAATTTCTTAGCAACTAAGAAAAAGACACAGTTCAAAATAAAAAATCAGGTTGGCCCTTTCATTTGTAACAACAGAGATGCAAGCCCAAAAGATGAAAAGTATTTTCAGGAGTTTAAATTCAGTAAGATTTTTGTATGGTATTATGATCCTCTAGGAGTAATAAGTAAAATGTGAGTTAAATGAAAACTAACTCCTTATGTACATGGGAAGAAACCAGATATTGAGAAATACTCTAACCAATATGAATGGTTGAAGAACACCTTGACAAAGGAAGAGAAGCAAGGTGATACTAGTCAAAATTTGCAAACTCTAGCCCAAGAAGATAAACGCTCAAAGAGAATCAGAGAGGAAGGATCATACACTACAAAGACTACAAATGAAACCAAATTTAAATTGATGTACAGGAAGAAGCCTAAATTAAATCCTGTCAATGAAGAAGTGGAAACAATAGAAGTGATTGACACAGATACAAAATTAAAGGACAATGCACCTCCTACAATGCTTAAAGAAATACACCAGTCTTCAACTTCTAACACTCAGCTTATTCCAAAGAACACAGTGTTTAAATTTCATTTTCCAGCAAACCAGAAGAGAAGGAAATGTACATTATGCAGAAATACAGAGAGATAAATATGAGAAATGAAGCTTTGAAGACTGATACATACAACCAATATTGGAAACAATCACCCAATGACCAAAGCATATTGCTTTCTGCTTTTGAATATAGAACCAGAAAGATGCAGATGACCTTCCTGCAGCCTAAAGTAAAGCATCCCAAATCATCAGCAGATTATAAAAGGTCATCATATGAAGTTCAAGCATATGATCTTCGCCCTATTGATCATATATAATTTCACAAACAAGCTGGTGAAATGATTTACTCCATAATGAAAAATAAGGCCATGAGTGTACAGAAGCTCCAAAACACTCTTGCAAACATCAAAGATCAACTCAAGTTAGAAAAGGCTTCTTCATAGGCTGAGGAAAACAAAATCAAATCACTAGAATATTTGGTTATTGAAGTAGGATATGATCTTAGTAATGTCAAAGTTGCAGATGAATTGATTAAAAAGAAGAATGCAAACATTGTTGCATTAAAGAAACACCTAAAACTGCCTCCTATTGAACATCCTCAAGCAAAGGAAGTGTTAAAGGATGCAAATCAGAAATATGAGATGATGAATCTCATACTTCAGTTGACTGCCCAGATAAAGGAAATGGAGAATGAAATGGACAAGTTAGTCCAAGAGAAAAAGGCCAGAGAAGAAGTTCCCGCGAATGTAATTCCTGTAGTGACAACAACTGTGCCTTATACACTAGCATAATCATTGGCTCCTATAGTCCCAATGGCTACAACACTTCCTGTCACCTCATCAACAACTTCAGCAACAAAGTCTTCAACAACAACAACACAACCTACAAATGAAGCAAATAAACTAGTCAAAGCTATGTAGGGCATGTCTATTCAGAAAAAGGAAATTAATAGACTTAAAGAGCAGCTTAAAAGTATGGAAGATGAAAAGAAACTTTCTAAGATAATGCACAAGAATGAAGAACAAAAGGCAAATAGTTGAATGAGCAATTGAAGAAGTCAAAGAAAGATCTAACATTGAAAGAACCCATGGCACAAGCCAAACAACAAATTTGGGCCAATATCATTGAATCTGTCAATGATATTTGGCTATCCATACAGATTATCTATGAATAGAAAGACTTAGTCAAAGCAACAAGAGAAGCTATTCAAAACTTTAAAAGAAGAACTTGGAAAGAAACCTGAAGAGGCAAATGAAATAATCAAATTCCTTAATTCCAATAATAGGCAAGAACTTGAAGAGATTGGAACAAGTGATAGAACAGAAACCATCCTAGAAGTTAGGAAGGTTAATTCAAAAAAATAATTTGATGATACAATTAGAAGAGAAATGCCAGAATATGGAAGTTGCAATCACAAGGCTCATGATGAAGTTTGATACTCTCAGACAAAAAGGCCTTCCAAATCCATTAGTTATTCATGAAAAACTAATGAAGCAACATGATTATGATAAGAAGATGAGAGAAGTGGCTAAGGAGCAAGCCAATAACTCAACCATGCAAGTTATTCCAACAAGGAAGGTACTTTACAAAAACTTTGAGAATATTTTTTACCTACAGCATGAGGTAAAACACCTATTTATCAACAATCCTACATTCTCAAAATACATAGAGGTTGATGAAATATTTAGGAGGATGGTGAAAATTAAGTTACCAGAGGCAGAACTTTGGGAAAAATTGACTGATTTACTATGAAGATCAAAGCAGTCAAACAAGGCAGTCAAATGAGGAAAATATAAGTTAGGAAAAGATAAACAGAGCATGATGTTTTAAAGTTATAGTTTACAGTAAATAACATAAGTCAAAAGGTTAAAGAGTATCAGTTTACAATTATACTTAAATTCAAGAAAGAAATTAGAAAGCAAAGATAAAGCTGCCAGCGTATAGAACACTCCATTTCCTAACAATCAGCCTACGTTGAGAGACAAGTCAACAGCAAAATATCAACAATTGAACAAAAAATCTATAAAAGCAGGGACAACTTGCATTAGTTAGATAGTTTTCTCTATATTCTTGCATGAAGATATTTCTTTTTGCTCGAATAATTCCTAAGTTGTTTTAGGATATTTTGTAAGAGTTTTTGTATAAATACTTCTCATTTTGAAGTATTGAGTGTGGATGAATTGCTGAACATTTCTATAGTTGTACTATTTTGGAACGTGAGGGTGATTGTACCAATTTCAAGTCAACAGACTAGATTAAAGCAATAAAGAGATTATATTACAGGATTCATGTGTTGGGCCACTATAGTGAAGTACTTTCTACTTGTTCAATTGTTTCTTTTTGAATTTTTCACATGCTCATATGTTTGCTTAATCTAAATGATATAACTGGAATGTTATTACACAATATGTTTAATTACACTCTATCTTGAACTGTTTATCATTTATATGTTTTTATTCTGATATCCAGATTAGGAATTCTTAATTTTTCCCTTGTTTCGATTGACCTCTGTCTTTTCATTCATTATCCGGATTTTAGAACCCTTAATTGCTCTCTTAACCTGATTGAAACCATTTTAACCATCAGCTTAAGGATATGAAGTGACTCAACTATCGTGCCTGTGAATACTTCCCTTTAGAACCTTGATCCTACTTCTGCTGCTTGACACTTTGAATCCATTAGCCTAATTGAATACAAACCTACATCTATCCATCTGAGTAAGTGATTTCACCACCAAAACAAATCCAAAATCAAATCCCAAGTAACCCTACATAACTAGCCTAAAATCAACTACAATCAATAAAGATAAATCATATAGAGAGAGCCCTCTCTGAGCATTAGGAAGGCTAGATCCTAAGGCTTAAAATTAGGTTTGTGGTTACCTCTAATATTCTTTAAACCAAAATATTAACAACCCTTGAGAATTATTGGAGTGATAATATATTGGCGACTCCACCAGGGAACTAATCAATCCTCAGTGTTTAAAATTAATCTTAAAGGAAATAATTTTATTTATCTTTTCACCATAATATTGTTTTAAAGGGTTATTAGTAAACTCTTCATTAAAAACTGAAATTCTAGCTTCCTAAAGAATTTACTATACCAGGCCTAATCTAGATCCAGTACCTGCTGTCATAGTAGATAATCTTGATAGAATTTTAAAGAAAAACAAAAAAGTATAAAGTTTATGTAATAAAAATTCATTGATCAAAACAAATTCTCTTCCCAATAGATTATCAAGTTTACAAGACATTGAATTTGATTTAGCTTTTGAGCAATCTTTGTTTAAAACTAAATCAGAAAGTGACATCCATAATAATATAATAGATCCTGATTTCATTTCATTTATTGAAAGTAGGAAGGAAACCGTTTCACTAGATTTAGATGAAAAAACCCTAGAAGTTTATGATAAACTTGATGCTTTAACTGCAAATTTGATTAAGGAAATTTATGAAGCTTATTTTCAACATTCAGTTGAACTGACTGCTTTATCTGCCTATACCCCTAAGCCTTCGACCAGTCATTTAGATACAATTCATTTAGAATATGTAGGTTCATCCTTGTTTACTACCACCTCATATATTATTTCCACCACACTTCATTCCACATAATCCTTCATTCCTAATCTTCCACTGCAACCTAGAGTTTTATTTCCATCCCCAAATACTGCAAGTTCATCCTCTAGCAATGCTGCTGCATTTTCAAGCACTTCAATCACATTTCCCAACACCTCTTCTAGTATCCCAACTACATCTTCAAGTGTTCCAACTACATCTGCAAGTACTTCAAGCTCATCATCAAGTACTTCAAACTTACCTCCTAGTTCAGCCAATATCTTAGCTATGGCTGCCAAATATGCTCCATTGGTCCTATAAGCCCCTCTACATGCCATGCCCCAAGACTACCAAAGCAAAATATTTCAATTTGATGGTACTAGTCATTACACTTCCCAAAAACATGTTAACAAAATGACATATTACTTTGAACTGCATGAAATAGATGAAGCCGATATTCAAATGAGACTTTTTTCTCAAACTTTAGCTGGTGATGTAAAGAAGTTGTTTAAAGGTTTTCCTGTTGGTAGTATTGCTAATTTAGCTGCTTTTCATAGGATGTTTATTAATAGATGGGAGAAAAATAAGATTCCATTAAAAATTTTGTCTGAATTTGAAAACATAAAAAGAGCACCTAATGAAACAGTTCGGGACTATTGTACAAGATATAACAGTATCTACAATGCAATCCCTGCTAATCTTAAACCTCCTCCAGACTCTGCCCTGATTAAATTCCCTGATGGATTTGATACAGATATGGCTTACCAGTTGAGAGAGAGAAACCCAGAAACCTTAGAGTAGATGCAAAGTAATGTTGTAAGTGTAGAGGCAAGCTTGTTAGCTAGGAAATCTAGATTAAGAAATGAAAGAAGGGTGACAATAAAAGAGGAAAAATTAACCTCAGATCTGAAAATAGATAAATGAGCAAAACATTAGAAAGAATGATGAATAGGTTAGATAATATGGAAAGGAAGCCACAGTGGGATAACCAACAACAAGGTCCTCAAATAAGAAATCCCAATTTCAAGAAAAACACCAACACTGGTAAATCTAGAGAATCAACACTTGATCAAACAAAAAGACCACCTTTCCAAGAGAACTATGCTGAAAGTTATCACCAAAACGAAGATGATGAAGACCCTCAGATTAATCTAATGGGCATCAATGATGATAATACCATTTTTCTTACATAAGAAGAACATGAATTATATTAATTACAAGAGTTACAATTAGAATCTGGTGAGTCTTTTGATTACAAGAAAGGTTATGAGTTTGCAATAAATGAAGTTCATAAGCAATATAACCTTAGGAGAAAGAAAAATGTAGAAGTCCCTACTAAGAAATCTGCCCAAAATCAAACAAAGAAAACAATAGAATCTCCTACAAACAAAGTACTGCAAATTCTTCCTAGGGAAACCCAACAAAACTCTAGTTCAACTCAGAAAAATTCAAGTCCTAAAATTACACCTAGTCCTGAAATTGTTGACATTACAGATATTGATGTTCAAATATCAGTTGATCCTCAAAAGTCTGCTACTGCTAAAACAACAACTTCTGCTAAAAAAACAATTTTAGATCCAAAAACATCTGCTGCTGATCCAAAATCAGCTGATCCTAAAACAACTACTACAAAAACAGTTGCTGAAACTTCCAAAACTGCCAAAGTTACCACTGCTACTCAAATTGTCCTTGAAAAGAAAAGAAAAAGCAGTAAAACAATGGAAACACAAACAGAAAACGAAAAACCAACTGTAGAATAAGAAGAGAAACATACTCAAATTGTAGTTACAAAAGCATAAATAATTCAGTTAGGAAAAACACAAGCACCATTTAACATCCAAACTGAGAATACCTATTCCTTCAATAGAATTGGTTAAGCATGATTTATGCAAGTCACATATCACTGACACATTAAACATAAATGAAGGAGAAGACTCTGTCAATTTGAGTGATGACCAACCAAAATTAATATTTGGTCCTAAAGTAAATGGAAAACACCAAGAGGGAGGAGTTTCTCCTTTCTACATTAGCTTGACTGTTCATGATTAGATTTTACATAATGCCATGTTAGACTCAGGAGCTTCACATAATTTAATGCCAAAGCCATTATGGAAACTTTGAATTTAGACATCACTAGACCTTATAAAGAACTTTTCTCATTTGATTCCAGCAAAGTGAAATGTCTAGGTTTAATCAAAGATTTACGTGTTACTTTAGTTCAATACCCTGGAAAAAACATATTCATGGATATTGTAGTAGCTGATATCCCTCCTAAATATGGAATGTTGTTGTCTCGCTCATGAGGAGCCAAACTGCAAGGATCTCTACAACTAGACATGTCTTATGCCACTATTTAAGTTTTTGGCCAACCCAAGAAACTTTACAGAGAGACATTAATGAAGTACATGGCTAGTAGTGTAGAAATACCTCCAAATTATCCTATTTATTCTACACCTACTGATATGGACTCTTTAATTTTATGTAATTCTGAAACTGGTATAGAGAACAACACATAATTAAAACAGAAAGAGAAATACCTAGACAGTGAAAACATATTTCATGAATCAATGCAACACCTAGATTTTGATGGATCAATGAATAAATTAGGGGCAGGAGCAGGAGTTTGGATTCAAAGCACGAAAAACAACCATTCTGAAGGTCATTCCTTTAGATTAAACTTCAAATGTACAAATAACATGGCAGAGTATGAAGCTCTGATTTTAGGATTGTAGATTGTTAGAAATTTAGGAGGCAAAAGAGTTTCTATCATGGGAGACTCTGATTTAATTGTAAAACAGATTAGAGGAGAATATTATGTGTATAATCCTAGATTAAGCCAATATAGAGAAACAATTTTAGATTTGATCAAAGAATTGCTTGAGTGCGACTTTGCCGTAATTCCTAGAAAACAAAACACACAAGCACACAGTTTAGCAACTTTTGCTAGTACCTGTAATCTACCTTTTCAACCAAATCATCAATATACAACATAAGTTAAACACAGGCCTACTATACTAGATAATCTAAAATATTGGCAGATATTTTCACAGGATGAACAGATCTATCAGTTCATGAATGCTGAGGGAGAATTTCACATTTGTAGCATAGATACATATTGTACAATAGATGATAAAATAGACAGTGAGATAGATGTAAATAACTTAGATTTCACTAAACGTACTAAATTCACTCAAGTAGAAATAGATAATTTGGAAAAGGTAGAAATAGAAGAATTAGCAGATGATGATTCTGACATTTTAAACCTTAAAATTAACTTTTTACCTAAGGGATTAACCCCATTAGAAGATATTTTTGATTCAAATGATGTTGTAAGAAAACCAAAGATGGAAACATTAAGATCAGATATAGAAGAATGCAATATAGGAACAGAACAAAGGCCTAAACTCATCAAAATTTCAAAATCCCTACCTCAAGAAGAAAAACTAAAATACATAGCTCTGTTTAAGAAATTTCAGGATGTATTTGCATGGAGTTATGAAGACCTAAAATCTTATGACACTAAAATAATACAACCCAAAATACTTATAAAAGAAGATAAAAAACCTTTCAAACAGAAGCTCAGGAGAATCAATTTAGTTTTAATGCCTTTAATTGAAAAAGAGGTTAAGAGAATGTATGAAGCCCAGATAATTGCACCTATCAGATATTCTGATTGGGTTTCAAACTTAGTTCCCACTAGGAAAAAGACAGGGGAAATCAAACTTTGTGTTGATTTCTAGAATTTAAATAAAGTGTCCCTAAAAGATAACTACCCTCTCCCCAATATGGATCATATTTTATAGAGGGTGGTTGGTTCGTCCAGGATTTCATTTCTTGATGGATTCTCTAGGTACAACAAGATTTTAGTTTAGCCAGAAGACCAGCCAAAGACTGCATTTACTACTCCTTGGGTTACTTTCATGTATTTGAAAATGCCTTTTGGATTAATGAATGCAGGAGCCACCTTTCAGAGAGCTATGGATATAGATTTTGATAAAGAAATTCATTATTTTTATTGTAATCTATCTAGATGATATAATTGTATTTTCAAAAACTGATAAAGAACATCTAGATCAACTGAGACAAGTGTTTATCAAATGCAGGAAATTTGGCATTTCTTGAAATCCCAAAAAGAATCTCTTTAGACTTGAAGAAGGCAAACTATTAGGGTGTATTATATCAAAAGAGGGAATTAGGAAAGACCCAGCTAGAATAGAGGCCATTCTGAACATAAGACATCCTAGGAATGTTAAAGAATTATAGGCTTTCTTAGGTAAAATCAATTTTCTCAGAAGATTCATTTCAAACTTAGCAGAAATAATTAGAGAACTCAATAACATGTTGAAAAAAGACTCAACACTTAAATGGAATGTAGAGGCCAAACAATCATTTGAATCAATCAAACAAGCCTTGACAAGAACACCAGTCCTAATAAGTCCTAATTTCAAAAAAGATTTCATTATTTTTTCTTTTGCTTCAGAACATACTATTGCTGCAGTCTTACTGTAGAAAAATGATCAGGGCTATGAACAACCCATTTTTTTTTTCATCAAATCACTTAGAGATTCCATGTTAAAGTATAACATAATGGAAAATCAGGCACTAGCATTAGTGAAGGCTATCAAATACTTTAGAGTGTACATCTTGTATTCACACATCATTGCTTATGTTTCAAATTGAGTAGTAAAGGACATTCTGACTCAGAATGGGCCTGATGGTAAAAAAAGGCAAATGGATTACCACCATTTTGGAATATGACATGGAAATTAAGCCCACCAAACTCATTAAAGGTCAAGGTTTAGCCAAACTCATGGCTGAATCAGACTGTCATTCTTTAGATATAATTTTTATTGCCCAATTAGATGATCAGGAAGATATGGTGACTCCACAAATCAGTGAAGCATTTTCAGATTCACCATGGTATGCATATATAATATTTGTATTACTAAATTTACAAGCTCCTCCTAGATTATCAAGAACTAAAGCTAGATTTTTAAAGTTAAAGGCAATGAAATTTTGTATCATAGATAATGCACTGTTTTGGAAAGAGAATGGTGGCATTTTATTAATTTTTTTGCTTAAATATGAAGCTGATAAAGTTATGGAAGAGTTTCATGCAGGTGACTGTGGATGACACCTTTACCGGAAGTCAACTGCATATAAAATCCTGAGAGTTGGCTTTTACTGGCCTACACTTTTTGCAGATGTGAAAAAGTATGTGACCTCCTGTCACAAATGTCAAATATTTAATGGGAAGAAAAATCTACTACCTTTACCCCTTAAACCCATCTCCACAGAAATGCCTTTTCAGCAATGGGGTTTAGACTTCATTGGTGAAATTCACCCACCGTCCTCAGCCCAACATAAATGAATTTTGACAACCACAGACAATTTCACCAAGTGGATAGAAGCCATTCCTTCTAGGCAAGCCACTGATACTGTCATAATCTCATTCTTAGAAAACAATATACTGTCAAGATTTGGATGCCCCCAAAAGCTCATTACTAATAATGCAGCTTCTTTCAAGTCTAAAAAGATGATTGAATTCTATAATAAATACCACATTACCCTTGGCCATTCCACTGCTTATTACCCTCAAGGTAATGGTCTTGCTGAATCCTTCAATAAAAGCCTTGTTAATATCATCACGAAACTACTAGAAGACAATAAAAATACATGCAAAAGAAGGTTAGTTAATGCCTTATGGGCAGACAGACTTACCACAAAGAAGTCCATTGGTACATCCCCTTATCAACTAGTATATGGGATGGATGTTGTTTTTCCATCCTCTTTAGGAGTACCAGTGATGAAGATGATCCAAGAATTGCAGGTAGAAACCAATGATATCCAGAGAAGGATAAATCAAACCATACACTTGCAGCAAAACAAGGAGGAAGTCTATCTCAAGTCTCAAGTTGTTCAAGATAAGATTAAAAATATATTTGACAAGAAGACTAAGGAAGATGCTTTTTACATAGGTGACAAAGTTCTTAAGTGGGATTCCAGGAGAGAAGAGAAAGGTAAACATGGTAAATTTGACTTCCTATGGAAAGGTCCTTATGTCATTTATGGTTACAAAGGTAACAATGAATTCTTTTTTAAGGAGTTGGATGGATCCGATCTAATAGGTGGACCTATCAATGGTAGAATGCTGAAGCATTACTATTCCCCAGAATAAAAATAGTTCATTTTGTTTACTTTACTCATGTACATAACATTGCAGAGTTTAGATTGCATTGGATGTTTTTCTTACGAAGTTGAAGCCCGAAGAGAAGGCCCTAAGCTTTGAAAGACAAAATATCATAAGTATGAATAATGCAGAGCTCAGAAAACAATTTCAAGGCAAAATCATAGTCAAAATTCAAGGCCACTTATCTTAAAGTTCTTGACATTTCACCAGGAAATGCCATCCCCATGTGGAATCACTGTTAGGGTCCTATAATAATAGGATTCATAATTTTGAATTGACTTTGAATAGTCTTGTAATATGTACATACTTTTCTTTCTGCAAAATTGTTTTCCCATATTAAAAAAATAAAAAATGTAAATAGGGTAAAAGTCCTAAAAGAAAAATCAAAGGAATTGAAAGAAAATGGAAAAAAAAAAGAATAAAAAATGAACCCCAAATAAAAAAGAGATAAAAATAAATCATGAAAGCTATGCAAATTCAAATGCCACTACTTTTTACTTCACTTTGCAAAATAATATTGTGTGAAGCTTGTTAAAAATGCCACAATACATAAAGGTCAAACTGCTTAATCTTGACCTTTCATTCTTTAAATTTCATGTTGATAGATAGAGAATAAAGATCTAGCCAAATTGTTTAATCTTGTCAGATCAATAGTTAGGTAGAGAATAATAAGGAGCTCAACAGTTTAATATGAGCCCTTGGAAGAAATAAGGATAGAATTAGTTAGTTTGCTGTTTAAAAGAAAAATGAATAAGGGTTTGCAAGCTCAAATGCACCCATGTAAATGAAGAAAAAATGCTAGGGTAGTTGATGGGTAGGCAGAAGCAGTTTTCACAAGCATGGATAGCAGAAAATTGGTCATTTCACTTACTAACTTCCTTTCAAAATAATTCCCTTGTAAAAATACCCCCTCCCCTTCATGTTAACCCTTTCCCCCTTAATTCATTATTTTCCCTACAAAAAACCCTTTTCCTAAGTTAAAGTGCACATTTATTCTTTGGAAAAGTAAAAATCCTTTATTAACTTCCATTTTCATTCAAAAATACACCAAAAACCCAAAAATAATTTATCCTAAGTTTAAATGATTGAATTATATATCGGGCCCCACTGAAAATATCCATCCCCGATAGTAATTTTACATTAGAAACTTAGTGTATTTAACAATCCCACTCATATAATAATATTAACATTTAATTTATTTATTAACTCCCGCATTAAACCTTTACCCCGTATTTTAATTAATTCCTTTATATATATTATCCCCAACCCTTTATTTAAATTTAATACATAAGTTTTGTTTCCCCGCATATTATATATCTTGGGCCCACTATGTATTAAACCCCACTTACTATATATTACCCTACTTATTATAAACTGGTCCCACTTACCTTAACCCCATTGGTTATATCGTATAAAACCCGACCATATCACATATGTAACCAATCGCATTCCGGGCCTTGCGCCATCAATTTTCGATACTCCATCGCATCATCCCATCTGTCAGATTATCACTGATCAAATATAACGGCCAACAAACCTTGTCGCACATCCGATAGCTTGATCCTTAACCATACCCCAACCTTGTGAAATGTGCGGTTTGCGTAGCTTACCTCCCTGCTACGTGGCAAATTTTTATTTGGTCGCATCGATACGAACTTTACCACTTACCACTTTTCACTCATGTGAAAACCACTGAGCGGTTTCTCCTAAGCGTTATCCAAACCACTCTGCTATTTGAAAAGACTCACACATTTATGATAATCACTGTTGGTTAAAAATGCATATAGATGCCCTTTGTTAGCCCTTTTACCACTTTCTGTTATAGTTTTGCGCTGAAAGAACATTGCTGACTGTTTTTCAAGCACATATCACTCTCCCGACCTCATTTTATGCCTTTTTCACCAGAAATCAAGACTATTTGCTAATATAATCATTGTAGAACTAAATTGAAGCTCTATGAAGACCAGAAGCTTCAAAGAACCTCCGCTGCTTCAGAAACCCTTATGCGAAAAAAAAATCGTCATTTTCCCATGTATTCCTTAAAGAAAAGGCCTATTTCTTGATCTAAAGATAAAGTAATCAGTAAATGAATTAAAATAGAAGCCTTTACAGACTAAACGAAACCTTCTGTAACTTTCAAACCTTTCATACATACCGTAGGCTTCCTTTTGCAGAAATTTGAGGTCCGGAGATTACTTTTGGTCACAGAGAATACAATTTTATCAATTAAATCAAGTAGAAGCCTCTGCGGACCTAAAAGGAAAACCCTGTAGCTTCCCAAATCCTTTTTTCTGCAAACCCTGGACATATTTTTACAGAATTTTGAGTACTGAGATTGTTTTTGAACACAAAGAGTATAGTTTGATCAATTGAACAAGTTTATACCTTTGCAGACCATAGAAAAGACCCTTGTTTCATCCTAAATCAGTCTACAAACTGTAATTATATTGCTGAGGTGCTCCCAAAGGCCTGAAACCATCTCTTAAGTCAAAAATTAATTAATTGGAGAAATTTAACAAAATAATGGCTTCCAAAAGCATTGTATATGTCAATCCTCTACAACCCCCAGTGGTAGATGTAGAACACACTCCCCTAGATGACAAAGATTTTAAGATTAATGACACAGTCACTGAATTTAACCTTCTTGAGCTCCACTGCTGGAGCCATAAAAAATCCATAGACCAAGCAGATGAGGTTTTCATTTGGGAATCTAATTTTCCAAAGTATGTATTCCCACAAAATTTCCAGTGCCGAAAAAGTAATCAGACTTTGTCAATCTTAATATTAACCTGACCAGAGAGCCATAATAAACCCTGAAAAATAAATTCTGTTTACTATTACAGCTGATTCAATCAATCAAATGCTCCAGATCCAATCCATACTAGATGAAACCCCTTTGTCCATTGAGGCTCTTACACAATTGTATCTAAATCTGGACTTCCCCAAGAGGTTCCAGATGTTCCAAACTTTCATGCCTTCATCTGTAGAAATTCCCAAGATAAATCCTCCTTACCCATCTGAAAAATTTTCTGAAAGAACCAGACATATCATTAGCATGTTGTCTTTTATTCTTGGTTATTTCACAGATGAGCATCTTGAAGTTGCAGTACTAGGTTTTTTGTCTACTTTCACACCTAGACAACCTCCTGCTACCATTTTCATTTTTTCCCAATACCTTGCTGATAATATTCATAAAAATTTGGTCAAAATGCCTGAAGAAGGTGTTTTCAAGTATTCCTCAGCCCTATTCCACATGTTTTTATACTTTCATTCTGATAAATTTGCCATCAAACTTCAAAAGCTTGATGTTGAAGGAAGCCCATAGTCAATCATATTTTGGAATCATTTAATAAGAAAAGACTCCACACAATCCACCTATACGGAGTTTATTGATTCTTTTATTCACCCAATGGTCAATATGCTAAACAGCAGCATGCAGCCAAGAATCAGTGAAGAAATTAAGAAGGTTCTACAGTTGTTAGAGCATAATAGGACCGGAGATTGGTACTTGTACCAAAAGCATATAGAAAAAGATACAGTTCAAAATAAAAAACCAGGTTGGCCTTTTCATTTGTAGCAGCAGAGATGCAGTTCCAGAAGCTGAAAAGTATTTTTAGGAGTTTAAATTCAGTAAGATTTTTCTATGGTATTATGATCCTCTAGGAGTAATTATTAAACTGAGAGTTAAATTCAAACTAACTCATTATGTACATGAGAAGAAACCAGATATTGAGAAATAATCTAACCAATCTGAATGGTTGGAGAACACCTTGACAGAGGTAGATAAGCAAGGTGATACTAGTCAAACTTTGCAAACTCCAGCCCAAGAAGATAAAAGCTCAAATAGAATCAGAGAGGAAGGATCATACACTGCAGAGACTACAAATGAAACCAAATTTAAATTGATGTACAAGAAGAAGCCTAAATTAAATCCTGTCAATGAAGAAGTGGAAACAATAGAAGTTATTAACACAGATACAACAGTAAAGGACAATGCACCTCATACAATGATTGAAGAAATACACCAGCCTGCAACTTCTAACACTCATCTTATTCAGAAGCAACACAGTGTTGAAATTTCATCTTCCTCTATTCCTAAAGCAACACAGTGTTGAAATTTCCTCTAAAAAATACTCGAAACAGGTTATAAAAAAATACTCGAAACAGGTTATTCCTCTATTCCTAAAGCAACACAGTGTTGAAATTTCATCTTCCAACAAACCAAAAGAGAAGGAAATGGACATTATGTAGAAATACATAGAGATAAAGATGAGAAATGAAGCTTTGAAGACTGATACATACAACCAGTATTGGAAACAGTCACCCAATGACCAAAGCAGATTGCTTTCTGATTTTGACTATAAAACTAGAAAGATGCATATGAACTTCTTGCAACCCAAATTAAAGCATCCCAAATCATCAACAGATTAAAAAAACTCATCATATGAAGTTCAAGCAGATGATCTTCATCTTATTGATCAGATAGAATTTCACAAACAAGCTGGTGAAATGCTTTACTCCATAATGACAAATAAGGCCATGAGTGTGCAGAAGCTCCAAAACACTCTTGCAAACATCAAAGATCAGCTCAAGTTAGAAAAGGCTTCTTCAAAGGCTAAGGACAACATAATCAAATCACTGGAAGGTTTGGTTATTTAAGTAGGATAAGACCCTAGTAATGTCAAAGTTGTAGATGAATTGATTAAAAAGAAGAATGCATACATTGCTGCATTAAATAAACAACTAAAACTGCCTCCTACTAAACATCCTCAAGAAAAGTAAGTGTTACAGGATGCAAATCAGAAAGATGAGATGATGAATCTCATACTTCAGTTGACTACACAGATAAAGGAAATGGAGAATGAAATGGACAAGTTAGTCCAAGAGAAAAAGGCCAGAGAAGAAGTTCCTGCCACTCTAATTCCTATAGTCACAACATCTGTGCCTTCAACACTAGCAGAATCATTGGCTCCTACAGTCCCAATGGCTACAACACTTCCTGTCACCTCATCAAAAACTTCAGCAACAGAGTCTTCAACAACAACAACACAACCTACAGATGAAGCAAGTAAACTAGTCAAATCTATGCAGGACATGTCTATTCAGACAAATGAAATTAACAAACTTAAAGAACAACTTAAAACTCTGGAAGATGAAAAGAAGCTTGCTAAGATAATGCACAAGAATGAAGAACAGAAGGAAAATAGGTTGAATGAGCAATTGAAGAAGTTAGAGAAATATCTAACACTGAAAGAACCCATGGAACAAGCCAAACAACAGCTTTGGGTCAATATCATTGAATCTGTCAATGATATTTGGCTATCCATACAGGTTATATATGAACAGAAAGACTTAGTCAAATCAACAAGAGAAGCTATCCAAAATATAAAAGAATAACTTGGAAAGAAACCTGAAGAGGCAAATGAAATCATCAAATTCCTTATTTCCAAGAATAGGCAAGAACTTGAAGAGATTCGAATTAGTGATAGAACATAAACCATCCTAGAAGTTAGGAAGGTTATTTCTAAAAATAATTTGATGATACAGTTAGAAGAGAAATTCCAGAATATGGAAGTTGCCATCACAAGTTTCATGATGAAGTTTGACAATCTCAGACAAAAAGGCCTTCCAAATCCATTATTTATTCATGACAAACTAATGAAGCAGGATGATTATGATAAGAAAATGAGATAACTGGCTAAGGAGCAAGCCAATAACTCAACCATGCAAGGTATTCCAACATGGAAGGTACTTTACAAAAACTTTGAGAATAATTTTTACCTACAGCATGAGGTAAAACACCTATTTGTGAACAAGCCTACATTCTCAAAATACACAGAGGCTGATGAAATATTCAAGAGGATGGTGAAAATTAAGTTACCAGAGGTAGAACTTTGGGAAAATTTGACTGATTTACTATGAAGATCAAAGCAGTCAAACAGGCTAGTCAAATGAAGACAATATCAGTTAGGAAAAGATAAAACAGAGCATGTTGTTTTACAGTTACAGTTTACAATAAAGAACAACAGTCAAAAGGTTAAAGAGTATCAGTTTACAGTTAGAGTTAAAGTCAAGACATAAATTACAAAGCAAAGATAAAAGCTGCTAGTGTATAGAACACTCCACTGCCTAACAAGCAGCCTATGTTGAGCAAATAATTAGAGACAAATCAATGGAAAAATATCAACAATTGAACATCAAATCAATAAAAAGCAGGGACAACTTGCATTAGTTAGATAGTTGTCTCTATCTTCTTGCATGAATATATTTATTTTTCCTTGAATAATTCCTAAGTTGTTTTAGGATATTTTGTAAGAGTTTTTGTATAAATACTTCTCATTTTGAAGTATTGAGTGTGGATGAATTTCTGAACATTTCTATAGTTGTACTATTATGGAGCTTGAGGGTGATTGTACCAATTTCAAGTCAGCAGACTGGATTAAAGCAATAAAGAGATTATATTACATGATTCATCTGTTGGGCCACTACAGTGAAGTACTTTCTTCTTGTTCAATTGTTAGGCTTTCTGAATTTTTCACATGCTCATATGTTTGCTTACTCTACATGATATAACTGGAATGTTATTACAGAATATGTTTAATTACACTTTGCCTTGAATTGTTTATCATTTATATGTTTTTCTTCTGATATACAGATCAGGGAATTCTTAATTTCTCCCTTATTTCGATTGACCTCTGTCTTTTCATTCATTATCCGGATTTGAGAACCATTAATTGCTCTCTTACCCCGATTGAAAATATTTTCACCATTAGCCTAAGGATCTGAAGTGACTCAACTATCTTGCCCTGTGAATACTTCCCTTTAGAACCTTGATCCTTCTTCTGCTGCTTGACACTTTGACTCCATTAGCCAAATGGAATACAAACCTACATCTATCCATATGAGTAAGTGATTTCACCACCAAACCAAATCCAAAATCAAATCCCAAGTAACCCTACATAACTAGCCTAAGATAAACTACAATAAAAAAAGATAAATCATATAGAGAGAGACCTCTCTGAGCATTAGGAAGGCTAGATCCTAAGGCTTACAAGTAGGTTTGTGATTACCTCTAATATTATTTAAACCAAAATATTAACAAACCTTGAGAATTATTGGAGTGATAACAGGTCAAAGAGGCTAGGTCAGGGAAAATAAGATGGGAATTGTAGTCCATTCAATGGGGCAAGGTAGGTAGAAATATTAACACTTTAAGGTGATTTTGTGAGATGGTTTCAGACTGATGAGGAGCAAGGAACAACATAAGAGCTTTATTCTTCCTAAACTGAAGAAAATGGACAAATTATGAATAATTTCCCAAAATAGAGCATGCAAGAACATGTATTCTGCCTATCAACTTGAAAATCATCATATAATAGACATGAAATGGTTTATGAGCTTACAAAACATTCATACAAATGAAACAAGAGAAGAAAAAATGCTAAACATCCATACCACAGGTATCCCAAAGAAATAGTTGCAACTCTTCATTAATTTATGGCCAAAATGATTACACTATAGTCCTTGATCAATACAACAACATCCAACCTTTTCCAAAATTGCAAAATATCAAACATTTGTCAAGCACACCATTTTGGTGCAGGAGCGCCCTCCATGTTGCAAGCCACTTTTGGAGGCCTTCCCGGTGTCTAAATATAGCTTAGGATGGTTTGTTGGAAAGCCTATCCAGACTAATTTTTAGATATGTCTTTAGTTTGCAGAATGGAGTTTATTTTACCTGTCAAAAAGTGATTCTCCCACAGATGGTCAGGCGCGCAATGTAGAGGCAAAAAATGAGGCAGAACATTGATTTTTTGTGTGTTTTTTCACCTTTTCCCCTGCCAGTTGTTCAAACTAAGCCTACAAAAGTTGTTTTCTGAAATATTCATCATTGTTCATTTGTTGGATGTATTATTTTGGCCAAAAAGTGCCTCAAATAAGAGCGTAATGCCTAGGGCGCTGCGTGTTTGACAGTTTAGTTGTCACAAGACTGTCTAGGATTGCTGAAACACACAAAAACTTCAAAATTTGCTAATTGGCTGCTGATGATGTGGTTAGGCATGGAGTGATCCTTCAGCTAGTATTTCAAGCCTCCTTTCCTCTTCTTGCATGGTTAAAGCTTCAATTTTTTCATTGACTCTTTTAAGCTTTGACCTTGTAATTTTGTTTTTCTTGGCATACTGCATGGCCCTCTTTCTCAATATATCATTATCCATGTTTTCCTTCTCCAGGAGCTTCTCTAGATGCTGTTTGGCCATGTCAAGTCATTTCTCCCGGTTCTCAGCGATTACCACTGCAAATTGTTCATTCAAAGTGAGATGATTAGCAACCTCAACCAACTTTTACCTCTCTAGTTCTAGAGCTCTTTTCAGCCCTCTAGTCCTAGGCCTTCTCCTTGGCACTTGTTATTTTGTTTCATATGTCACACCATATGTTTCTAGTGTCTCTTCAAGGAAAAATTTTGCTTTTTCTGCCTCTCTTTGAGCTGTGATGAATTTCACCTCATCAATGAAGTTCTTTGTTTTCAGCTGCTAGTTCTCCTGATCAAGAAAGGTTATTACAAATTTAGATCACTCAAGATTAGTTTGTATCTCCTTAATATTGGATTCTTTCTCCTTGATGACTTTGCTAGTGATCTCATCATCATCATGCTCATCTACGTCAACAAGGTCAAAATCATGTCCTGTCTCATGGAGGTCCTCCTCCTCATGTCTGATCTCTGCCTAAATCTATGCCTCTGTCATATTTTGCTTCCCTTTGTCTACCTGCTTTGTCAATGTAGAAGGCAAGGCCCCTTACACTATGTGTGGAGAAAACACATGCCTGTGACCTCTCTAGTATTTTTTTTCCAATGGCTCTATCTCAGCCACATTGGCCTTCTTAGGTTCACTGATCTCAGCTCTACTAGGTGACCCAGTATCAGTGTGAAATGGAGATGATGGTGGTGAAATAGATGAACGAGACTGATATGATGACGATGCATGAACTGTGGACTAAGATGGAGGAATGGATGTGGAAGGATGAGATGACAAAGGCACATCATGGGCATGCTAAATAGGTGGAGTAGTGAATATGTCATTAGTTATGAAAGTACTCCATGAATTTTTCAATTGTTTGAGGTGAAGTAGGGCTATGATCTTGATGAGGGACTAGTGAAAAATACTTTTCATTTGGTGCTCATATTCTCTCTTTTGGACAATATATGCCGTCTTTTCAATGCTTCAGAAGAGGTAATAAGGTATGTTGAACATCTTGACCCTTGTGAAGTGCATGAGTAACCAGATATGATAAGTGTAAAGTCTAGAGATCCTTCCTTCATAAGAAAAGTATTTCATGATGATTTTCACCACGGGGGCATATCTGTCCAGGAGGTAAGATAAAGGAAAAATCCCCTTTCTTTCATTCTTGTACCTAGGTTTGATGTATGGCTCAAAGTAATTCTCCTCCAAGTATTTTTTCTTGAACCATTTTTTCCCAACATTTGGGATTCTGGTGGCAGCTGATATGATGGTAGTGGACACAGTGAAAGTGACACCAGCAAGGGTTACCTGGTTGTCATGGAGATTGGAGATGAATATTCTGATCAAAATAGGATGATGTTGGACCCTTTGTATTTTCTCACAGAATTCAAAACATCCTACATGCTTAAAACATGTCACAATCATGGGAGAGGCCATTAGTTCCCTGGTATTTTTTGGCTCAAGTCTAAGAATTATCCCTCCTTTTTTTGGCCTCCTCTCCTTTGTTTCTTCTCCCTCACTGTATTTTATATTATGTTCTTCTTCTTGTTATCATGCTAGTAAATTTTCTATCAGAAATATTTAAAGCTTTGTAACTTACTAGAGGTAACCAAGAACCTATTTTAGAATTCAGGATCTAGCCTTCTTGAGTTCCGGAGAGGGATCTCTCCTTATGATTTAGCTTTGTTTAGGTAACATATATTAGGCCAAAGGTGAATTGATACATTAGACTTGCTTTTGTAAATGTTTCGTGCAAGAAACACATCCACCTCGATATGCTACAGAACCACCTCCACACACCACCTGTGCCACCACACTGAGACGCAAACAGCCCCATGCAGCATCCCTGGCACGCAATGGATTTGGCCCTGAACCTCCAGCACCAGAACCCTGCAGCAGCACCAGCAACCGACCACACAGCGTCTCTTAAAAAGGCCACCAGCAGCAAACTGCACCAGCCACCAGCCCAGCACCACGTCTGACCCAGCAAACTGTGCTGCAACAGTGGAGAGTAACTGCATGAGACACAGTGCTGCAGAATAACACAGGCCAGGGAAAAAGACTAGACTTATCTGGTCACCACAAGAATCCTGAGTTATGATATCTTTAATCTCAATTCCAATCTGCTTCTTTGCTAATTGAGTCACACCAACTTCAATATATCTAGAAAAATGACTATAGTAGTCTTGATAAATTTTATTCCACACAAAATACTTCAAGGAGTGAAGTATTTATACAAATTCTAAACTAAAATATCTTGAAAAATATCAAGATTGGTTTACAAAATATCTCTAACTATTTTACATAAACAGAACTTAAGTAAAGGACACTCAAGACTAATGCATATATTTGGCACTATTTTTTATGGATAGGTGATGACAAAGAGGAGAATTCGAATTTGATCCAACTCTTAGTTGATGATGAGGCATCCAAGTCACTAACTGCTTCCTTTCTTTGTGCATTCTGCTCCAGCAATTCTGCAAACTTGGGGTCCAATGATCTCTTTGTATTTCTCAATCCGAAATAGATATGTAAAAAGTGAAAGAGATTATTGTAGATCAATATGTTGCGAGGTACACCTTTTTCAGTTTCCTAAAATTCCTCTCCAGCTGTGCACAATAGGCTTTGCAAAAATATGTGTAAAATAGAGTTTTACAGAGTCTGAAAAATAGTCTGTAAATATGTGCATGTATCTATCATTATGAAATGGCTATGAAAAAATTGAGATATGTTTTTGTAGATAGGTCTCTTAGGAACAAAAAAGTCCTTCAGTTTTGTAAGATGTATTTCTGATTGGCCAAAATATTCTCTGCAAAATGATGACTTAACATAAATTTTCTGCAAAAAGTGCTCTCCAATATTGTTTAATATTTCCCAATCCATAATTGCTGTTAGAAAAGTGAGAGAGGTTTTTGTAGATGGACCTCTTAAGAACATAAACGTCCTTCAGTTTTGCAAAATTCATCTTGGATTGGTCACAATATGTTCTTCAAAACAGTGACTTAAACAAGAAATTTGTGCGAAAAATGTCATTTCTTGCTTTCTTTTTCTTCTTTTCACCTTTTTGTTCTTTTGACTGTTTTACTTTCACTTTAGACAAACTTCAATGTTGGTGAAAGTATTTTCATCTCTTTTTACTATTACTGCCTCCATATTTACTTTTACTATTTACCTTTGACTGCTCTGTAACTTTGTTTTAACTTTCACTCTGACTTTTACCTGATACACTTTAACCACTGATACTCTTTAACTGTAATGTTTTCAATGTCATTGTGAATTCTGATTTCACTTTTACCATTCACTATGAAAACTTCATCATTCTGATCTCTCTCTGACTTGATTTTGTTCTTTCTTTGTATGCAAACTTTTTGTTGAATGAAGATATTGAGTTAAGATCTGAGAATTTGGAGCAAACAATTTTGTCAACTACTATTGAAACTGTTGGCCCAAATCCATATTCTGATAATAACCTGCAAAAATCAAACAATTTGTTAATGAATTCCTCGCTGCAGGGCGGTGATTGGATATTTTTCAAAGATTTGTGGAATGAGATCAGTCTGTGGAGGTTTAACTATGTTTTTTAGGCATTATTAGGCTTACTTCTGCAAGTTTAAACAGTTTGCAGGAGTATTTCACTTTAACAGAGGGAATTTTGAGCAATTATTGGGTAAAGATAGTCTTCAATGGGTATTTTAGTGCTCAATTAGGAATCTGAGAGATGAAAAACTGGGTTAAGACAGGAAACAAGGGTTTCCTGAATGGTTGAGACTCTAAAAGATGAATTGTTAGGAGATCTGTAGGTTAAAAGACCTTTTGAAGCCATGGAAATGATTTTTCAAGGGTTTATACTGAAGATTGAACTAAAATAGAGGCTTTTGTGAGATAATAGCAGTTTCTAAGGATTTTTTAAAGAATTAGGCTGTCGAAGGGTTTTCTGGTAGTATCAACTTCAAACTGGATGCTGTGAGTTAATGGAAAACATCAAGAGTCTTTTGAATGCCGTCACTGTGGTGAAATTTTGCTTCAGGGGAAAAATTGCCTAGTGATGGTTATAAAGTTCATTCACAGAGTCTGGGCGCATTTTCATAACAGCCGAGGGGAAATAATACATAAAACAAAGAAAAACTAAGGTTAAACCTTATATTTTTATCATTATATGTATCATTTAATGCAGGTCACAGTCAATGGTGGGAGCGGATTTGCTTTGAATGCAAAAACCATCAGTGGTTATCGCGTTGCTTTTAGATGGTAAGCTGTTTTGGCCAATATGAACGCGATCGAATAGGAAATAGACACGTCGCATTGGGTGGTATTACAATACCACTTTTATCGCGCAAATTTTCATAAAATTTGGTTGATCATTTTAGTTATGCGATACTAGATCTGCATCATCGGATCTGACTCTGTGATGCGAACGGTTGGGATTTGCTTCAAAGCTGCGGGGTAAGTGCAGTGGGACCAAGCTCTTTAAAGTGAACCGTTGATATGGTAAGTGGAGATCTACAGTCAAAAACTAATGCGATGGAAAATGGTGTGGGCGGGGGACATATGTTATCGGGTTCGGTTTAGACCGTTAGATTAAAGGGATGCTTGAAGATCGGACGGCTAATACTCAACGTGGCGGGGAAGGAAGGGATATGAGGTAAGGTGATCGTGTTTGATGCGAACCATAGGATTATGATTGTAAAGATGATCGGATGGTTAAAATTGAATTCGATGGTGCTGCGAATATGGGATAAAAAAGGGATTTCTAATATATAAAGTGAGTTTATATATAGAATGGGGTGGTTTATAATGGTTTAACCAAGGTTAGAATTTTGGTAAAGGGGTATGCATCGGGAAAAATGGATAAGTTAAGATTTTAACCTTAGGTTAAGGGAAATCAGGAAAGGGAATATATAAACAAAGGCATAGGTTTAGTGAAATTTAGCTTATATTAAACTTCGGGAATTACAATTTTTTGTTTTTAAACATATATTAACATATGTTTAAGGTTTTTTCATATATTTTTATTATATAGTAATTAAATCAAAATGATTTACTTACCATAGGGGCGGGATTTAATATAAAGATATATTTTAGCCAGAGGGGTTGTAATGTGGGTGTTTTATTTACACATGTGGGGATTAAATAACTTTGGCTAAAGTTATAATAAGTGGGTTTTGGGGCTATTATATAAAAATGAGTTATATACTATAGAAAAAGGTAATTTCTATAGGGAATTAATACATAAGTCAAAATTAATATGGAAATGGGATAATGTATACTCAAAATACATAAACATAACAAGTAAAGTGAAGTTTAAAAGACATTTTGCATTAATCTTATCACTTTAACTTATGATATAATGTAATTTTGAGGGTTTAATATTTCTCATGTGATGATGGAAATTAGTCAGATGGGAATTGTAATGTCTTTAAGTAAAAATGAGGGTTTACTTATGATTATTCAGGGGGATGAATGCATGAAATGGAATAATGATGTGAGTTTAGGGATTAATATAGACATTTCACACTTTCAACTAATCAGCGATAGAGCCTTGGGTCCGGTCCCAACAAAAGTCAAGGAAATGCCTTGAGCCTTTCTGACTGATAGTTTAGAATGCTTCATGACTATGGGAAGGGGAAGTTAGTTATTTTGCAGTCCAGATGAATGATATTTACATTGATATTTTTCACCTTCTTCTACCTACCCAACTTACCATGCTAACATTTTTTCTTCCTTTGTAGTAAGTTGCATTTGCGCTAGCAACCTTTACAACATTTATTCTTTCTAAAAGAAAGTAAAACTATCTAATTCTAAACTTATTTCATCCATGAATCTAGATTAAACTGTTTGATTCACTTTATTTATCTACCTAACTACTGAATTGCCATGATTAAATTGTATGACAATTCATTATTCTCTATCTACAACAAGTAAAATTGAAAAATGACAAGTTAAGATTAAACTGTTTAACTCATCATGGACTATGGCATTTATTGACACTCTGCCATAGTCAAAAGGTGAAAGTAGTGGCATTTATACTTGCACACTTTCATTTATTTATCTTTTTCTTTTGGGGTTTCTTATTTTTTCTAAGTCCTTTGATTTTTCTTTTAGGACTTTTTACCCTCTTTTTGATTTTTTGATTTTTTACTAAATATGGGAATACAACTTGCAGAAGGCAAAGTATGTACATATTTACAAGACTACCATCAGTCAAGTCAAAATTATGAATCCTATATTTATAGGTTGCTAACACTTCCATAGGTGTCTTAGTATGAAAACCCTAGGGAGATGGAATGATAATGAAAAGTGAGTTTTGGGAAGTGGGAATGGGATGGGGAAATTTAGGGAGATGGGGGAAGGGATTTATGAAATGAGGGAGGTGACAGGGAGTAGTAATAATGAGGGATTTAGGATAGGGGATTTAATTACAGGTTAGCGATTTGGGAGCCTAGGAAAATGAAGCACCTAGGTCTTAGGGTATTGGGAATAAAGAGATTAGGGAAATGGGGATAGTGATATAGGGGGTGAGGATAGGGTCAATTATGATGTGGGAAGGGAATGTAAGTATCAGGTAGTGAAATTGAAATGTAATTGGGGATTTTACAATGGTACTAGGGTTTAAAACAAAGAAGACACCATATTTTATAATAACACTTCAAACACCGTTGAAAATGCAATTGAAAAGGAGAGGGATGGTATTTTATGCCTTACTTTTTTGCTGGAGGTCAAATGCAACATTTGATGAAGGTTGAAGGCGATGGAAATCAATTTGGGGCATTTTGAAAAATTTCGGGCAGGTGCGCAGAGCACGATACAGGCGCGCCCTCCCTTTGCTAGGAGTGCGACGTAATACACAAGAGTGCCCTCCTTCTTCTAGGAGCGGAGCACTGCCTCTATTTTGCAAATTTCACCCTCTGAATTTAGAAATCATGCTTTTGCTGAGGTTTCTCGATGATCGAGAGGAAAAATGAGATTTTTTTTTTTTAATGTCTAATGGGTTTAAATACTTTGCGAGATTTGATTTTGATGACTTTAAGCCCCATTTTTGCAATTTTCAATTTCAATTTTAAAACCTTGTAAAATACTCTTTAACTCAGTCTTGTTTTCTTTGTAGATTGATCATGCTGGAGTAGGAAGTCTTCATACTTTTAAGTTTGATGTGTTTGGCATATGGAACTGAGTTGGCAGATTTGGGAAACTGAGTACTTATTACATATAAATTGACATAAAATTACATAAATAAAATAAAATCACATCTTTGTTTTTTCGAATAAAATTACATTTTGGAATGAAACTCACACTTGAAATAAAAAATTACAACTTTGGAAACCATCTTTACATGCTTGAAAATCCTCTTTATATGGTAAAGAGATATTATTTGGATTACTCTCATACTTTTGCTGGCCTTATGCAATGAAATGGTGTTTTATTTGGACCTTGAAGAATGAAACCTCGAGACCTAATGAAGACTTTGAATGACCAGACCTTATGGTGACCTGACTCACATAATGACATGATGAAATGGACTTTCATGATTGAGGTATGTTCAGCAAGACATGAAGGTGGGCTAGCAAGTATGAATTTTTGAGGAAGAATGATTTTTTTTTAAACTAGGGCTACCATCGGTGAGTAAATGTTTTGCATGAAGACCTAGGTGAAATGACAAAAATTTCCAAGCAAGACCCTAAAATGATATGAAAAGTGTTTTTTTGATCACTGATGGAAGGATGAAAATATTGACACTAACATTGGCCTTATTGGGGATAATATTTTTGAAAGAGGTGTCAAGAACGACATAACTCTGGATTTTGCAGATCACTGCCTTATCCATTGGGCCAATACGGTAAAAAACTTAAACTAATAAACATGACTGAAGACTGATAATTCATATGAAATAAACTGACTCAAAACAAACACAAAATTGTCTGAAAATTCACTCAATACTGACTTACTTGACTGAAAACTGAACTTTTTGAAAATGGCTTAAAATCAGTGAAGCTCCATGGCCTTCACTTCGGGCTCCGAACTCTAGTGATTCTCTACTTCACTTGTCGAAAATGTTACTGATATTTACAATGAAATGGAAAACTGATTGAGAAATTTGTTTCAGAAAATATAGTTTTTCAGGAGCCTACCATTAACTGGGCCTCTTAAACACTCTTGTCCATTCATCTCCTCAAGAAAATAAGCATTATGTCCCCAAAAAGCTGAAATATGATATGGCCCTTTCCATAAATCTCAAATTTTCTATGCTTACCCTTATCCTCATTTCTGGCATCCCAGCGGAGTACTACATCTCCAACGTTGAAGTTGTCTTCCTTTGTGTTCCGGTCATAGATCTTCTTTATCCTGTCATGGAGTTTTGAAGTATTCTGAAATACTTCATCTCTCGTTTGATGAAGGTCTATCATTTGATTAATACGACGTTGTATGTCATTTTCCTCAGCCCTCACTTCTTGTAGCAATTTCATTACTGGCACTGCTAATGATGAAGGAAACACAGTATAGACACCATACACAACTTGAAAAGGAGACATACCAATAAAATTCTTATCACTCACCTGATCTTACGGGTAATAGGCCATAGAGTGTCCCAACTTAATGTTATATCTATCACAAAAACCAGTCATCTTATTAGACTTGAATGCTTTCGTGTTATCTTTGATAATTTTAGTAGGACAACCAAAACGGGACAAAATATTAGTTTCTAAAAACTGAATGATGACAAAATCCGTTGCTTGCCTGGTTGGGATTGCTTTGATCCACTTTGTAAATTAATCTGTGGCTTTCATATCCACTTGTTCTATGAAGATGATGCTGGGTGAATCTTGCCTATGAAATCTAGGCCCCACTGCTGAAATGGTGCATGTTCTGAAATAGGTTGAAGAGGTAACGGAAGAAGATTTCTCTTACCTTGAAAAAATTGACATTCATGGCAGCTCATTACTTCTTTGTAAAAATCTGCAAAAAGTGTCGGCCAATAATATCCTGCTCTCAATATTTTATTGGCCGTGGTCTTCCAATATAGGTGGCCCCCACTATCTCCTTTGCAGAAATAATTCATCACTTCCTTAGATTCTTCTTCAACCAAACGGTTCAGCAACACACCTCCGAGATTATTCCAGTAAAGTGCATTGTCCAATATGCACTATTTTGATGCTTTAAGTTTCAAAGGTCTGCCTTGAATCTTAGTTGTGCCTACAGGAGGGTTTAGGTGTTGCAAAACATAAACAATATCAAAATATCGTGGAGATGACAAAAATATATCAGATACCTGAATGCGTTTCACTTCTTCTTCATTTTCGGACAAGGCTGAAATCAAGTTGATGTCAAGAGCATGAAGATTTGACTCAACCATGAGCTTGGCTAAGCCTTGACCTTTGATCAGCTTGGTGGGCTTGATCTCAAGGTCATATTCCAGTAAAGCTGCTATCCAACTTCCTCTCCTACCTTCTGGGTTTGTCTGCATGAGAAATTATTTCACAGCTACATTAGGTACATAGGAAAGAGTATGTGAATGTAATATGTAAACTTTGAAATCTTTCAGCACTTTAACCAAATCCAAATCCTGTTTCTCTATGATGTTATAGCGAAGGGCTGCATCTCTGATGTTGCAACTGAAAAATGCAATTGGTAGCTCTGTTTTATACCTTTTCTGCATCAAGACCGATACCATAGTGTGCTCAGAAGAAAATGAGAATATTATGAAATCACTAGTATTATAAGCACTTATCAAAACCGAGGCAGTAGTCAAGGCAATCTTAACTAAATGGAAGGATTTCCAGGCATATTCAAACCACTTCACATCACTATCTTTCTTTAACATATTTTTCAATTCTCTAAGATGCTCTGCTAAATTAGGAATGAATCTACGTAAGAAATTCATCTTACCATTAAATGCTTGTACTTCCTTTTTGCTGCAAGGTAAATCAATCTGCTGAATTTCTTGAACACGTGAAGGGTCAATCCGGATCCCATACTTAGAGATGATGTGACCAAGGAGTTTGCCCTCCTCCATGGAAAATAGCTTTTCTTTGGGTTGAGAGATATTTCGAACTTCCTGCATCTCTCGAAAACAATTCTTAAATGGTGCAAATGTTCATCATCAGAATGTGAAAACACTGTCCATTCATCTAAATAAACAACCAAGAAAACATCTTTTTCATTGGCGAATGCTATGTCCATGGCCCGTTGGAATGTGGCCCCTGCATTTTTCAAACCAAATGGAATTTTTGCATATTTTAAGGTGCCTCAAGGTGTAGTAAATGTTGTCTTGTTTTGATCTGTTGGAACACCTAATCCTACATGGGTAGGTGTGGAATGCAAAAAGTCACAATGGAGTCCAAGTGACCTTGGAATGAGAAACCAAGAGTCACACCATTGTACTATAAATGTACATCATGTATAATGGAAAAATAAGAAAGCCTCACGCTTATCTTTCATTGTGTGTTGAGTCTCTTGTGTGTGCATTCATCTTCCTCATACACCATGTGTGTGCTTCAACATGGTGTTTAACATGGTATCAGAGCGGGCGATTGCTGGCCCTGCTCCAAATTGAGTGAGCCATTTGTGTTTATGGCCTGTGCATATCTGCATTTTTGCAGCATTTAGAGAGTTTTTGCAGCAGTGATTTTGACATTTTGCCGCATTCAGAATTGGTTTTGAAGAGGAGCAGCACTCAAAATCCCAGCATTCAGAAATTGGCACCATTCAGGCATTGGCTTTGAAGAAAGGCAACACTGCCCATCTGAAGGTTTTCATTCTAATGTTTTCCTGCAATTTCTGCCCATTAAATTCTGCATTTTGGAGAGCTGTTGGAAAAATTGTTTAAATTGAATTTCTGAAGAAGTTTCTGGTTTTTAATGGAAAAGAATTCTGAGTTTTGCTGAAAATTTCATCATCTCTGCATTTTCCTGTTGCTGGGCTACTGAAGAGATTTCTAAGTTTGCACTGAAAGATTTCTAAGTTTTCTGCTGAAAATTTCGTGAAAATTCTGCAATTCTCTGCTGCTGAAAGTACATTTTCTGCTACTGAAAGAAAATTTCTCTCTATTTTTCCTTACTCCTCTACTCCTCTGCTGTTGTTATCTTAAAAAAAAATCAAAATAAAAAAATTCTGAACAAACCCCATGCCCTTTCGGCCTTCCCAACCTGCAATTTTTTTCATCTCACACTCCTCTCGCCTCCCCACACTCGTGAACCCTCCCTGCAACTAAACTCTACCCAACCGCCTACTCTACAGCCTTCGCTCGATACCCATTCCTGCAAACACCGTTTATTTAAAAAAAAAAAACCCTCATACCCTCTCCGCTCCTCCGTTCAACGCTGCACCACCTCCTGCAAATACACTCCTATCCGCACTGCTATCCCACGGCTATCAACAGTCCGCCCCTCCCTCGCTGTCCCACATTGCGTCCCCCTCGCTTTCATAGCCGGCCACTCTGCGTTAACCTCGCCCCTTCCCACGCTCTAACCCAAGCCTCATGACCCCTTCTACGCACCCCCTCCTCACTGCAATACATAGCCAACCCTCGGAACTCTGCCCTTCTACCCTCACGCCCTGCACGCTGGCTCTCAACTATGCGCCCCATCCCTGCTAGCCCTCCTCCACGCTCATAACCCGCCCTCCTACGCGGCCCTCCTAACCTGCTCTCACACATTTAAACCGTTGCTCTACCATTCTATTCAGACTGCTCACAGCCTTTCCCTCACTTTCACTCCCGAGCTCCCTCTTCCATTCGCCTTCCCCCATTTCTAATCCATTCAACCATTTCACATTCGACCATTTCAATTTTTTTTTAATTTTCGATTTTATAAAATTAAATCCCCTCCTCCCATTTTAATAACCCTTTTTCTTTCATTTCAAATTTTTAAATTAATTCCCCTTCCCATATTTTATAAATCCCTTTAAAAATAAATAAATAAATAAAAATAAATAAATAAAATTCAATCCCATTCCCTTCCCTTTTTTAAATTCATTAATGCAAAATTTGGTTGTGCCCTGAATATCCATCCAACAGTGACATCCGGGAAGAACCGACAACTCTTTGAAGTATATGGTCCATCTTCATAAGTGGATAGTTGTCCTTGAGGGACACTTTGTTCAAGTTTCTGAAAGCTATGGAGAGCCAGATTTCTCCAGTCTTCTTTCTCACTGGGAAAAAATTTGAAATCCAATAAGAGAATCTGATCGAGAAAATAATACCAGAATTTAAAAGGTTGTTTACCTCTTTTTCAATTGATGGCAGCAATCTGGGATTTATCCTTCTCAACTTTTGTCGAAAGGGATTTTGATCGGACTTGATCAAAATAGTGTGCTGAATAATGTTCTTGTCATACACCTTTAAATTTGCATATTCCCATGCGAAAACATCAGAAAATTCAGAAAGTAATTTAACATATTCAACCTTTACCTCGGGAGATAAGGATTTGGATATTTTAACCATCTTTGGTTTGTCAGCTGTCCCAATGTTTACATATTCAACACCCTTTTTCGTAGGCATCAATGTAGGCTTCCTTGCTACGTCATCTTGGTCAAACAATTCCACCAAAGGTATGAGACCTTTTGGAATATTGTTGTCTTTTAGCTGTAGTATATCCATCTGAGTTGCTTCTATATCTTGGTCGTATTTATCAGAAATTTGATCTATAGAACAATTCTCAAATTCTTCTTCACCTTGGAGAAAATTATTTATCTTCTTATCATCCCAGAAAACTTGCCAATATCGCAAGTTATCGGGAATAGTGGGCTGGTATTTAACATGAATCTCAAACTTCCTGTTTGAAAAGATGGGGATCTTAAAATTGCTTGCAGCTTTAGCCAATGAGTCTGCCAGGAGATTTTGATTCTTTGGCACCACTGTAAGTATACACACCTGAAATTTTTTCAAAATATCAATTACAACATTCCTTTATTATCTCATTCAAGGATGGGTAGCTTGATATTCACCTTTAACTTGTTTGATCACAAGTTTTGAATCACCATACACTGCAATCCTTATTGCACCCAGTTTCTTCAAGATCTGTAGGCCAGTAATCAGTACTTCATACTCGGCTTCATTGTTAGTGCAATCAAAAGCTAATTTATAAGAGCATAATCTAACATTTGTAGGAACCTTATTATGCGGATGAAAAGGGCTGCAGACTCAAATTCCAATGCTTGCCCCATATTTCCCTAGGGAACCATAAAATTCCATGGACCATAGACCATTCTCATCCTCCAAAAGCCGAAACTCTGATTTCTGTTTTGGCTCAATTTTCTGAACTGTCTCGTCATGCTTTTCCGGAATTTTTTCCACTTTATCCAATGGTTGTTCTGAATCTTTCACTACTTCCTCTGATTGTTGTTCTAATGAGCTAGGAATATTCACCTTTTCTTGTGCTATAACTTCTCTAATACAATTATGGATCTCTGGAACATATTCTACATATACTGGCTGGATATCTACATCATTTAAGCTGCTATCATTAAACAAAATGAATGACTCTAAATGTACAACGTTTATCGGATGATTGTTAGGATTTTATTTGCTTGTGATCATATATTTCATCTTAGTTTCACGGTACAATTTTCTCAATTTCCAGAAAACAAGGATAGTTGCATAAGAAAGTCTAATTGCAATGTGCCTCATAATTTCCCCCCAGGATCTTGACAACAACATGCCAAAGTGTGGCAGTATGTCAACTACCACCACATCCATTAGAACATTCTTTGCCAGACTCTGCTCTAGGGAGACTACCAGATATTTAATCAGGCCAATACAACAAACTCTCCCTGAATCAAAGGAGTATAATTCATGGTATGGATGAGTGATGTCAAGCCCCAACTTCTCCATTATGGATTTTGGCATTAGATTATGGGAGGCTCTAGAGCCTAACATGGAATTATGTAAAATGAACTGGTGGATTCTTATACTCGAGTAAAAAGGAGGAACCTCTCTATCTTCTAATTGACCGTCAATAACAAGACCAAAAATGAGTTTGGGCTGATCATCTTCGACATTTACCATGTTGAAAAAAGGATCTACCTTAAGTATCTTGGAAACATGGGACTTATACTGGTTATTCTTAACAAGCTCGGTTAAAGGAATAGACACTTTTAATTTTGAAATTTCTATTTCTATACTGAAGGGAGTGGTTTTGTCTACCTCTTTAATGACGATGTCTCATTGTCCAGCATGGTCCTTTGATGGATTTTCTTTCTTCTGATTGTCCTTTTCCTTATTTGTTGAACTTGTGGATGGATGATTTACCTTGTTTTGATTTGTGACCACAGGATCTTTTCCCTTACTCTGATTGCTCGGAGGATTCTTCTTTTTCTGAGTGTCTTTCTGCTGAGATGATCTCTTCCGAATGGGATTAACCAACACATATCTTCTCCTCAATGACATATTCCTATTTTGTGAACTAAGTGCATTAAAGTACCCCTGCTGGTAATCATCTGATTCAGTCTCTAATTCATGATCATTAGCAAGGATAAAATCTTCATCTTTAGGCTGATCTTTCTTTTCAAAATACTCCTCATCTTCGGTCAAAATCATAGGCAGATCATCATCTTTGAAAAGGAGGTTTTCCTCAACAATTGTGTCTTCATATTATTCTTCTCCTTGAGCATAGTTCTGTTGCAAGGGTGTCATAATTTTCTGCTACTGTTGTGGTGGTTGTTCAGGAGCCCGTTGTTCTCTCTTCTTGATCCTTAACTGAGGCTGTTGTTGGCCTCTATAGTTAGGATTTTTGACCTCAGGATGTCTCTCTGTGATGGACATCCTGTCAACCATCGTTTCAATGGTTCTTATCGATGTATTTATCTTAGCATAAAAATATGAGGTGGATGGTTCATATTTAATAGTAACTCTCCTCTCATTCCTAGTCCTAGCCCTCTTCATCAACATATTTTCTTCAACGCTAACCACATTCTTTTGCATATCCTTAAGCGTAGCTGGATTTCTTTCCCTTAATTGGTAAGCCATGTCAAGATCAAATGCATATGGATAACGTATGAGAGCTAAGCCTGGAGGAGGCTTGATATCAATGAGAATTGCATTGTAAATTATATTAAAGCGAGTATTGAAATCTTGGACTGATTCATTAAGATTTCTCTTAATGTTTTCATACTCAGCAAAAAAATGTAAGTGATTTTTCTTTACCTCCCACCGAGCTATAAACAAATCAATGAGATGGTATGGAGTGGCAATGGAATTAGTAGTCAGAGACTTAAACCAAAATTTGAAATCTCTAGAGAAGCTCTGGGCTATAATCCTCATTTTTGCATTATCAACATCAAATTCCTCCAAATCTATGAAGTCAGTGACCTTAACAATATGTTGTCTTGCAGATATGGCAGATTTTTCATCAAACAAGGGAAGTCTTTGGCCATAACCCTGAGGTAAGTCATTCAATTGGGCGGGTAATATAAGTGGGGCAAATATTGCCATGATTCATGCTATGTGAAGTGTTGGATTGACAATGGGAGGGATTGGCTGAATAGGTAACAGAACAAAAGTTTTAGGTACTGAAGTAGTAGGTATGAATGATGAGGTTGAAGGTGCAGATGAAAAAAATACAATTGATTGAGTTTGAGGTTGAGTTGAAACATAAATTTCTTCTTGATGGTAGAATTGGATCCAATCTTTGATGTCAAGGTCAGATTCAGGCTTAATCTCTTCGAAAAACCAATATTTCAGAGGACTAAGGTCTAATTGAGACAATGAATTGACCTCAGATAGTCTTAAAGGATCGAATACTATGTCGGATAAAGAGGTTTCAGATTTGGATTTAAACAAGGACAATTCAAATTTCAGATCATACGGTATATCTTCAAGAGAAATTAGTTTAGAAGTTAGAGAAATTGATCTTACCAATAGAACTGGTCCTGATTGAATGTTTGTAGTTTGATATCTATGCCTTCGAAAGATCTTCTCTGGATCATCTACTAGATCAACTGGATCAGGATCAGGATTAGCTCTGTTATCCTTCTCACAACCAGCTCTACAATCTTAGCACTGCAATTATTGAATCAAAATTTATGAAACTTAATCATATCATCCAAAGGATAAAATTCCAATGTTATTTATCGTACACCCAGGGAAAATAAATCTTTCGTTCCCTGGAAACGGTGCCAATATGTTATCACTCTGCTAGATCTCTAAGGCTGAAGAAGAAATCCCAATAGAGGTAACCACAGACCAGTCTTTTGGTTTGGTATCTAGCCCTACCAAATCGAAGAGGGATCTATCCACAATAATAAAAGCCAAGAGGGCTGGAGAATTATGGTTTTAGGCTAGGTATGAGTACATGGGTTTGTTTTGTTTTGATTGGGTTTGCTGGATGAGGATTAGTTCAAAGAGGCTAGGTCAGGGAAAATAAGATCGGAATTTCAGTCCAGTCAATGGGGCAAGGTAGGTAGAAAGCTTAGAACTTTAAGTTGATTTTGTGAGATGGTTTCAGACTGATGAGGAGCTAGGAAGAACATACGAGATGTATTCTTCCTAAACTGAAGAAAATTGACAAATTATGAAGACTTTCCCAAAATAGAGCATGAAAGAACATGTATCCTGCCTAACAACTTGAAAATCATCATATAATAGACATGAAATGTTTTATGAGCTTACAAAACATTCATACAAATGAAACAAGAGAATAAACAATGCTAATCATCCATACCACATGTATCCCAAAGAAATAACTGCAACTATTCATTAATTTCTGGCCAAACTGATTACACTATAGTCCTTGATCAATACAACAACATCCAACCTTTTACAAAAGTGAATAAGGGAATGATATAGACATAAAAACCACTTTCTCTCATCCTCAGGGGTCGAATCCCTGACTTGAGGAAGAGATCTACAAAAATCTAAACTGATAGCTGGAATGTAGGGAAGTCCAAGTGACTCCTCCCTAATTACAATGAAACTGATTCATTTGACTTGATGATAACATTTACATAATGAATATACCCCTAGGTAACTAATCCACATGATATTTACATTTAACTTCATAAATTACATAGGTAAAATCATCATTTCCAAAGATAAAAGTAAAAAATGCAGTGAAAATTGCAAAATATTAGACATTTGTCAAGTGCGCCATTTTTGTGCTAGGCGCACCCTCTCTTTGACATGAGCGCCCTCCATGTTGCAGGCCACTTTTGGAGGCCTTCCCTGTGTCCAAATTGGGCTTAGGATGGCTTGTTGGAAAGCCTATCTAGTATACTTTCCAGATATGTCTTTATTTTATAGAATGGAGTTGATTTTCCCTGTCAAAAAGTGATTCTCCAACAACTGGTCAGGCGCGCAACGCAGAGGCAAAAAAGGAGGTAGAACATTGATATTTTGTGTGTTTTTTCACCTTTTCACCTTCCAGTTGTCCAAACTAAGCCTATAAAGTTAATTTATGAAATATATTCATCATTTTACATCTATTGGTGGTCTTCTTTTGGCCAAAACTTGCCTCAAACAAGAGCACAACGCCTAGGGCGCTGCACGGTTGATAGTCTAGCTGTCACAAGACTGTCTAGCATTGCTGAAAAGCACAAAAACTTCAAAAATTACCCCAAAAATTTTCAAAATTTGATAATTGGCTTATGATGATGTGGTTAGGCATGGAGTGAAACTTCAGCTAGTATGTCAAGCCTCCTTTCCTCTTCTTCATGGTTAGAGCTTCAATTTTTGCATTGGCTCTTTTAAGCTTTGACGTTGAAATTTTGTTTTTCTTGGCATAGTGCTTGGCCCTCTTTATCAATATATCATTATCCCTATTTTCCTTCTCCAGGAGCTTCTCTAGATGTTGTTTGGCCTTGTCAATCCATTTCTCCCGGTTGTCATTGATTACCACTGCAAATTGTTCATTCAAAGTGAGCTGATTAGCAAGCTCAACCTCCTTTTGCCTCTCCATTTCTAGAGCTATTTTCAGCCCTCTAGTCCTAGGCCTTCTCCTTGGCACTTGTTCTTCTGTTTCATCTGTCACACCATATAGTTCTAGTGTCTCTTAAAGAAAAAAATTGGATTTTTCTACCTCTCTTTGAGTTGTGATGAATTTCACCTCATCAATGAAGTGCTTTGTTTTTAGCAACTAGTTCTCTTGCTCAAGAAAGGTAATGAAAAATTTAGATCTCTCAAGATTAGTTTGTATCTCCTTAATCTTGTTTTCTTTCTCCTTGATGATTATGCTAGCGATCTCATCATCATCATGCTCATTTAGGTCAACAAGGTCAAAATATTGTTCTCTCTCATGGAGGTCCTCCTCCTCATGTCTGATCTCTGCCTAAATCTCTGCCTCTGTCATCTTTTGCTTCCCTTTGTCTACCTGCTTTGTTGATGTAGAAGGCAAGGCCCCTTCCACCATGTGTGGAGAAAACACATGCCTGTGATCTCTCTGGTATTTTTTTTCCAATGGCTCTATCTCAGCCACATTAGTGTTCTTAGGATCACTGATCTCAGCTCTCCTAGGTGACCCAGTCTCAGTGTGAAATGGAGATGATGGTGGTGAAATGGATGAAGGAGACTGATCTGATGATGATGCATTTGAACTGTGGGATTAGATGGAGGCATGGATGTGGAAGGATGAGATGATGAAGGCACATATTGGGCATGTTGAATAGGTGTAGCAGTGAATATGTCATTAGCTATGAAAGTACTCCATGAAATGTTTAGTTGTTTGAGGTTATGGAGGACTATGATCTTGATGAGGGAGCGGTGAAAAGTAATTTTCATTTGGTGCTCATATTCTCTCTTTTGGACAATAAATGCCATCTTGTCAATGCTCTGGAAGAGGTAATAAGGTATGTTGAGCATCTTGATCCTTGTGAAGTGCATGAGTAGCCGGATATGATAGGTGTAAAGTCTAGAGAACCTTCCTTCACGAGAAAAGTATTTCATGATGATTTTCATCATGGGGGCATATATGTCGAGGAGGTAAGAGAAAGGAAAAATCTCCTTTCTTTCATTCTTGTACCTAGGTTTGATGTATGTCTAAAAGTAATGCTCCTCCAGTTATTTTTTCTTGAAACATTTTTCCCCTACATTTGGGATTTTGGTGGCAACTGATATGATGGTAGTGTACACAGTGAAAGTGACACCAACAAGGGTTACCTAGTTGTCATGGATATTGGAGATGAATAGTCTGCTCAACATAGGATGATGTTGGACCCTTTTTATTTTCTCACATAATTTAAAACATCCTACATGCTTAAAACATGTCACAGTCATAGGAGAGGCCATTAGTTCCCTGGTATTTTGTGGCTCAAGTCTAAGGATTCTCCCTCCTTTGTTTGGCCTCCTCTCCTTTCTTTCTTCTCCCTCACTGTAGTTTTTGTTCTGTTCTTCTTCCATAGGTGTCTTAGTATGAAAACCCTAGGGAGATGGAATGATAATGAAAAATGAGTTTTGGGAAGTGGGAATGGGATGGGGAAATTTAGGGAGATGGGGGAAGGGGATTATGAAATGAGGGAGGTGACAGGGAGTAGTAATGATGAGGGAGGTGATAGGGAGTAGTAATGATGAGGGATTTAGGATAGGGGATTTAATTACGGGTTAGGGATTTGGGAGCCTAGGCAAATGAAGCACCTAGGTCTTAGGGTATTGGGAATAAAGAGCTTAGGGAAACAAGGATACTAATATAGGGGGTGAGGATAGGTTCAATTATGATGTGGGAAGAGAATGAAAGTCTTAGGCAATGAAAATGAAATGTAATTGGGGATTTTAAAATGGTACTAGGGTTTAGAACGAACAAGAAACCATATTTTATAATAACACTTCAAACACCATTAAAAATGAAATTTATAAGGAAATGGATGGTATTTTACACCTCACTTGCTTACCGGATGTCAAATGCAACATTTGTTGAAGGTTGAAGGCGATGGAAATCGATTTGGGGCATTCTGAACAATTTCGGGCAGGTGCGCAACGCACACCACAAACACGACCTCTCTTTTGCAGGAGTGCAACGTACAACGCAAGCACGCAACGTAATACACAGGAGTGCCCTCCTTCTTCTAGGAGCACAACGCTGCCTCTATTTTGCAAATTTTGTCCTCTGAATTTGGAAATTGTGCTTTTGCTGAGGTTTCTCGATGATGGAGAGGACACATGAGATTTGATTTGATGTTTAATGGGTTTAAATACTTTGTGAGATTTTATTTTAATGACTTTAAAACCCACTTTTGCAATGCTCAATTGCACTTTTAAAACCTTATAAAATACCCTTTAACTTTGTCTTGTTTGCATTGCAGATTGATCATGCTGGAGTAGGAACTCTTCACACTTTTAAGTTTGAAGTGTTTGGAATATGGAAATGAGTTGGCAGATTTGGGAAACTGAGTACTTATTACATATAAATTGACATAAAATTACATAAATAAAATAAAATTACATCTCTGTTTTTTGGAATAAAATTACATTTTGGAATGGAAATCACACTTGAAATAAAAAATTACAACTTTGGAAACCATCTTTACATGCTTGAAAATCCTCTTTAGATGGTAAAGATATATTATTTGGATTACTCATACTTTTTCTGACCTTATGCAATGCAATGGTGTTTTATTTTTACCTTGAAGAATGAAACCTAGACACCTAATGAAGACTTTGAATGACCAGACTTCATGGTGACCTGACTGACATAATGAAATGATGAAATGGAATTCAATGACTGAAGTATGCTCAACAATACATGAAGGTGGGCCAACAAGTATGAATTTTTGAGGAAGAATGATTTTATTTTAACTAGGATTACCATCAGTGAGTAAATTTTTTGCATGAAGACCTAGGTGAAATGAAAAATTTTTATAAGCGAGACCCTAAAATGATATGAAAAGAGTGTTTTTGATCACTGATGGTAGGATGGAAATACTGACAATAACATGTAGTCTTGATATGACTTCGGAGTATATAGCCTAGAGATAGATATAAGACTTAATTTCCTTTGTTGATATGGCACCACTCTTCGCACCACAGTTCAATACTTAATTTTCTGGCTTGAATTTCTTCTACGCACTGTAATTCAGACCTTGATATTGTAATTAAATTTAGAACTAATCCAAACTTTTAACCTTCCTGAAAACCACAATTATTCAAGTGTAATCCTCGTTGTACTTCTTGTAATCTGCACCTTTTAAACTCTGTTGAAACCGTAGAGAAATCCAAAAAATTATGTGTTTTTTGCGCAGTATATACAAGGGTATATATAGTTGTCCCAGTATATTAATAAGCCAACCCGTCAATTTAATATAGGGCCGACTTGATCACAATTTTATAGGCCGACATGAAGGCTTTCTTGATGAGAATTTTAACGTTGATATGAGGCATCTTTTTGAGCTTATGTCACAAGGTCTTTGAGGCATATTAGATTGACCTGACCCTCCATATATATGACCCTTTACATTTATGACCATAAGGCAGATTCCTAAAGGACATCAAGAAGAAGTCCTTTGACCTATAATAAAGCCTTACTCATGAAACCCATGAAGCAAGCATACCAAATATATATATATATATATATATATATATATATTATCTTTGTCTTCTTCATTTACATAAATGCATAATTACATAGTTAATATGAAGACCGATCCTAGTTACACTTTTCAACAAGGTTTCACATATAAGTCTAAGTCTTAACAACCTCAAGTTCTCACGAGGAGGATTTCTAGAAAATTGCATTAGAAGAGATAAGGGATTTTTTCCTAATTATTTATTCACAACAAATGAAAGATGAAATATGGTTATGGCATAAATGATTGGGACATCTAAACTTCGATAACTTGGTTAATATCAACAAAACAAATTCATTAAGGGACATTCCAAATAAGAATAACTTGGTTATTCTTATTTTTTTATTCTCATGTAATAGATAAATGCTATATGAGTTATATAGTTAAAATTTAAAATTAAATGCTATATGAGTTATATAGTTAAAATTTAAAATTAAATGCTATATGAGTTATATAGTTTTTAAGATGGTTAATGCTATATGAGTTATATAGCATTAAGAATATAAGAATAACTTGGTTATTATTATTTGGAATGAATAACTATATAGCATTTATCTTTCATGTAATAGATAAACGCTATATGAGTTATATAGTTTTTAAGATGGTTAATGCTATATAGTTATTCATGATTTTTATCTTTCAATAAAAAACATATTAATTTTTTCAATAAGTTTAGATGTCCCAATAATTTATGCCATAACCATCTTTCATCTGCTAGACTCATATAACTTTTATCTATTACATGAGAATACAAAAATAAGAATAACCAAGTTATTCTTATTTGGAATGTCCCTTAATGAATTTGTTTTGTTGATATTAACCAAGTTATCAAAGTTTAGATGTCCCAATCGTTTATGCCATAACCATATTTCATCTGCTTGACTCATATATCATTTATCTATTACATGAGAATAAAAAAATAAGAAAAACCAAGTTATTATTATTTGGAATGCCCCTTAATGAATTTGTTTTGATGATATTAACCAAGTTATCGAGGTTTAGATGTCCCAATCGTTTATGCCATAACTATATTTCATCTGCTCGACTCATATAGCATTTACATATTACATGAGAATAAAAAAATAAGAATAACCAAGTTATTCTTATTTGGAATGTCCCTCAATGAATTTGTTTTGTTGATATTAACCAAGTTATCGAAGTTTAGATGTCCCAATCATTTTAGTTTTATTCTCATTTACATATTACACGAGAATAAAAAAATAAGAATAACCAAGTTATTCTTATTTGGAATGTCCCTTAATGAATTTGTTTTGTTGATATTAACCAAGTTATCGAAGTTTAGATGTCCCAAGCGTTTATGCCATAACCATCTTTCATCTGCTCGACTCATATAGCATAAACGATATGAGAATAAAAATTATTTATTAATATGATTTTTATTAAAATCATATGATTTTTATTGAAAGATGAAATATGGTTATTGGCATAAACGATTGGGACATATAAACTTCGATAACTTGGTTAATATCAACAAAACAAATTCATTAAGGGACATTCCAAATAAGAATAACTTGGTTATTCTTATTTTTTTATTCTCATGTAATATGTAAATAAAATTAGAATTAGAATAAAAACAAGAATAACTTGGGACATCTAAACTTCAATAACTTGGTTAATATCAACAAAACAAATTCATTAAGGGACATTCCAAATAAGAATAACTTGGTTATTCTTATTTTTTTATTTGCATGCAATATGTAAATAAAATTATAATTAGAATAAAAAATGAAATAGAAATTAGAATATGGATAAAAAATAAATTCATATGGAAAATGAAAAGTTACGAGGGAAGTTGAATGGTCACGGGATGTGAAGAGTCACCTCACTTCAAATAAATATACCCTCATGGCTAGTTAGAAGGGACATTTAGTTTTAGACTCCTTTGAGCACGTTGGAAAAGGAAATATTGTACATTCCTTTCGAAGATCCAGTGATAATTTAGCACTTCCACTATTGCATTTCATGGATGCTTTGTTTAATGGTGCATTGGATATTTTAGCTTAATTTTGAGAAGTTCTCTTGGGCCAAGGCAAACATTTCATTAATGTGTTGTTGAACATTGTAAGACTATTATTGTGGTGATTTACTGGTATGTGATTGTTTTTTATGTGTTAAAAGTTAATGAACTATTTCGTTAATTGGATACTGACATCTTATTTGAGAATGTTTGATGATTTATGCTTTCACGCTTGTTATTAATTAAGAAATAATTCAAAATTGATAAAAAAATATATTTCCTTATCCATGTAATTAAAAAATGTTATCATTCTTTCTTTAAGATTCATGTCCATTTACTTGTTGTTATATTATTTGTATATTTTACTTAAATTATTTCATAAATCTATTCTAACTTTCAGTCTCTCGATATTCTGATCCAAATTTCTTCTCATTGATTTCTTCCAAAACCAATTATTGAAAGAATACAGTGGCCATTAGGCCCGCATATCATATGTGACTCATATCCCAAACAAAGTAAGGTATAGTTGGGAATTTATACCGAGGATATCCCCTAATTGTCAGTGGTGCATTTCACCCCGTCAACACCTCCCCTATAGTGACTCTCACTTCCTTTCATCCCTTATACTTACTTACCACCCTTACCGTAACATACATGGTACCTTAACACTTGATTAAGGCTGCTAGGTATCCAGGCTTGACCTCCAAGGTTACTTTATAAAGATGGGGTTATTAAAATTTCACTTCCTCCAGTTTTCCTTTAAACTCATTTATGAGACCACCATTGTATTCTACTCATCAATATATTTCATTCTACTCATCAATATATTTCCAATGATATAAATTTCACCCAAATCCAAGCTCCGGATCTAAGGTGATGCCCATTTAAAAATCTATCCTTCAAATACCACACCGATATCTTTACCACTATCATGTGGCATACGTGTGATATTCCTTTTTCCCACATGTCTCCACCATACAACACCATTCCAAATCACCTTGAAACATCATAATGCCACATCCAAACCCACCATGCTAGTATTTATTGGGTTCCAATGATATTGAGAGAAAACCCTAAAAGCTAGTGCCTTGACCTTCTAATTCTTGATAGCTGACACTCGACTAGATGATACTCCAACATCCAAGTTCAATACTAAATTCCAAATAATGTGAAGTGATCCACAAGCCCCAATGGATAGCTCACATGGTCAAGTTCCCGTTGCTAAGTACTTCGCCAATTGGGAGGTCACGGGGTCAAATCTCCTTGACGCCCTTGGGGTTAGGCCCTGCTTGTTGTGTCGACGGGTAGATCCTTCGGGTTGATCTGCCTGTATTTTACTGTGGATGTAGTGGCCACCCAGTGTCAGTGAACGACCCTTAAAAAAACTTGAAGTGATCCACATTAGTTGAAAATAATACTGATATCTATCAATATTAGAGTTTCACAATAATGGTCATTCAATGTATTTCTCACACCTGACACTCTATACTCGAATAGTCTGACTGTCAACTATCATAACCTCAAATATTTATTAATGAATTTTTTTCCACTAAACATAAAAAAAATTTCTCACGAAACTTTGTTTGATTCAATGATAGATTGTCAATTATCACAACTCCACCTTTCTTCATAAACAAACATTATATCCACTGCTCAACAACAAGGCTTTAGTCTAAGTGCTCACCCAACTCGATAATGGACATCAATCAATGGGAAAAATACTTATTAGTAAACAAACATTTGGAATGTTTGTACGATTCCTAACATCTGACAACCTAATATACCATACTTTGAACTTAGCTCCTTTCAACTAATCTCTTGGTGACGACTCCCTACTATACCATATGATAAACCTTAAATTTTTGAAACTCCAACTAAGCTCTGAGGTTGGTTTAGAGGGTTGAAACCGAATCTAATAGGGAAAATTACTTTTCTAAATAATTTTGAAGATGTAGGTTTTAAACTTGTACAAAAATTACTTGCAAACAAATTCTTAAAACAAAAACAAATACAATGGTGATAACATAAAACAACTATACACAAAGATTTTCTCCTAGATCCCAAAACTGGAACTAACAAATTGATTTTTCATTATATTCCTTTCAATCTTATAATGCATATATACACATGCAAAAGAATTCATAAATCTCGATCCAGTAGCCCTGGATTAGAACATAATTGTAGTTCCCTTGACCGGATCTACAAAATACCATGGGAAGAAAACAATCATGCCAAAAACAATGCGCAAAACCGCCCATAAATTTTTTTCTGAGGCGCAGCCGCAGACCCCAAAAAAATTATTCTGGGGCTAGTTGAGGAAAGAATAAAACACATACCTAACAAAAGACTCAAAAATATTCTCCATCATATGTAGGCATTTGAAACATTGCATTCAATATGACATGTCAAGAAAAAAATAAATATTAAAGGGCTAGATCTTCTCCACTTCACGCATCTGAGATGAGATTACTCTCACCCTTTATACTACAAGTACAACTTGAACCTATCAACTCTGAATTCTTACACATAGAGGGCTAGCCTTTTGGATAACCTCTAGAGGAAACAAGGTTTACCATCGCATAGTATCTAGTATTCTCATTTAAATAAGGATACAATTGAAATTGTTGCATCCCAGCATTGGCATGGTGAGTGTGTTCAAGTCAACTCATAAGTTCACCTTACTAAACCACACATCCCATATTCATCAAAAATAAATTGCTTCAAAGAATACCTCTCCCTCTTTCTCTACACACGCACAAACAAAAATCACTCATTCATGGAAGAATTGATTGTTAGTACCCATCATAGCTATACATTAAACTCATCAATTATACATATTCAATAAATCAACAAAAAAAATTATAGCTTATCATTATAAACATACATAGTAACCAACATAGCAAGAATATTGAACAACAATTTCCTTTCATTAACAAAGAGATATGTATAATTAACTTGATTTACTAAAACATTCTAGAAACTAAAGGAGGGAGAGCCACTCTCTACCTAATTTTAGGCACAACTATAATGCATTTTTCATATAGTTTTCCACCACTGAGCTACAGCTTATTAACACAATAAAGTATGGCCATCATGGAGCTGCACAACACAAAAGGGATCCATTCAATAATCTCCAAGTCCCTTAGTGCTTCTCCTCTTCTTAGTGCCATATGTGCTCGAATAAAATAAAGCATCTAGAGTTTCCTTGTGACCCTCTGACTCAGGTTGAAGTCTTCCTCATTGATTTCCTTATCCAAATAGATTAAAATCACAGTTCCACGTAGGTCTGCTATGAATTAATGGATTCTTTTTCACCCCATTTTCATAATCAAATTCACGTCCTCACATGTGGTTCAATTTTTCTAACAGATTACACTGGTTCCTTGACACACACCACTCTCACATTCCTAAACTAATCTCTCCTTGCACTTCCTGTTTTTCTTGCTATGTATATTCCTCTATTTTGTTTTGTCTTATGTTATTATTGTTTCTTCTTGCTTGCTTATCCCCATGAGTATTTCATAGTCATGAGAAAATAGGTCCACATTGGGCTACGTGGTCAACTAGAATCCTCCAAAAAGGGTAAACAATCCATACCCTTAAGGTAGTTTTTTACCCCCCAACTTATTTTTATCATTGCTGGCAGAGATTTGGATAATTAATTCAGGTAGATAGGAAGCTTACCAAGTACCCTATAAAACTTTCCCCTCAAATATAGAGATATATGTTGGTCGCTACTATCTTCAGCTTTAGTATATTAAATAAATGTGAATATCTGCGTCAAATTAAAATCTAGAAAAATATCCATGCAGGTCATCCAAAATTATTCATGTTAATTACATATTACAAAATTTGGGGATTAAAAAGGGGTGTTACAATTCCCTCCCCCTTAAGGAATATTTTACTTAGTGTTCCATTATTCATGGTAGAAGCCATGTACAAAAAAATAAATGGGTATGGTTTGGTTTTGGAGCAAGATCTCCCTCTTATTGAGTATGCACTAAGGTTTTGGTTGAAACTCTCATTCAGATTCCACAGACCGGTCTCTTCCGCAGTTCGGTCTCTTCTGCAGATCGGTCTTCGCATCTTCTTCCGCAAGATTCTATTAGTTCTAACTCTTGGTGCTCTACGGTTTTCAGATACCACTCTCGGTGCTCTTGGTGCTCTGCAGTACAAAGGACTTGAACTCGCTCGGATACAAACTCGCGGTGCTCTGTGATTTTCAGAGGTTGATCCCTTGAGATAGGCAACGAAACCTGAGGCAATCTCTCATATCTGAGGCTAAGAAGTCTACATATGTGGCAGGACTGAGCCTTTTTTATGAAGCAATGTGAAGTTAGTGAAGTAATCTTTTGAGGCAAAATATGTTGAATCTCTAAGGTTTGATCGTGCTCACGCAGAGGATTAGTCATTTAATTGGATCATCCTAAAGCTAAGTGTGAAGGGCTCCTTGAAGAAATCGTAGGAATAGTCTTAACAATTCAAGGTCAAACTAAAACCAAGCCACCTTTCAGTAACAATAATTTTTTTGTGGCAACACGCGATGACATTTGTATAGGGGATTGTCGAAGAAGGAAATCGTTCTGAAATGGTTTACCTAGGAGGGCATATTTATGAAGGAAACGACTTCTAGAGCAAGTCAAAGGTCTAAAGGAGCCATTAAATGGGGCCCCTTAAGTAACCAAGAACATCCTATAACAGAAACTCGAATTCTCGGTGGTTGAATGCGAGTTTTGTGCATGGATTTAGAGTCGGGTCAGTGCCACTTCTGATCATTTGAAACCGCAGGCTTGATGAGAGATCGAAGTTCCTGAACCTTGAGCATTTGCAGATGTGGCAGAAGTTTTCAAAACATTAGGTTACAACGAGTAAAAGCACCGAGCCCATAACTGCTCAGAATTTCCAGACCAATAGAGGAAAATTGGGAGCGAAACTAGAGGTTGAAGGTTGAGCGAGGATTGAATACCAAGCAGGGAAAAACCAGAGGGAAATACAACTCTAAATTACTTTTGAGTTATATTATGATCTACATATCTCTTCTATTAGTCTTGTGCCATTTCTTATTCTGCTTGATATTTTCCATTTCTTGTTCCATTTATTGTAAGATATCTGGTCCAAGTGTAATTTGGTCCATTGGAAAATCCAAACTAATTGCTATATCATTTCTTCCGCTATATAGTGCTTCCAAGGGACTAATTTAAATGATTCATGGTAGCCACTGTAATAGGAAAATTATAGCATACACTCTTAACATGTCCTCCAAAAATCTATTCACCCTTTCTATTTGTCCATATTTTTGAGAATGACAGGTTGTATTGAATTCCAATTGTGTCCCAAAACCTATAAACAAAAATTTCCATGTTTGAAGTAAATTTGACATCTCGATAAAATATGATTTTGTAGGGCATGCCATGCGACTTGAAAATGTGTTTCATAAAAAAAAATGTGTAGTAAATATGGCCTCATACGTGGACTTCATAGGGATAAAGTGATTTGACTTTCTCAATTTATCCACAATCATAATAACTGTGTCATTTTTCTTGGTGGCCCTTGGTAGAACAATGATGAAGTCCATAATATGACTTCCCGCTTCCATTTTTAAATTTGCATTTGGTTCAACAACCCTAATAGATGCTTATGGTAAACTTTAACCTGTTGACATTCTTAAAATTTAACAATGCATTTAGCAATTTGTTTCTTCATTCTAGACCAATTATATAACTCTCTAATGGTTATTATCATCTTTTGATAACTTGGATGACTGTAATAAGGCCTCTTATCGAGTTAATGCATTATGAACTTCTTCAAATTTGTTGATTTGGTATATGTAATATTCCCTTGTACATCAATATGTCATCTTCTGCTAGTTGATACCCTTCTCCCAGTGACCCCTTGTGTTATTGTTCCAAGCATTTACTAATATACTTGAAGTGTTCATCACATTGTATGACATCCCCAATTATTTATCTTATATCTAATTCAATAGATTAATTGATTCCATACGTATTGTCTATACGTTTCAACTAAGTGCACTTGCTACTTAGTTTTCCCTTCCCTCAATGTGCTTGATCTCAAATTAAAACTTACTAATAAGAGCCATCCACCTAACTTGTCTGGCATCCAATCGAGTTGATAAAACACATACCTCAATGCATTGTGATCTGTCATTAATATTAATTTTCTCTCAAGAAGGTAGTGGCTCCATATTTCTAAAGCATGTACAATGGTTGCAAGATCTAAATCATGTGTTACATACTGCTTTTCATACGTTTTTTTTTTTTTTGATTCATAGATGATCACATGTCTCTCTTGCATGATAACTCCACCAAGTCCTTCATTGCAAGCATTTTTACAAATTAAGAGTCCTTATTTGGATGTGTAATTTTTAGGATGGGGGAATTTGTGAAAATGTTCTTCAATTGTTTAAAACTTCCTGTGCATTTTGATGTCCAATTTATTTTTACTCTTTCTTAAACAATGAAGTAAGTGAATGCCCAATCCTTGCAAATCCTTGAATAAACATCCAATACTATCCCACCAATCCCATGAGGGATCTTACTTATGATACATTTTGAGGGACAACCCATTCCATGATTTCCTTGATCTTCTTGGGATCTCCTACCACTCCTTCCGAAATGACATGACCGAAATAATTCACTTGCGATTGAAACAAATCACATTTACAAAGCTTGGCATGAACCTGGTTCTCCCTTAGCATTTGCAATACCATCTTGAGGTGTTATTCATGATCATCCTTAGTCCTTAAATACACTAAAATTTCATTAATGTGGATCAATATAAACTTATCCAATTACTTGTTGAGGGTACTATTCATAAGGCACATAAAGATAGTTGGTGCATTTGTAAGTCCAAATGGCACCACCACAAACTCACTGTGCCCATAACTGGCCATGAATGTGGTTGTATAAATATCTTTATCCTTGATCCTAACTTCGTGGAATCTAGACCTAAAGTTTATCTTTGAGAATATTGTGGCTTCTCTTAGTTGATCAAAGGTATCACCAAATCTGGGAAATGGATACTTGTTCCTAATGGTCATCTTGTTCAGTTATCTATATTCAATGCTTAATTTGAGGGTATCATACTTTTTTATAAAAATAATGTTGGTGCTTTCCATGGAGACACAGTGACTCTAGCATACCTCTTGTTCAACATTTCCTTTGACTGTATCCTCAATTCCATCAACATAGGCATGATCATTCTAGACGTAATCCTAGACATAGGAACTACTCTCAGTGTAAGTTATTTTTAGAAATCAATGTCTTCTTTAGGATGTACTCTCAGTAATTCCTTGATAAATACATATTTGTACTCTTGTAGCACCAGATGGTATTGAATTTTCAGCTTATTGTCTTCAAATGAATTTGTCACATGTGTAGCATAAAATTGACACCCACTTTTACAATAATTATAGGCAAAGGCTTTCACACTTCCTAAAGTATCCTTTGTTTTCCTTCATCATCTATGCACTCCAAGATTTTGTTGTAGAAATCCAATTTAGCCCTATGTACTATCACCCAATCCATGCTAATCAATGTGTAATACATTCCTATAAGTAACACATTCAAGGTGCTTATGTATGAAGCCCACTCATTTTGAATAGACATGCCTCAATGGTTTCAATCTCTTTTAATTTGGTCCCTATGGCTAGCTGAACCAATCACGAATTTGTATGTTTCTTCCTTTATAAAAAAACATCTCAACAACTCGCAATGCAATATAACTAAGGTTAGAGTCAATGCCAATTAGAATTGAAATAAGATGGGTTTTAAGTATACTTTTCATCTCCACAATTGAGGTTTGGTGGCCTTCTTGCTGACTCTCCACAATTGCATAAATATGAGGTACACTCCTGGCCACATCATTAATATTAATTTCCTCTTGGACGCTATATACCCTTTATAGGTTAAACCCTGTATATTTAATTATTGCAAAAAAGTTTCTTAATAAAATAGGAAATATGCAATGGCAAACACACACATTAACATAGAGATATTACCCTGGAAACCCAACTAGGAAACTAGAAATATTTTTTTAGTATATATATATATATATATATAGTACCCATAAATTGGTAATCCATTTATCTTAGAATACAACTAGAGTTCCTTAATCAAAACTACAAAATCATGGGTTAAATCTCCATGCACCACAAAATTGATAAAAGAGAAAACTATGCGTCGAAAACCACCAAAAATGGATGCAAAAAAATTCCCAAGTATTTTTTAGGGGTGTTGTCACCCCCTTGTGCCTGACACAATGTACATTATGTGAAGGTAGTCATGCAAATAATATAACACATACCTAAGATCGTCTCACTTGTTCTTTTTTGCACACATGGGGTCACATGAGTACATGATCAACAATCCAGAGTAATAGTTCCCAATGTTTCTATACACCAAGAGAACTTCTCAATTCTCAGAGATTTTTTAATGAATTTGCAATACGCTTCAAAATGTCCACTTTCACTAGCAACACCTCATTTTTTTAGTCATATCTCTCACAAAGTAATACTGAACATCAATATGCTTTACCTTAGAATGATATGCTAAACATCAATATGTAATCTAACTAATAAATAAAATGACTTTTTTCAAGACAATATTTTGGTTAGTTTTGCCCAAAATCCAATAAAGTTTTTTAAGAATTATAAATTTAAGTTATTTAATTTTCAAAGTTCGAATGTCTTAGAAGTTTTTCAGGTTGTTGAATCCATTTATGCATTTCAAAGTGCATTTTAAATAACAATGGATCACATTCTCATTAGAGATTGTAATAAATTCAATTAATTAATTTTAAATAATAGTACTAACAACAATAACCTAATTTTCATGTCACAATTAAGTGAAACACTAAAATTGATGTATGAGACCCCATTTTTTATGGGACAATGATCTAAAATGATTGTATTAATTTTTCTATGCTAAGTGTCTTTCAGTTTTAAAAACATGTGCATAATTGGTTTATTAGTTTGCATAAGGATTAAGGAGTTTTTCCATGATTTGTAGATATTTTTTTAGTGAATTAGAAGCACAAAATACGCATAAATAACACTGAACAATAGTGTAAAATAGAGAAATAAATCACCACATGAAATTTAAACAGCAGGGATGATGAAGCAGTTCACCCCTCCTGGGCTACATCTGCTGGTCCAACTCCTAATGACTTGTCCATCTTTCATTATGCTCAAAATTTTGCTATTACATGTAGTTACAGTGCTCTAATGGGTATTTTCTGTAAACCAATGCCTTCATAATCCCCCAATTAGTAAAAAATGACTCTTCATTCACTTAGAATGGTCGAAATTTGGGCCTCCTACACTTTTGCTCAATATCTCCTAGGAAAACTCCACTAAAAGTGGAGAACTCCAGTTAACTGGAGCTAAATCTGGGCAGACCACCAAATATGGCACGCCCCTAACCTCTCCACCGAAATAGACTGCACATTTAATTTAACGGTTGGGCGGTGGCCACATGCGCACCCCCAAACCATTACATAATTGTCGATTAGCGAAACGCACTCTGCAACATGCGGTTGACTGTTTGAACCAGGGGTGAATGCTGCCGTGTTAAAATTTATCCTCGCGGTTTGGTTGGCATTAAACTGCTGCCATGCGACACAATCCGGGGATCACTAGCGGGTTGGGACCACCTGCAGTTCCCAACCCCCATATGTAATTGCAACACAACATAAATTAAACCCGCATCCTCTTATGGTTAAGTAACTTGTGTAGCGCGGATGGTAAACGGTTATGTGTGCCCAGAGGGAGGTCAGGGGTTCGAGCCCTGCTACCTCACACAAAATTTTACGATGCAGTTCCAGGGCCACGTGGCGGCCTCAGTGCTGGCCACGTTGCACCTTCTCATTGGATCCTCCAAACCGTACCTAGTAGAAACATGACACTTGTCATCCAACGAGTGGTCCAGTAGAAGGAATATTCCATGGAATATTCCATTTTGACTGTACATCCACTTTGATGACTGTGCATCCCAGTCAAACCTGGTCAAACTGTCGTAATTTTACCTGTTTTCTATTTCGATTAGAACGCAATATCTTCCTCATACGACATCGGTTTTTCGAACTGTTCATGGCGCTGGAATTAGGAAAACGAGATATATGCAACCATCCTGGTTTAAACCCAATCCTGTAACTTTGAATTTTGAGCAAAATTTATGAACTCCTAATCATTCCTCTCCATTGGGAAGCTTTTGGACCCCAAAATACATGATTACCTGTTCAATAGATGAGATTACAACTCCCTCACCTTTCCAATCTCCATCCATTTTTCCTTGCTTGGTTTAGTGCCTTTGAGCCCAACTCGAAGGTATTCAACACTTCCCCTCTTTGATGCTCTTGTCCTCCTGTCAAGAATGGTATATTCTTTGAGCTCATCCAGAAATTCTTGTGAGAAATCTTCAATAGAAGGTACCTGAACATCACTTCCTTGATCATCGATCAAAGGAGGCTCATACAAGCGTAAGTTTTCAACATTAACAACTGAATACATTTGCATGTAAGAAGGCAAGTCAAGTTGGAATGCATTGTTACCAAATTTTTTTATGATCTTGAAAGGACCATAGCGAATGGGTTTGAGATTATTACCTTCCCCTTGCATCCTTTATTTGCTAATGTGCAACCATACCTCATCTTTGTCTTGAAACTTGTGATCAACCTAGTTTTTGTCATGCCTTTCTTTGTATTTTCTTTGAATTTTCTTAAGTTGTTTTGGAACTTGTTGATGTGTCATCTAAATTTGTTCAATGAAATTTCAAGCCTTATCAATATCACTATGGCCATCAATTGCAACATCCTTCCCAAAGATGAAGTCTAATGGAAATTTGGGAAAATACCCAAAGCATACTTCAAAAGGTGAGGTTTGTGTTGAAGAGTGATTTGCCTAGTTGTAAGCGTGTTGAATGTAATGCAGTTTTTCATCCCACAACTTAGGATGTTTGTTGCAATATCCTCTCAATAGATGCACAATTATTTTGTTCACCACTTCGGTTTATCCATCTGTTTGTGGATGAAAAGCGGTACTTTTTTTCAATTTTGTGTCCATCATTCTCCATAGATTTGACCAAAAATTCCCAATGAACCTGGAATCCCTGTCACTAAAAATAGAAGTGGGTAATCCAAAATGAACCCAAACATTTTGAAAATAAAGCTCAGCATTTTTTTCAGTAGTAATGGTTTTCTTACATGGCATACGTATACACATTTTACTGAATCTATCCACTACTACAAAAAGATAATCATGTTGCTTTCTTGACATGTGTAGACCTCCAACAAAGTCCTTGGAGACACTCTCCCATGGCCTTGATGGTACTAGTAGTGGCGTGTAAAATCCAAGATTCCTATTACTAGGCTTACTTGTTTCACACATAGAACATCCTCTTATAAAACATGACACACTATCTATCATGCGAGGCCAATAACAATACCTTTGTAGATGCGTCGTTGTTTTGCTTACCCAAAAGTGTCAAATAATAAGAGAAGAATGAGATTCTCTCATGAAACTTAGCCTCTCTTCTTGTGGAATACGTAGCTTTCCCAAATGAAACAGAAATGTTATGCATGTGATACTATTTTTCTTCAACTTGATTCCCTTCACTCAAACGAGCATACACATCTTGGAAATCAATGTCATCTGCATATTGTTCTATGTAACTCTCATGTACAATAGAATCATTTTTGAGTAAAGTAGAAGCACTAATGACTGTTCTCGAAAGCATATCTGCAAATTTATTGAATATAACTTTTTTGTACCTTATAACCAAGTGAAATTGTTGAAGAAATCCCATCCACCTGAAATGTCTTGATTGCTGCAATTTTGTTTGCGACTGTAAGTATTGTAATGGTTGGTGATCAGTGTGTACAATAGTCTCTTTACCCATCAAGTAGTGTTTCCACTTCTTGACACTTTGTACCAACACATATAGTCCATTTTCATATGTAGGATAATTAGTCACAACGCCATTAAAAGTTTTTGAATGAAAGGTGATAGGCTTACCATGCTGCAAAAGAATTGTGCCCATGGCATAGTCACTAGCATCGGTTTGTATCTCGAATGGCTGTCTCAAATTTGGTAATGAAAGGAATGGAGCTGAACTGATCTTGTCTTTTAAAAATTCAAAAGCTTTTTGTTGTTTGCCTCCCCATTGGAATCCTTTCTTCACACTTGTCACTGCATGCATAGGAGCTGTGATGGAAGAAAAGTTAGCAATAAACTTCCTCTAATATTGAGCTGCACCTAAGAAACTTCTTACCTCAGTAACTATTTTGGGTTGGTCCAATTCACAATGGCCTCCACTTTAGAAGGATCAATCCTCAATTCTCCTCCTCCTACAATATGTCCCAAATAGACCAAAGAAGTCTTCCCAAACTCACATTTTGACATCTTGAGAAACAATTTCTCTTTCTTCAAAATATCAAGCACTCTATTTACATGCAAGACATGATCTTATCTTGTTTTGCTGAAAATTAAAATGTCATGTAAGTACACAATAACAAAGTCATCAAGGAATGGCCGCAAAACATTATCCATAACTCGCATAAAATTTGCTGGTGCATTACATAAACCAAAAGTCATAACTAGCCACTCAAAGAGTCCTTGTTTAGTTTTGAATGCAGTTTTCCATATATCACTTTCTGCAATTCTTACTTGATGATATCCACTTTGTAAATATAACTTACTGAAAAATAAATTCTTCTTTCAGCTGATCATGCAAATCATCTATTCCTGGGAGTGGGTAACAATTTTTTTACCGTAATTTTGTTCAAAGCTTGAAAATATGCACACATGCGCCAAGTCCCATATTTCTTTGATATCAAGACTATGGGTAAATCGCATGGCGAGGTTCTTGGCCTTATGATTACTTTATCCAACATCTATTTGATTTGCCTCTTTATGTCAAAATTCTCCATTATCGACATGCGATACATACCAATGTTTGGAAGAGGACAATATTGCTGCAACTGAATCTCATGTTGAATTTCCCTTTTTGGAGGCAATCATGTTTGCTCCTGAAACATCTCATGATGCCCATTAACCACATCATATAATTCTGATTTCAAATAAGGATCACATCCCTCAAAATATTCATGACTAATATCAGCTTTGGGCTTAATCATAAGAAGAACAAAATTCTTACTTGAATTTACCAGCCTTTTTACCTGTCCAACATTTACCAAAGCAATGTTTGTCTTCTTGCGATGTGCTCTAACAATGAACTCCTTGCCATCTTTGAATAAATGATACTTGTTCTCATGGCGATAGAAGATCACTTTTCTATCATACAAGTAAGGACTCCCTAATACCATACCAGTTATGTCAAGCGGAACCACATCTAATTCAACTGTGTTAACAAAGCTTGCAGTGATTGCAAACCTCAATATACATTTCTTCGAAACCTGTAGATTTGCATCCTTACAAATCCAACCCAATGGATATGGTTTTGGATGCGGTATGGTCTCAAGGTTAATTTTTTTGACCAAATATTCAGAGATTAAGTTTGCTTGTGACCCACTGTCAAACGACGTGTCAATATTGGTATGGTTGGATATGACCCTCACATGAAACTGGTACTGGGTTTAGTTTCAATTTCTTTTCCATTCATGTTCTTCAATCCCATGGCTATGATTTTAGTTTCATCACCTGAATCAGATCCTAAATCATGTTGAGTTGTAGCAACAGTTTTTTGTTTCCCTTTGTTATTGGGTTTCTTTGGCCTCAATTCAGGATGTAATTTCCAACAATGAGTTTCATCATGGCCTTCTTTTGAACAATGTTTACAAGTCACTTTTTCTCCCTCTTTCTTAATATATTCATTCTTTTTTTTTTTACTTTTTGAGGTATTTTCCTTGGCTTTAACCTTAAAAGGTTTCTTCCTACCCTCTTTAGAAATGTTCTTCCCTCTAGCTTCTAGATGTGTGGCCTGAACACAAATTTCATCTAGACTGGTGGGGTTAAACATGAGAATATTATGTTTTAGGTAGCTATGTAAGCCTCCTATGTACTTTAGAAAAGTGTCTTGGCTCTGTAAATACACCCCTAATAAAAGAGCTCTTCTCCTAAATTCCTGGGTGTATTCTTGCACATTTTGTCCCTTTAACTGCCTAAAGTTCTGCCAGTTCATGATGGCTTTCAGCAAATGAGATAATGGATAAAATTTTTGTTTAATAGAAGCAATAAAATCTAACCATGATAGAATAATATTACCATGTTCCTTGATTTCCTCCTTTGTCTTGTCTTCCCACCAAACAAGTGTTGCATCTTCCATTCTCAAAGAAGCTAATTGATTTTTTGTGTCATCATCTTGAAGGTTCTGTATTCTCAAATAGATCTCCAATTGTCGAATCCAATCATCTAGCTTGTCTGCATTTACTTCACCATTAAACATTGGCAATTTGAACTTAACATAAAGTTTTAATAAAGGAGATTTACCAATGCTCTTGGACTTGTGTGGCTGATGTACTAAAGAAGAAGTAGAAGATGATGATGATGATGAGGGTGAAGATGGTGGCCCTCCATTGCCTCCATTTCCTCCATTTCCCTTATTTTACTTGTCTTCATCATGTTGACTTCCTGAAGATCCTTGTCCTTCCTTTTGAAGTTTATATCCTTCTCCTTCCAGTCTCTCATTTCTTTCTTGATAAATAATTCTAACCATCTCAGTCATGTCAAGGAATGCTTTCCTGAACACTCTTTCTTCCTCCTTAGGGTCAACTTCTTCATGAATTTCTCCTTCCTCATGAGGCATACTTAATGGAGCTTCTGATTCTTTAGGAGGTGAACAGGTGGTGGAGATTGTCGCAATATTTCTCTCCTTTACTTTGGCTCCTTTTGAGACCCTGCTGCTTCCACCAGTTTGCCTTCTCCCCTTTTGAGATTGAGCCTTGTAAGCATCTAAAACTTGCAAAAAATTAAACAATTATTTGCACTAAACAACACTAGAGAAAAAACTTTGCTCCGATACTAATCTGATATGAAATGACTGTATTAGTTTTGTTGTGCTAAGTGTCTTTTAGTTTTAAAAACATGTGCATAATTGATTCATTAGTTTGCATAAGGATTAAGGAGTCTTTCCATGATTTGTAGATGATACTTTAGTGAATTAGAAGCATAACATAAGCATAAATAATAGTGAAAAGCAGTGTAAAATAGAGAAATAAGTCACCACATGAAATTTATACAGCAGACATGATGAAGCATTTCACCCCTCCTAGGCTACATCTGTTGGTCCAGCTCCCAATGACTTGTCCATCTTTCATTATGCTCAAAATTTTTCTATTACATGTAGTTACAGTGCTCTAATGGATTTTTTCTCTGCACCAGTGGCTTTAGAATGATCTAATTAGTAAAAAATGACTCTTCATTCACTTAGAATGGTCGAAAATTGGGCCTCCTACACTTTTGCCCACTATCTCCTAGGAAAACTCCACTAAAAGTGGAGGACTCCAGTTAACTGGAGCTAAATATGGGCAGACCACCAAATATGGCACGCCTTTAACCTCTCTGAAAAAATATACTGCACATTTAATTTAACGATTGGGCGGTGGCCACATGCATACCCCCAAACCGTTACATAAATTTCGGTTAGCGGAACCCACTCCGTAACCTGTGGTTGATTGTTTAAACTAGGGGTGAAAACTGTCGGGTTAGCATTTATCCGCGCGGTTTGGTTGGCATAAAACTGTTGTGTTAGGTCCCTATATTAATAGTATATTCCCTTATTATTGTTAGTGTAACCCCATTATTTTTATTGTTGTACCCTTGTAACCCCGATATTGTTATTATTGTGCCCTTACATTATTATTGTTAGGTCGACTAGGATTATATTGGGACCCCATGGACTCCTATATATAGAAGGGGTTTTTTTCATTTGTATCATCCAAGAATTTCTCATTTATGTAATGTATTAGAGGTTGCGCCCTCTGAGTGGTTATTTCTAAGGCGTTGATCTCTCTTTTCTTCTATTTTTGGAGCTGGTTTCATAACATTTGGTATCAGAGCTTTGGAATCTAGGGTTTCACTGCTCTAAACAGGTCATTGTGGATTTTTCACTATAAAATTTTTTATACAAAGGTTCAGAAGCCAAAATTTTTATAGCGCGAAGGAAAAATCCTAAGGAATGTCATGTAAAAATTTCAGATCTTGGTTCGCAATATTTTCGAAGATATGATATGTGGAAATTAGGTTTTTTCAGGCTCCCGAATTTCAACTAAAACAGGTCATCGTGGAATTTGCGCTATAAAATTTCGTCACCAAGTTTCAGAAGCCAAATTTTTTACAGAGCGAAGCCGAGATATTGAGGAACCTCTTTTAAAATTTCAGATCTTGGTTCGCAATATTTTTGGAGATATGATTTGTGGAAGTTAGGATTTTTTTAGGCTCTAGAATTTCATCTCAAAGAGGTGACCGTGGGAAAAACGTCATAACTCTCTCTCTGAGCGTCAGATTGGAATTCTGTAAAAAGTGGCCGCAATCAAACGAACTATAGTTTCCTCTGTATCAATTTCAAAGCTGAAGGAGGAAACAGTGACACATGGCAAGTCGTACAAGTTCACTCTACTGAACTAGTCCATAATTAGGTCATTGTGGGAGATTGGACATAAATTTGCCTTGAAGAATGAAAATTAGGTCATACCTGTGGCATTCAAAAGAAGATTTAGAGAGCTACTTAACGGAAAAAATTTCAGATATTGAAGATCTGGAATCCCAAATATAATTCAATTTCAATATCGAGCTCCTAAAAAGCAAGAAAAAGGAGTGTATTTATTTTTTTATTTTTATTTTTTACCGAATTGAATAAATATTGTGTGAAAAATAAATTTGAAGTGATTCCAAGGGAATATTTAAGCATAGATATCAGTATTGGGTTCTAAAATTCCACCTAAAAAGAATTCAACACCCATTAAGCCTTCAGAAGTCTCTACTATGACTCATGAAGAGGAAGAAGAGCTACATGACATATCAAAATTACAAGAGCAAGTGCACCAAATTTTGCTCTCACAATGAGCAACAAAAAATGAAATGGAATTTTTGAAGAAAGGCGTGGAAGCTAAGATGGATGGTTTGAAGAAAGACGTGGAAGCTAATATGGATGGTTTGAAGAATGGCATGGAATCTAAGAAAGATGGCATGGAAGCTAAGATGGATGACATGGAAGCTAAGATCGATGAAAAAATGAAAGACAACATGGAAGACATGAAGAATGATATAAAAGCAGACATGGAAGGTTTAATGACAAGGTTAATACAAGAAATGATTCCTAATGGCTGAAAGATAGTAGAGGAAACTCACGATGAGAACAAAATAAATGTTAATCGTCAATTCATAAACTCTAATGTTGGATTGAATAACCACCATATTCCAAAGATGGATATGAGGAAGTTTGATGGCAAGGATCTCGTAACATGGATACTACATAAGGAGCAATATTTTGATCCCAATAATGTGTAAAACACACAAAAGGTACACATTGCGACTTTACATTTAGAACAAAATACATTTTTATGGTATCGATGGCTTTGCTCTCGTAAAAAAATTGTCACTTGGTCAATTTTTACAGAGAAAATGATAGCACATTATGAGGATACAAAGAGCAACACCTTATTTAGCCAATTGATAAATCTCAAACAAAAGGGTTCGGTGGTGGAGCACATTGAGGACTTCCAAAAATTGAATATAAGGGTAACTAATATTCCAGAGGAACACAGAATTGATGTCTTCATAGGGACTTTAAAGGATAATATCCAACATGAAGTTCGCGTTTAAGAACCTGATTCATTGGAGAAGGCATTCAGGCTGGCAAGAAAAATTGAATGTAAAATTATGGCGACAAGGAAGCATACCACTCACATCTATAAATATGCAAGTGTTGCTACTCCTAGACTTCCACAACCTACAAGGTTGACACCACAACAATTGAAAGAAAAAATAGCAAAAGGGCCTTGCTAGAGTTGTGATAACAAATACACTAAAGGTAATAAGTGTGCTAAGAAAAAATTATTTTACATAGATTGTGAAGAGGAGGAAGAAAATGAACTAGAAACTTCAAAAAAAGACGATATACACCAGGAACCCACCCTAGAAGAAGAAGAAATGAGTCTGACCATATCGTGTAATGCATTGGTAGGAATTAACACTCCTCAAACTCTCAAGATAGAAGGACATATCAAGAAAAAAAAGGTAATAGTGTTAATTGATTTGGGTAGTACCCATAATTTTATTGATTGTAAGGTAGCCAAGGAATTGAATTGTTTCCTATACCCAACAACAAAATTTCAAGTGATGGTTGTAAATGGAGGAACTATAAATTGCTCTAGAAAATGGCATAATATCAAGCTAACCATGGGGAATATGTATTGAATAGTCCAATGCTTTCCATGGGAGGTACTGATGTTGTACTAGGAGTACAATGGTTACAATATTTGGAGATGGTAGCTTTTAATTTTCAAGAACTTTTCTTGAAATTTTTTCGAAAGGAAAGGAAATCGAATTACAGGGTATCATAGGGAAGCATGGAAAGATAATAAGCTCTAATGTCATGACAAAGCTTCTGAAGAAAGAACAATGAGGCGTAATTGCACAATTATGCTCACTAGAAGTTCCAACATCAAAATCATTTATTTATCCAGATATCCAACAAGTCTTGGACAATCATTCCAATGTGTTTGAAACTCCCAAAGGACTCCCACCTATTCGTGATCATGATCATGCTATTCATTTTATTCCAGGAAGTGTTCCTCCAAACATCAAGACTTACATATATCCTTATGTCCAAAAGAGTGAAATTGAATGTATGATTGCATAAATGTTCTGGTTTTTAAACTTCCGTGGTTATAGTTATTGTCATCAGAAACCGGATTATCCACGGTATTATAGAACACTGGTCGACGTTTCGAATCCCAACGGGGATCCATCTTCAGGACGAGAAAGAATGAATGAACAATGAAAGAAGGAAGCAGGGGGAACAAGGTATAAATAGTGAGGGAAAATGATGATGAGAGGAACCGACAACAACTTAAGTTAAAAAACTTTATTTTATTAATTAGTTAATTCTATTTAATTTTTTACTAACTTTACTTTTTAATTTATAATAACCCTACTTTCTAATTTTTATAATTCCCACCTAATAATTATTTGAAATTCTAATTAATAATATCAAATTTCTACTGAAGGTCTAAAATTTTTACTAAATTATTAAATTATTAAAAATTTTTAATATTATTATTCTAATAAATAATTTGAAATTCCTATTCTAATATTTTAAATGATTAAAAAACTATATTAAAATAATAACCCTAATTAAATTTTAATACATTTATAAACTAAATTATAAATTTAAAACAGAACCTAGGGTAGCTAAAATAGTAGAGCTAAACTTTATAATAACCCTAAAAGATCTATCTCTAAAATGCACCTAGTAACTAAGCTTAATAATTAATAAAAACCCTAATAAAACTTTTTATCTACAAAATTACTAAATAATTAAGCTAAAACCTAAAATCCCAAAACTAATAATAATCCTATTTTAATTTCTGATTATATAATTTTTAATTTAAAAAGAAACCTAGAATTACTAAAGCAATTTTATTAAAAAAAAAAATTCTACACTAATTTACATAAATTAGAGAAACTAACTCCTATAAATTAATCTAAAGGGTCTAACCCTAAATTAAAACTATTAACTATGAAGTTTTAACTTAAAACTTAACTAAACCCTAGTAAATTTTAATTATAAAAATACTTATTAACTAAACCTCCATCTAAATTTTCTATATTTAGACTATATATTAAATAAATAAGTTTGATTTGAATTCTAATTAAATTAAATTTAGCTTCCACTCACTGATAATAAATATTAATTAATTAATTTTCATTTTAAAAAATAAAAATAAATAAAATAAATATATATTACGAGTGAGGGGAATAAGAGTTCTATCCTGACCCTAAACCAACTTACTAAAAATGAAGAGAAGAAAACCTACCAACTCATACCTGAGATGTGGATGAACTTACGTCGCAAATTTGTCTAATAAGGGGTCGCCAGCTATCACTAATCTCGTATCGTCCGTCCCTGTTGATGTTATCCGGGTGTTTTATAACTTTTAGCGCTTCTCTAATCTTACGTCTTAGATAGTGTTCCTCCCTCGCAATGATTTTAGCATCCTCAAGACGCAAGTGATGCTTAGTTTTCAAGGAGTGATCAGCAAGGGCGGAGGTTTGCGATCGCTCATGCTTAATATCAGCTCTTTTAGACGATTTTGAAGAGAGCGTCCCGTTTCCCCAATGTAACTCTTTCCACATGAGCAGTCATGTTTCCCCAATGTAACTCTTTCCACATGAATAAATGTTAGAGGCTGGTATAATTCAACCTAGTCAAAGTTCTTTCTCTACTCCAGTAGTATTGGTGCACAAAAAGGATGGATCAATAAGCTCACTATTAAAGATAAATTTCCCATTCCTGTGATTCATGAATTATTGGATGAATTACATGGATCAATTTATTTTACCAAGTTGGATCTTCGTTCAGGATATCATTAAATTAGAATGAAGACTGAAGATATTCCGAAAACAAAATTTCGAACTCATGAGGGTCATTATGAATTTTTGGTCATGGCTTTAGGCCTTACCAATGCACCTTCTACATTTCAAGGGTTGATGAATTCCATTTTCAAACCCTTCCTTAGAAAATTTGTGCTAGTATTTTTTGATGACATACTAATCTACAATAGGTCTTGGAAGAATCATGTTCAACAAGTTGACAGGGTGCTCAAACTATTGGAGGAGAAACAATTATATGCAAAAAAATCCAAATGTTTCTTTGGAGTACAAGTGGTGGAATATCTAGGTCATATTGTATCTCACGAGGGTGTTAAGGTAGACCCTAACAAAATTAAATCCATTAAGGAATAGAAATTTCCCACAACCATAAAGCAGTTGCGAGGATTTCTCAGGTTAATAGGGTATTATCACAAGTTTGTTAATAATTATGGAAGAATAATAGCACCTCTAACAACATTATAGAAGAAAGATGAATTTTCATGGACTCCTGAAGCAACTAAGGCCTTTGAACATCTTAAAGAGGCAATGTGCCTAGCACCAGTCTTAGCTACACCAAACTTCACAAAAACCTTTATTGTGGAATGTGATGCCTCATGAAATGGAATTGGTGTTGTTTTAATGCAAGAAGGAAGACCCATTTCTTTTGAAAGTCATCTAATCAGAGGAAAGTATTTACAGAAAGCTATTTATGAGAAGGAAATGTTGGCAATACTACATGCGCTAAAGAAATGGCATCCTTACCTAATGGGAAGACACTTCAAGGTAAAAACTGATCATGATAGTCTGAAACACTTTTTGGAACAAAGACTATCTTTAGAAGAGAAACAAAAAAGGGTCACAAATATGTTGGTTTATGATTTTGAAATCGTCTACAAAAAAAGGAAGAAAAATGTTGTTGTAGATGCACTCTCAAGAAAGGATGAAGAGGTGGAAGCATTTCTTTGTGCCATTTCTATTATCCAACCAGATTGGATAACCGAAGCAAGGGATGAATCGAAGAAGGATGAAGAAGTGTGGACACTCATTCAAAAGTTGCAACAAGATCCTAGTATATCTGATACATTTAGTTGGAAAAATGATTCCTTATGGTACAATGATCGCTTATATATTTGCAAGAATCCCCAACGAAAACAAAAGATTCTTTTGGAATTGCACACTTCTCCTTAAGGAGGACACTCAGGATTTTTAAAAACATACCACAGGGTAAAGAAAGATTTTTTTGGGATGGCCTTAAAACTGATATTCAAAAGTTTGTGGCAGAATGTTTGGTTTCCAGCAAAATAAAGTTGCGTCAATTAAGACCTCGGGTCTTCTACAACCTTTATCCATTCCAAGTCAACGTTGGGAGGAGATTTCAATGGATTTTATCATAGGTTTACCTAAGTCTGAAGGAAATAGTGTCATCGTGGTGGTAGTTGATAGACTTACCAAGTATGCACACTTTTGTGCACTATATCATCCATTTAAAGCAAGTACAGTTGCTACTGCATTTATGGAAACAATTCAAAAGCTACATGGAAACCCAAATATTATTGTAAGTGACAGAGATCCCATTTTTACTAGAAATTTTTGGATGAAATTATTTTCTTGTTTGGGTACTCAACTAGCTCATAGCTCATCTTATCTTCCTCAATCCGATGGTCAAACTGAGATTGTGAATAAATGTTTGGAAGGATATCTTCGTTGTTTTGTATCTGATAAGAAAACACAATGGGTCAAGTGGTTACCTCTCGTTGAATGGTGGCATAACACTTCCTTCCATACTGCAGCAAAAATGACCCCATTTATGGCACTTTATGGATATCATCCACCGTCCAAGGATAACCTAAATTTGGCACAAAATCAAATGAAACAACAGGCAGATCAACATCGCAGTGAGAACTTTTTTTTATGTAGGAGATTGGGTATTTTTACGGCTACAACCATATAAACAAATGTCCCTCAAGCAATCTAAGAAGGATAATAAATTATCGCCAAAGTACTATGGTCCTTACAAGGTGTTGCAAAAGATTGGTACTATGGCATACAAATTGGAGCTTCCTTCTTCTTTGCGAGTGCATCCATTTTTCCATGTTTCATGCTTAAAAAAGGTTATAGGGGACAAAATTCCAGTTCAAACAATATTGCCAGAACTTGATGAGGAAGGAAAAATCATATTGGAACCTGAAGCAGTCACGGAAACAAGAACTCGACAGCTACGAAATCGATCAATTTCAAAGTATCTCATCAAATGGAAGAACTTACCCACTGAAGATTCTACATGGGAGGATGATAATTTTATATAGAAGCATTTGGAGCTACTCAAGCATTGAGGACAACACTTTTTTGAAGGAGAGGGGCATGTTAGGTCCCTATATTGCTAGTATAGTCCCTTATTATTGTTAGTGTAACCCCATTATTGTTATTGTTGTACCCTTGTAACCCCAATATTGTTATTATTGTGCCCTTACATTATTATTGTTAGGTCGGCTAGGATTATATTGGGACCCCATGGACTCCTATATATAGAACGGGGTTTTGTCATTTGTATCATCCAATAATTGTTCATTTATGTAATGTATCGGAGGTTGCCCCCTCGAAGTGGCTATTTCTAAGGCGTTGATCTCTCTTTTCTTCTATTTTTGGAGCTGGTTTCATAACATGTTGCCATATGATACAATCCGAGGACCGTTGGCGGGTTGGGACTGCCGGCGGTTCCCGACCCCCATATGTAATTCCAACACAACATAAATTAAATCCACATCCTCTTATGGTTAAGTAACTTGTGTAGCGTGGATGGTAAATGGTTATGAGTGCCCAGAGAGAGGTCAGGGGGTCAAGCCCTAATGCCTCACACAAAATTTTACCATGTAGTTTTAGGGCCACGTGGCGGCCTCAAGGTTAGCCACGTAGCACCTTCTCATTGGATCCTCCAAACCATACCCAGTAGAAACATGGCACTCGTCATCCAACGAGTGGTCTAGAAGAAGGAATATTCTGAGGAATATTCCATTTCTTTTTGACTGTGCATCCACTTTGTTGACAGTGCATCTCGGTCAAACCTGGTTAAACTATCGTAATTTTAATTGTTTTCCATTTTGATCAGAACACAATATCTTCCTCATACGACATCAGTTTTTTGAACCATTTGCGGCTTCGGAATCAGGAAGACGAGATCTACGCAACAATCCTTGTTTAAACCCAATCCTATAACTTTGAATTTTGAGTAAAATTTATGAACTCCTGATCAGACAAGAAACCCCTTTACTTAGTGGTTTCATTGCTAAAGTCATTGCAGATGTACACATAATTTAATCCCCTCGGGTTTTGACCCTGTAACGTCTTAGGAGTAAACACATGTTCTTTATTTATATATCAATATCAATGTAATTTACCTTAAACTACTTTTGCTTGGTTAAGAATTTGTCTTTCATGAATGTAATGAAACAAGCTAATAGGCCAAGAATTCATATTGGTGGGGTTTCCCTTGATTAAAGGTGATGTGGTAACTCACATCTACTCAAAGTAGAAAGTGATGGCAATTTATTCCAAGTGGCATGGCTTCCCTAAATAATTTTTAATATAATTGAGTTAATGTTGAAAATTCCTTTAGTTGATGTAAAGGAGACAACCAAAATATGTCTGATTCTTGACCATAGTATATAATTTTTTAATAAAAAGAGATTATTTTACAACCTTTTCAATAAAGTGGATGCCAATTACTTATTGACCTAATTAACCCCCGTATATAGGGGTTTTTGAGCAATAATCTAGGACCAATCAAAATGAGTATACATTGATAAAACTAGTATTTATACGACTTATCCCATCAAGTTAATAAGTGGTAGATAATTAAATAGTATCTTTTATAATTATTTTTTTTCAAAATCTAGTTAAAACAATTAAAAATTTATTGGAGTGGTAAATTTTAGTAATTTAAATTAAAAATTTAAGTACTTCATTTATTTTTAATACACAAAATACCCCCCCCCACACACACATAGATATATATCTATATCTATGTGGTTTACTAGACCTTAAGAAATTAAGAGATTAATTTGAATTCCTTAACATTTTATTTCTATGCTCAAAGAGAAGTGAGATAAGTGCTCTCACATCACCAAAATTTTATTGAATTAAAGGGTCAAAAAGGTTGGTAGTGTGACAAATATTTTGAAAATTAGATTGAATGTGAGTATAAGATGGACAATCTAAGAGAAGTGTTTTTCATCTTTCATCCCATGGTGTTTTGGGAATTGACCAATGCCCAGTTTCACAATGAAACTCATGACAATTAGTTCTAACGTTGGCAATATTCATTTTCTTCTTAACACTAGTCAAGACAAAAGGATAATTTTGGTTTTGGAGATTGGGGTGAATCATTTTTTTTTCTATGTGGTTCATTGTCCCCGAAGATTGGTGACCGCTATGTCAAAGGTCAAGAAGATTGGTAGTGTGACAAATATTTTGAAAATTATAGTCTAATAGAAAATTATTTTCATCTTTCATCCCATGGTGTGTTGGGAATTGACCAATGCTACTTTCACTCTAAAGGTCATGAAAATTAGTTCTAATGTTTACAATATTCAATTTCTTCTTAACACTAGTCAAGACAAAAAAAAAAAAAATTGGTATTGGAGATTCGAGTTAATCAAATTTTTTTTCCTATGTGGTTCATGGTCCATAGAGATCAGTGACTGCTATGTCCAAAAAATAATTGTACTAGACAAATCTACTGGAAATAATCACTTCTTGCTAATTCAACCATGGAGTTTAACTCCAACATTGTCCAGAGAATTAAATTCATGATATTTGAATTGCAAAGGTGCTTTAATGAGGGAGACTCGACCGACTGAGCTAACCTCCAGACTTAATTACCTTATTATAATATTATACTTTTATTTTTCCCTTCAACTATTTATTACCCCTTAATATAATTTAATTAATAGAAAATTACAACTTTACCAACAGTTACACGAGTTTCCCCTGATCAAGTGCTCAGTATATAACCTCAAAAATGAAAGTTCTCATAAATGATTGGAAACTAAATGAAAGCTACCGTTCCATTGCCAGGAATCCGTCACACTTCGTTCCATCGAAAACCAACTCCAGATGAAGAAGTTATAACCTGTTGACCGCCGAAAAAAATGCAGAACAGTGAAAGGTTGATGACATGGCAGCCCATTCACCATGCAGAGAATATTCTTCAGTTTTTTTCCAGTGGCACTGTGACAAGTGTCACAACAGGATTGGCCAGTTTGGGTTTGAGAAGGTGAAATTGCCCAATGTCCTCTAAGGTTGAATTTGGGTTCACGATGAATTTTTATGTGTTGGAATTATTTTTTAATTATTAAGGTTGGATTAATATATATATTTATAATATTTATATGGTTTAATATCATATATTATGTTATATTTATATATTCATATTAATTATTTAAATCCAAACCTTATATTATAAATTCCGCACATTATATTATATCCAAAGTTCAACAGATTAATGTTTATATTGGTGGCGCATATTTTATATATGCCAATGTCCGCAAACGTTTTGATTAAACATATATGGAGCGCATATTACATGTGATAAAGTCTGATTATGGTTATCACTGTAGCAAAATATATATGTAGGATGGGCGGAGGGTGAGTCGAATTCGTGATCTCCCCTCCTAATCCAAGGTCTTTACCATTACACCGACGGGTAGGATGTGTTAAATGTTGGCGGAGATTTTATATTTCAACCAACATGAAATTCTGACAACGGGAATGGAGAGGGCCAGCCCCCTCCCATGCGACCATGCCATATGTCTTATTCCTTAGCGCCATAACAAACACGCTTAGTGCGCATTTAGAATCATGCTAATCCCTTTAATCTGCCATTGAATTAATTAAACTCCTAGATTAAACCGATAGAGTTTTAGGAGGCGCCCCCTTTTTTGGCAGGCCTGCTATTCTGGTAGGGTTATCTAGTGTCTTCTCCATATTTGGAGGAGGATTCTAGGAAAAAAATGAATGAACCATATCTTGAGCAATTTTCGACCAATTTTGGCTCAAGAAGAGTCATTCCTAGCAGATTAGCATGCTCTAAACACATTGGCACAGGTTGCAGAGGTAGTGGAGAAATTATACAGGTTTTTTTTTCACTTTGAAGAAAATTGAGGTCCGAGGCCACCACGAGGGAAGGCCATGCCTAGATTAGCTGAAGGACAAATTGAGAGAATGAATAGTCATTTCTGATATATTTTGACATTCTGGACTCCTTGGTGTATGTTTCAGGAGCATTTTATGCATGTAAATGGAAATTTTTGCACTATTGAGCTAATACAGAGGCCCAAGCCATGGAAGCTAGACCAAGGAGATGTAGCCCAGGAGGGGTGAACTCCTTCATCAAAACTCTGCGTTGATAGATCAATTGTGGTGGTTTGCTATTTATTTAGTTGTTTATATTCAGTATTTGATTTTCATACCTTATGATCTTGAATGCACACATAAAAACTCAGTTAATTTACCTATTTGACACACATAAGCAACAAGGAAACCTATGCACATCAAGCATAAGATCAAAAAATAAATTTTAAATCTGAAGATGAAATTAGCACAAAAAAAACTAACAGTCATACTCAGATCAAGTTGGTATCAGAGCTTGGTTGAAAGGCAAGGTTATTTTCTTGATAGTTTCTTGAGTTTTGTGCAAGTTTAATGGTTGCATATTTGTGATGCTGACAAGGTTAAAGTTACAGAGAGGTGAAGGGAAATTTTTGGTTGCAAGTCTTGAGATTAGGGCTAGAATAAGGAGAGCTATAAGAGCACCATCTTCACCCAAATTTCCACTCATAGCTGCACTCAAAGCACCTCAAGTTTTGTCTCAAGAAGAAGAGATTGAGGAGGTACAAATTGCACAAGAAGCTGAGTTTATTGAAGAGGTACAAGCATCAGAAGCTGAGCTTGAATATGTAGCCATCATGTCAGGCGTTGGAGAGACTCAAGGTCATTCAGAAGAGGATGATGTCAAGAGATACTTTAATGACATAAAAAGGATCGTTATAATTATGTTTGATGCATTTACTACTGGGATGGCAAGAGAAGGTTCTAAGCCTCCACATGGAGAAGGAACTTCATATGATAAGATGGATGAAGAGAAGAGTTGAAAGGGTAGTGGAGGAAAGCCACCTCCATCTCCACCTTCATCATCATCCTCATCTTCTCCATCAACATCATCTTCCACTTCCACCATAAAAACCATTCATACTCACTCAAAGACCACAAAAGGAAAAACACCTTTACTCAAAGTTGATGTCAAATTTGAGCTTCCAATGTATAATGGTGAGATAAATGCAGAAATATTGGACAATTGGATACGTCAATTGTAGGTGTATTATAGGATTCAGAACCTTCATGAAGATGACATAAAGATTCAATTGGCTTCTTTGAGGATAGAAGGATTTGCACTTGTATGGTGGGAAGCAAGGACTCGAGAAGAGATTAAAAACCATAGTAAGATCTCTATGTCTTGGTCAAGTTTTATTTTTGCCATTAAAAGGAAATTCTATCCGTTAGCTTACATGTAAAAGACAATTATGGATTGGAAAAATTTTAGACAGTTGAAAGGGAAAAGTGTGCAATATTATACTCATGAATTTAGGGGAAGATCTCTAATTTTGGGTATTAATTTGTATTCTCAAGAAACTTTGTTAAATTATGTTGGGGGTTTGCACAGTTACCTTAGGCACACTATTTTCATGTTTAATCCCACAAATGTAGATGATGTTTGTGTTCAAGCCGCACACTTAGAAGTAAGAGGGAAACAAAACATAAATGAGACAAGTGAAAGTGAGGGCAAAGGAAAGGGAAAGTTTTATGGAAAAGGAAAAATAAATAGCTCTGTAAAAAGAGAGAAGGAAAAACTCACATGCAAAAACTGTTCAAAGACTGGCGATGATGAATACCGCTATTGGAAACTTCATCTAGAGTTGAAGCCAAAGAGAAGGCAAAAACTATTGCTATAGTTGAACATGACCTAGGTTCAGTTTTAGGAGATGAGACAAAGATTACAGCCATGGGTTTGAAAGGTAATCATATAGCAAGCACTAGTTCTTCAAATTGTTCAAATGTCACTCAAGATGAAGATACGAGAATAGAACGTTTCCATATTAGAGTTGTCTCTAAACATACCAAGATTGATACACTTTTTAATAGTGGGCCACAAGCTAACTTGATTTCTGAAGACTTGGTTAAGCAGTTAGACCTTGAAACTGTTAGACATCCAAGACCTTATCCTTTAGGTTGGATATGCAAGAATGCAAACTTGCAGGTTACAAGGAAGTGCTTACTAAGATCCACCATCAATTCAAACTTTCTTGATGAAGTTGAACTTGATGTGGTGTTGCTTGAAATATCAGGTATTGTATTGAGAATTCCTTATATGTATGATAGGAAAGCAATATTTCATCTGTATCACTTGTTTAAAGATGGTATTGAGTACATAGTTAGAGCACATAAGAAGAAGACAAATTTTTCTCTTATACATGCAGGAGAAATGGAGAGGATAATGAATGCAAGTCATAATTTGACATTGTTGATGATCAAACAAAGAGATGTTTTGAATCAAACCTTTCTAAAATATGCTTATGCTTGTAATGAGATGTTTCAGTATTCTAACAGGTTGCCTTTGAAAGGAGGTGAACAAGATGTAAAACATTTGCAACAGTCAACATCAGCGTTGAGGAGTTTTGGAAACAAGATGTTGGTGAAAGAGAGTGCAAAAGTCAAAGAGAAAGCGACAAAACATCTTGAAAAAGAAGGCATGGGTTCCACAAATGCTTATTATTGGTTTCCAAAAGGTACATTGCAATGGCGAAAGCATTTGGTCAAGAGTCGACACAAGTACAAAGCAAGATTAGTTAAGAGTCACCATGGTAACAGTGTGCAAGGTGAGACAATTTTTAAGTTTCCTTTGATTAATGACCAAAGTATGAACAAGATGGTTTCTGCAAGAATAGCTTGCTTCTCTGCAAATTCAGAAAAATTACAGCATGACGATGTTAATGACAGCAAGATAAGGTTGCAAGAATAAAGGAAAAAGTTAACTTTTTATGCAAAGATCCATTTGATGAAAATGGGAAAATTTCAGTGGATAGAGACTAGAAGGGTGAGGGAACAGTACCCTCATCCACATGATTAGTTTTCAAAGATATTTTGGGGTTCAAAAGGCTTCTTGTGGGGAGGAATGATCAAGTTCTCAGTACATAAGCTCAAAATAAAAGTGCTCAAAATTGATTGGAAACTGAACGACAACGGTCGGCCCATCGCCAGGAATCCGACACACTTTGTTTCGTTGAAAATTGACTCTGGATGAAGAAGTTATATCCCACTGAGCATCGTTCAAAACAAGCAAATTAAAAAAAAAATTGCAGAACAGTGACAACTTTATGACATGGTAGCCTAGTCAGCATGCAAGGAATATTCTTCAGTTTTTTCCCAGTGGCACTGTGACAAGTGTCACAGCAGGATTCACCAGTTTGGGTTTGAGAAGGTGAAATTTCCCAATGTCCTTCAAGGGTGAATTCTGGTTCATAATGATATATTATGTGTTGGAATTATTTTTTAATTATTAAGGTTGGATATATATATATATATATATATATATATATATAATTTAAATCCAAACCCTATATTATAAATTCTACACATTATATTATATCCAAAGTTCAACAGATTAATGTTTATATTGGTGGCGCATATTTTATATATGCCAAAGTCCACAAAGGTTTTGATTAAACATATATGGAGTGCATATTACATGTGATAAAGTTTGACTATGGTTATAACCGTCACAAAATATATATGTAGGTTGAGCGAAGGGTGGGTCGAATCTGTGACCTCCCCCTCCTAATCCAAGGTCTTTACCATTACACTGATGGGCGGGACATGTTAAACGTTGGCGGAGATTTTATATTTCAATCGACATGAAACTCGACGACGGGAATGGAGGGGGCCAGCCCCCTCCCATGCGACCATGCCATATGTCTTATTCCTTATCGCCATAACAAACACGCTTAGTGTGCATTTAAAACCATGATTATCCCTTTAATCTATCGTTAAATTAATTAAAGTCCTAGATTAAAACGATGAAGTTTTAGGAGGCGCCCCCATTTTCGGAAGGCCTGCTATTTTGGTGGGGTTATCTAGAGGCTTCTCCATATTTGAAGGAGGATTCTAGGAAAAAAATTGAAAGAACCATATCTTGAACATTTTTTGACCAATTTTGGCTCAGGAAGAGTCATTCCTAGCAGATTGGCACACTCTGAACACATTGGCACATGTCGCAAAGGCAGTGGAGCAATTCTACAGGTGTTTTTTTCACTTTGTAGAAAATTGAAGCCTAGGGCCACTAGGAGGGAAGGCCATGCCTAGTTCAACTGAAGGCCAAATTGAGAGAATGAATAATCATTTCTGATAGATTTTAACATTCTGGACTTATTGGAGTATGTTTCAGAAGCATTTGATGCATGTAAACAACACTTTTTTCACTATTGAGCTAATATAGAGGCCCAAGCCATGGAAGCTAGACTAAGGAGATGTAGCCAAGGAGGGGTGAACTCCTTCATCAAAACTCTGTGTTGATGGATCAATTGTGATGGTTTCCTATGTATTTAGTTTTTGTTATTCAACATTTTATTTTCATACTTTATGCTCTTGAATTCACACATAAAAACTCAGTTAACTTACCTGTTTGACACACATAAGCAACAAGGAAACCTATGTACATCAAGCATAAGATCAACAAATAAATTTTAAATTTGAATATGAAATTAGCACATCAAAACTAACATTCATGCTCGGATCATCCCCAAATCCATAAAAAAATTAAAAGAATTTAAACTTGTCCATACCCAACTAATAAAGGTATACACTGAAGAGAAAACCACTATGTGCAAGTTTTCCTAAAAAGTGATTTTATGTATATTCGAGTGTTTTTATTTTTATTTTTGGAACAAAAAAAACACTAATATTCATATTATTAAAACCAGTACATAGTCAAATTGTCTATCATCAGACCTAATTAACATAGCATAGATAAACAATATGATCACTCGAAATCCTAAACAAAACACAATTGCGCTGTAATGATAATATGAAAAACCTTCAAATAAAAAATGTCACATCAATAGTCCTAATAAATATAAAAGCTAACATCATTTGAGTGGTTGCAGCGATGATTTTCTTGTTATGGGTCCTTTAGATGGATTCACGATTCACTGTAAATTTTGGATTTTCATTAACCAAATGTATTGTTATTAGAATATTATTTATTTTGTTATTTAAAGGAATTGGTAACTATGTTAGTCTCATATGAGTAATGACAAGGAATCGATTCCAACTGTTATCATTATTATAGTAAATCACAACATCCCAACACACCATTCACAAATAAATTTAGAAGATTTGAACTTGAAACATAATGCTTCATTCAGCTGCCTAAAAAATCTATTAATGTTAGAATTTATTACACAAGAAGGAAATTTAAATAAGAAAACCAACATCCCATGGGCTCTTATTCATGAGGGAAAATTGTTCAACATCCACGAATTGTAGTTCAACATCGTCCCATTGGATGTGTGGGGGTGGCAAAATGTCAAGCTTATTATTGATAATGCAAAAAAATCCAAAACCGACTATTTATTTTAGTTATTCAAAATTTAGGATTGATCAAAACCTTCGAACACATTTTCTCATTATTTCGCCAAACAAGAGAGAGAGAGAGAGAGAGGAATTCTCCAAATGGTGCGAAGACATTGAAACACATTGAAACCTCATCTATCATAGAGTTCAAAGTAAGGAGAGAAGTGAGAAAAACATTTGTAGTTCAATGAATGGGTTCAATGATGTTTAAGTTATTTCAAGAATAACAAAAATGTATGTATGGGATGTAATTGAGAATTTCAATATTGTTTATGTAGAGGATCTCATTTATAGAAAAAATAAAATAAAAAGTAAAATAAAATTCTTTTTAGTAAAATAGAAGAGTTATTAGATAATACCATTTTAACCCAATTTATTCTCTCGTAAATTCTATAACTTAAATAAATTGTTATTTTTTATAAAAATAATTATCAAGATTTTTATACCATAATTTATTAAATAAATTTCAAAATATTTATAAATTTCATGAAATTTAAAATTCTATGAAATATTTAATTATTATTAAGTTTATATCAAATTACAAAATAAATGAAAATTCATCTTTAAAGTATGATAAAGACTATTTAAATGATGGGTGATCATCATTTTGATTTATAAATTCTTTTTAAATATCAGTAAAAATGTAAACAAATTATCAATTAATTACAATGAAATTTAAATAATTTTTAAAAATATTTTTATTAAAAATAATAATAAATAAATAAAATCAATTTATTATTTAAAAAAATAATTTTATTAAAAATAATTAAAAAACGATTATAACCTGATATAATTCTACTTTTCAGATGCATTTCAAATTTTAAAGAGTATTTACTCTATCACCATTTTTAGGTAATGATTGTTATTCGGAATATATGAATTTTCAGCGAACTGACGTAAATATCAATTTAAAAATTAAATTATTTTAATATTTTAATTTAGCATGTAGATGTGGTATGTTATATATTTTGAAAATGATTTATTTTAGGTGATTTCTAATTGTTATTAAAGTTTTCCTTTTACTTTCTTTTCGTAAGAAATGTTTTAATACGAAAATTTTGTTAACTTTTTTGGTCAATGATGTACAAATAACATTAATGTCTCTGTATGTTGTCATGTAGCTTGAGATCATCAAGTCATTTTCTATAATAAACTTTTATAAACATGATTTGATTTATAAATAGTTTGATCATAATAATTTTCCTATTTAATATTATGTTTTTTATTAATAATTGATTTTTATATTTAATATTATAAAATTATTATAGTAATTATTAATATTAGGAATTTGGATTCTGTGATCCATAAATTGTGAGTAAAATTTTTCGGTAAAAATCACATCAAAGTAAATTTGGTCGACTCGTTTCGAACCAGTCAGTATGGTTACTTTGAAGTAATCATTAATTTTAATTTGTAAAAAATTGCTTTGAGTAATAATCATATATGATCATGAATTGTTGACATGTGTGTTTCTAACTAGCCAATGTGATTACTTTGAAGTAATCATTAATTTTAATTTGTAAAATATTGCTTTGAGTAAAAATTATATATGATCATGAATTGTTGACATGTTTTGGATCAACCAGTGTGGTTCATCTTGTCTTGAAGATGAATAGGAATGGTTGGTTCGAAAAACGTCCACAATTCATGATCATATGTGATTATTACAAAAAACAGTTTTTTACAAATTATAGATCACAGAAGCCATATTCCAAAAATTAGTTTTAATTATTAAGTATTAGTATAAAAAATTCCGCTCTTTTATTAATAACCACATTTTCTTTTCTATTTATATTCGTACATTATTATTAATATGCATTATTAGATATCATCAATAATGACTAAGTTTTTTCTTTTTAATAAACAAGTAATTTTTATAATAATTTAATCGGAAAACAAGCCAATAACATTATATTCAAGTATAGTTCTTCTTCATCAACATTCAAAAATTGTTCAGAGAGCATCCTATTTCTCCCTTGTATTTTTCTTATTAATGTTCTAACTACCTTTATTTTATACATCTTCCAAAAGACTCCATTATATTTCGCAAACTTAAAAAACATTTTAAACAAAACAGGTTCAGCTTGAGGGCTTCTTGCCCATTATGTTCTACTTCCAACTGTTATGGGAGCGTCGAATCCAAAGTCTAGTCCAAAGGATCTTCAAGTTAAGAAGGATTCCCCTCACCAAGAGGGGAGATTTCATGGATCCCGAACACTTCTTTAAGAAACCATAGAGACAGTGTTTCCACTATTATCTCAATACTTTCCACTTTCATATTCAAATTATCCACCTTAGTTGACAGATTGTTCATTTTCACCGAAGACATTTCACGTCCTCGCACATATCTTCCAGTTGCCTTGTAAACCAAGCAAAGTGGGAGTAGGCTTCCAGAGCCACATGATCACCAAGCTTAACTACGAGGGCTGAAAGGTTTGCTAATTTTGCCATCAATTGCTCCTTACCATGTTCTCTTCAACTATCTATGCTTGGAGACGTCATTCTGCACTGCACTCGAATTTTACACAGACCAATTCATATTTCACGGCCAACAAACTCCACTTATATTTCTTGTAGGTAGAAAAATAGAGAGAGTACATTATGACAGACACATTCATCACAACAATTACAAATATATAAGACATATATCACAAATTTTGACGAATCTAGATCCTAAGAAAGTGGATCTATGACTCGGAAATGACACAACTACAACTAGATTGACACCTCGCGACCTACAGTGACAATTTGTAGATCACATCATGCACATGTAAGTATTACGTCCAACACTTGGCTCGAGCTCTTCCCGCTCCAACTTCAATCTCATCCCATTGAATGCTATTGTCCCTTCCCTGTACACTCCTAGCATAAATTTTCATCACTGAATCCTTTGCCGAACGTCCAAGCTCATACAATTTTAACTGCTCCCAAGCTAGTGGAATACCAATCTGCATTCCCTTGATACGAATAATCAATTTTTAATTATTATATCTCTTTAATTTGATTTTTTTTTAAGGAACATATAGTTACTTTATATTCCTCTGCAACAATTCACACTTGTTGTCCAACAAATACAAATGTGCCTTCCTTCTATGTCAACCATGTCAACCCTTTCTCTCAGAATGATGGACATGTTCTTCACTACCTCAAAGAGCCTTTCCAACAACTAGTTCATCTTTTCCTGCGACTGTTCAAGTTGTTTCATGTCAATGTGCGTTATTATTGTGTGTGAAAGCAAAATTATGCTTTGAGTAGAGCCTATGATATATTGTTACCCTGCTTCGCTACTCGACGCTTGCTAAATGTAACATGAGGGTATATTTATATTAAATTCATAGAGGAATGCCAACCAATCCTTCCTCAAGTTCGCCAACCGAGGGCAGTAAATTCCATTTACTTTGAGATCACACTGTTGGCTTTATAGATCTCTCCCATTAATTCAGTCAAATGACACCTTATACAGAGGCGGTGTGCATTTCAGTGAGCCCTAGATTGGAATGCTTACGTCTTCAAGGCAAACAACTCCACTGGCTCCTGCTAACCCGACTCTTTATTTTTATTTTAACCTCCATACTATGTTATAATTATTAATAATTAATATAAATACTATTACCATTATGTATATTCAAGAGCTAACCTGTATACACCCTTTATACCACTCAGGTTTTGACTTTGTTTGACTTAGCCCTTTAGATCACAGGGTTCCTCTCCTATTTATTCTTTAGGCTTGATCTGATTTTCAACATCACTTTGTGGTGAAGATGAGCCGCATTGGATGGTTCAAAACATTGAGAGTAATCTCAATATGATGGATGTGGAAGAGGAATTTCAAAACAAGAAAAATAAAAATACATTTGAATTAATTAAAATCTTGAAAATTTGTAAATAACATGAAATCATGTTTCTATATATCTTTTATGTTGGAATGTGCAACCAAAATGAATGAGTAGGCATGAACTACATTTCATTAAATATAATGCACATATAAATACAATATCTTGACCATTTGATTTAACTTCCAAGGTTTCTTGGACTTTCAATAACTGTCTACATTACACACCATAACCCTAACGGATTAGGTGTCCAACATTCCACCTTAATCCAAAGGGGTGTATATGAGTCCAAGAAGAAAGCTAAAGTGCAAAAATGCATGGTAGCCAGTGGTTGGATGTGCTTTGTGAAGTGTCTATGAAAGGGTTGTTTAAAGAAGACCACAAACCAAATGATTTGGGAGAACTCGAGTTTTCTACTGGAGGTGAGTTAAGGCGGACCACCAACTCTAGAACTAAATCTCGAAGCAGTTCCTCGAATAAGTCCAAATCTAGTTAGAAGTTGAAATCTCCTCCTAGTGGAAGTGCTCCCTATTATCACTCTATCGGATCTCCGAGGCTAAGAAGAGACCAATGAAGGTAACTACTGTTGGTCTAAGGTTGTCATTGATGTCAATATGGGGATCAATATTCTTGTAAAGTCCTAATAACCCTAATGGAAAACCCTAGCAGTAACATCATGCAGACCTCATATAAAGATGTCCTTGCTCATGATGACAAGTACCTCTTGGTTAATAAGGATGTCATTAATGATGATGTGCTTACTCTTGATAAAGAAGCCTGGAACCAACATGATATCAAGATGGCAGATATTCTTAAGGTGCCAAGTGTCAATCATGTAACTTGTTTGGTAACCTAGAAGACTACACTTAATGATGTATCTAATATACAAGCCCTTGATGACATATGGAGGAGTATACATGAATGACCTTACATTGATGAAATATAAATCTCATGATGGGCTCTCTGGATGGAAATTAATGGATGTTGCACTATGACATGGTTGGTAACATGATTGATGAGGACATAGATAATAATGACATGGACAATGATGGGAGATATGACATGAATTACCTCACCATACTTGATGACATTTAATTACATTGTTGGATACATGACAATGGAGAAGACAGCAATGACCTCTTGCTATCCTAATCACCTTCTGCACTAAAAAATTCCAAACATTCATAAAGAAAATTATTTTTTGACATCTTGAAGACATCATTTCAAAATGGCTCCTTCACCATCTTAAGGAGGACTCCTTCCTCTTTCCAACAAGCCCTCATATGCCCCAAAACTCCCCGTGGTTAGAAATATATTTATTTTTGAAGTTGTTCAATAATTATTTTTTTGGAGCCGACCTGTCCTAACCTCTCAAGTCGGCCTACATAACAATGACATGTCTCTTCGTTTGTCATCACAATAAATACTATATATACACACTCCAAAATTCATTTCTTGGTATCAATTCGGTCAAGAATTAAAGAAGACATCTACAGGAGGCTGAGGAGCAACAAAATCTATCATTTTGGGCTTCTTTTGTGTGGGTTTCATATTTTCTACAGACCGCAGCTCCTAGATGATTAAACAAATAGGCAGCAACCTAGATAGTCTCTAAAATTGGGTGTTATGGAGATAGTTGTTGACACATCAAGGCCACATACCTTGTTTCTCTAAACAGAAGGGCCGAGGAAGGTTGCTTGCGGCTGGTATTAGCCCAAAAAGGGAGTAGGTTGTGGGCAGAACTTAAAAAGAGGAGGTCGCAGCTGTAGGAGGTCTTTTGGAAGAGGTGGAGTGGCTAACAAGGGAATTTTAGTAACCCTGACCAGTCCATTGATGTGACAACAGTGTGCAGTAGTTCGGTTTTCTCTTAGTGGCACATTTCAAAAGGTCAGATCCGAAGTTTCAGTCCAAAACTTGTATACACCTACAACACCTCTATTTTGATCTTGAGAAGCCTCGGTTTAGGGCTACAAAACCTTGGATTAGCATCACAGAACCTTGGCTTAGTGCACAAATTTTCGGACTAAGCTACAAGCATAGTCTCTAAAATTAGCTCAGTCAACAAACACTCTCTCGGATCTACCATAAGTGTAGAAGCTTGGAAATGTGACAAGACAATAACTACACGGACTGTGGTGTGTTTTCTAGGCTCGGTTGTGGTATATATTTAGCTCGGTTAAAACAATGAACAGTGGTGCAAAACTCGAACAGTACAGAAGCTCAGACTATGCAATAGCTCATACACAGAAGCTCAGACAGGAGTGCAGTCTTTAATACCTTGGACTGTGCTGTTGATACTTGACTAAAGTATTTGTGGAGTGACCTTGAAGAAGGTTCCATATTGAAGATATTTGAATGATGTTTTTGTAGTATTAGAAGTCTTTGAAGCAATTGAAGACCCCTTGAAGGTTGATATGGAGATCTATTAACATCACTCTTGGAGCACCTTGTGAAGACACTCTTGAAGAATCTTGAAAGACATCTTGGAGTAACTTGAAGATATATTGAAGATCTTGTGGAGATAATGTTGAAGACGATGATGCATTGATGAAGCCATCATGAGGTAACTTGGAGTAATTGTTTGGGTACGATGAAGAGCATCGGTGACACCTTCTACAAAGAAAAGGTTGTCATTGATGACGTGATGTGTAGATTACAGTGAAGAGTAAGTTGAAGATTGTCTGGGCTCGTTGAAGAAGACATTTGGAGCTGTAAGTATAACCAAATATATCTTGACGAAATTAAGCAGGAGGTTGGAGCCTCATAGAGACAAGGTTGGTGCCTTCGAAGATAGGGTTGGAGCCCTTGAGGTTGGTGCCTCAGAATTGACAAGGTTGGTGCCTTGGAAGATAGGGTAGGAGCCCTAGAGGATAGGAGTCCTCAAGAGACCAGGTTGGAGCCTGTACCAGATATAGGGTTGGAGCCCTTGAGGTTGGTGCGTCAGAATTGATAGGGTTGGAGCCCTACATATATTGTACTTGATTTATTGTAAAGAAGAAATTAATAAAAGAATTTATTCTTATTGTTCATTTTGTGTTCTAAATATAAGTGGTCTAACTAGTAAAATTAAAAATTGAAAATAAATACTGATTCACCCCCCTCTCAGTATTTCCAACAATTGGTATCAAAGCCAATTCCTTCACTCAAAGCCTAACAAATTGAAGTTTGATCATTAGAACACAAATGGAAAAGCCAAGGAAGAAAGTCTCTAATCCTCCTAAAGATGTTTCTTCCTCAACCATTTAAATTGACGTAAATCAATTTGCGAAGGCTCCATTATTCAATGGAAATTTTGATATATGGGTGGCAAGAATGAGGAATTTATTGAAGACTCAAGGAATTGAAGTTTGGAAATCAGTGATTACTAAAGACACGATGGACGAAGAATCCAAGGAGTACAATACAAGAGCAATGAAGGCAACTTTGAATGGGTTACCAAATTCTGTGAAGGCCAATTTTGGAAAATGTTCATCAGAAAAAGTCATATGGGACAAACTTCATGATCTTCACTCGAAATGAGCATTGAAAATTATCTCCAGTCAAGAAGATGATGAAAAACAGGAAAGAAGTCCACAATCCATCAAGGAAGGTGAAGATAAGAGAGATGACAACAAGGCTAAAGAAGACCTAGAAGATGAAGAGAACAAAGAAGACTTTGAAGAAGATCTCCTAAATAAACTTATGGCTTCCATGGAAGAGATTAACAGTTTGAAAAAGGAAAATGAGGAACTTAAGAAGAAAGCGCAAGATGGTAACCAAGACAAGACAAGGAAGGAAAGTTGACTTTGTTAAGCTTCAAGTACAAGAAAGAGATGAGGAGCTTGCCAAACTTAAAGAAAAATTTCATCTAAACAAAAGAAAGCATCATGAAGAAGTCATATCTATGAAAAATCAATTGGATAAGGCAAAGAAAAGGGAAGAAACTTTGTCAAGCCACCTTGAACAAAGACTTAAGAGCTTGAACAATCTTGCAGCAGAGACTAGTCAATACAAGGAAGAGGTCTCCTTTCTTAGATCTCAACTAGAAGAAGCAAGGAAACAAGCGCAAGGAGCCGAGAAAGTGATGGAAACTTTGGCATTCATAGAAGGACAAGTTAATGAAGCAGAAAAGGAGAGAAACACCATGATATGCCAACTAGAAGAAAAGGATGAAGAAATCTTGAAACTAAAATCAGATATCAATCTTCTCAAGGCCAAAACATGTGAAGCTACAAGAATAAAAGAAGAAATGGAGAGAAGTCTAGCAAAGGAGAATGAAGAAGTCTTCATAATGAAATCAAATATCATCTCCCTTAAAATAAAAGCACATGAAGCAACAAGGATGATGGAAGAAATGAAGAAGCAACTAGTTATGAAAGATGAATATTGTGAAAAGTTGAAAGGAGAAATTGTCTTTCTTAAAAAGGAAGTTGAATTGCTGAATAAGAACTTGAAAAGCTCTCAAACCCTAGATGACATCCTAAGTCATCAAAGATCTCCCCTTGATAAATCAGGTCTTGGCTATGCAGGTGAATCCTCAAGCAAGAATGATAATTCTTCAAACAACATATATGTGAGGAACCTAGAAAGAAATGTTGATGCTCCCAGTTCCAACAAGGGCAAGGAGAAGAATCAAGACAACAACGGAAGAAATTATATTCCAAGGAGACTTCCAGATGGTGTCAAGAATACAAAAGGCAATGAATATCATCAAAGGATCCCAAGGCAAAAAGACTTCAAAAGTACATAAAGGAAAACTCCATCTCCGAGGTACCAAAGTATATTTCTTGGTTATTTCTATTCTTGTACAAACTTTGGGCACATGGCAAAATATTGTAGGGCATATCACAAAGACAAATATAATGGTCCCCGTCAATCTCCTCGAAGCAATTTTGCAAGAAGAAGTCATGATTTCTTATTCATGAACAAAATAGAGTGCTTCAATTGCCATAACATTGGACATATGGCACGCGATTGTAACTTGACTCGGGCCCCTGTACAAGCTAGAACCATGCCAGAGAAGAAAGCTACACAAGTTTGTAGAAGGAAACAAGTTGAATCTGGAAGTCTCTTGAACACTCCAGCGAACAACACATGTTGTTGACTAGATGAAGTCATCCTTGATATTCCAAGAATTTGATGATGAAACCCTGCCAAAAAGAGACCATGCATATAGTTAGGGGGAGTTTGTGATTCTTGAGTATTCTTGCAGAAAGTGATCCATGAGTGGGCCCTATGAAATCCTTGATGAGTTACACAAGGATAATCTTGATAAATCATCTCTCGAAAGCAACTCCATTGAAGAAAAACATGATATTATGATGATGTCTTCTACTTGATCACACAAGGCAAGCAATCCTTCATGAGCTAAAGGAATTTGTGGAGACAGGGGGAGATGGTTCATCACATAAATAAATGTAAGCACATCTATCATGAACCACATTGCTAGAAGAGAACCATCACAGGGGGAGCAGCGTGATAGGCAAAGTTCTTGGGTACCCTATTTTCCATTGATGTCAAAGGGGGAGAAAATGTTGGAAGGGAAAGAATATTTCCATCAATGACAAAGGGGAAGATTTTTGGTCTAAGGTTGTCATTGATGTCAATATGGGGATCAATATTCTTGTAAAGTCATAGTAACCCTAATGGAAAACCCTAGCAGTAACATCATGCAGACCTCATATAAAGATGTCCTTGCTCATGATGACAAGTACCTCTTGGTTAATAAGGATGTCATTAATGATGATGTGCTTACTCTTGATAAAGAAGCCTGGGACCAACATGATATCAAGATGGCGAATATTCTTAAGGTGCCAAGTGTCAATCATGTAACTTTTTTGGTAACCTAGAAGACTACAATTAATGATGTATGTAATATACAAGCCCTTGATGACATATGGAGGACTATACATGAATGACCTTACATTGATGAAATATAAATCTCATGATGGGCTCTCTGGATGGAAATTAATGGATGCTGCACTATGACATGGTTGGTAACATGATCGATGCTACATTATCACACATATGGACATACCTAATAATGACATGGAAAATTATGGGAGATATGACATGAATGACCTCACCATACTTGATGACATATAATGACATTGTTGGATACATGACAATGGAGAAGATAGTAATGACCTCTTGTTGTCCTAATCACCTTCTGCACTAAGAAATTCCAAACAGTCATAAAGAAAATTATTTTTTGACATCTTGAAGACATCATTTAAAAATGGCTCCTTCACCATCTTAAGGAGGACTACTTCCTCTTTCCAACGAGCCCTCATATGCCCCAAAACTCCCCATGGTTAGAAAGATATTGATTTTTGAAGTTGTGCAATAATTATTTTTTGGAGTCGACCTGTCCTAACCTCTCAAGTTGGCCTACATAATAGTGACGTGTCTCTTCGTTTCTCATCACAATAAAGACTATATATACACAGTCCGGAATTCATTTCTTGATATCAATTCGGTCAAGAATTTTAGAAGACGTCTACAGGAGGCTGAGGAGCAAGAAAATCTATCATTTTGGGCTTCTTTTGTGTGGGTTTCATCTTTTCTACAGACCGCGGCTCCCAGATGATTAAAAAAATAGGCAGAAACCTAGATAGTCTCTGAAATTGGGTGTTGTGGAGCTATTTGTTGACACAGTAAGGCCACAGACCTTGTTTCTCTAAACAGGAGGGCCGAGGAAGGTTTCTTATAGCTTGTATTAGGCCAGAAAGGGAGCAAGTTGTGGGCAGAACTTAAAAAGAGGAGGTCGCAGCTGTAGGAGGTCTTTTGGAAGAGGTGGAGTGGCTGACAAGGGACTGTTAGTAACCCTGACCAGTCCATTGATGTGACAACACTATGCAGTAGTTCGGTTTTCTCTTAGTGGCACATTTCAGAAGGTCAGATCCGAAGTTTCAGTCCAGAACTTGTATACACCTACAACACCTCTGTTTTGATCTTGAGAAGCCTCAGTTTAGGGCTACAAAACCTTGTATTAGCATCACAGAACCTTAGCTTAGTGCACAAATTTTCGGACTAAGCTACAAGCACAATCTCTCAAATTAGCTCAGTCAACAAACAGTCGCTCGGATCTACCATAAGTGTAGAATCTTGGAAATGTGACAAGACAATAACTACACGGACTGTGGTGTGTTTTCTAGACTCGGGTTGTGGTATATATTTGGCTCGGTTAAAACAGTGAACAGTGGTGCAAAACTCGAACAGTACACAAGCTCGGACTATGCAATAGCTCATACACAGAAGCTCAGACAGGAGTGCAATCTTTAATACCTTGGACTGTGCTGTTGATACTTGACTAAAGTATTTGTGGAGTGACCTTGAAGAAGGTTCCATATTGAAGATAATTGAATGATGTTTTTGAAGTAGTATTAGAATTCTTTGAAGCAATTGAAGACCCCTTGAAGGTTGATATGGAGATCTATTAACATCACTCCTTGAGCACCTTGTGAAGACACTCTTGAAGAATCTTGAAATACATCTTGGAGTAACTTGAAGACATATTGAAGATCTTGTGGAGATAATGTTGAAGACGATGATGCATTGATGAAGCCATCATGAGGTAACTTGGAGTAATTGTTTGGGTACGATGAAGAGAAGTGGTGACACCTTCTACGAAGAAAATGTTGTCATTGATGACGTGATGTGTAGATTACAGTGAAGAGTAAGCTGAATATTGTCAGGGCTCGTTGAAGAAGACATTGGGAGCCGTAAGTATAACCAAATATATCTTGACGAAATGAAGCAGGAGGTTGAAGCCTCATAGAGACAAGGTTGGTGCCTTGGAAGATAAGGTTGGAGCCCTTGAGGTTGGTGCCTCAGAATTGACAAGGTTGGTGCCTTGGAAGATAGGGTAGGAGCCCTAGAGGATAGGAGTCCTCAAGAGACCAAGTTGGAGCTTGTATTAGATATAGGATTAGAGCCCTTGTGGTTGGTGCCTCAAAATTGACAGGGTTGGAGCCCTGCATATATTGTACTTGATTTATTGTAAAGAATAATTTAATAAAAGCATTTATTCTTATTGTTCATTTTGTGTTCTAAATATAAGTGATCTAACTGGTAAAATTAACAATTGAAAAGAAATATTGATTCACCCCCCTCTCAGTATTTCCAACAATTGGTATCAAATCCAGTTCCTTCACTCAAAGCCTAATAGCTTGAAGGTTGATCATTTGAGCACAAATGGAAAAGCCAAGGAAGAAAGTCTCCAATCCTCCTAAAGATGTTTCTTCCTCAACCATTGAAATTGAAGTAAATCAATTTACGAAGTCTCCATTATTCAATGGAAATTTTGATATATGGGTGGAAAGAATGAGGAATTTCTTGAAGACTCAAGGAATTGAAGTTTGGAAATCAGTGATTACTAATGACATGATGGACTAAGAATCCAAGGAGTACAATACAAGAGCAATGAAGGCAATTTTGAATGGTTTACCAAATTCTGTGACGGCCAATTTTGGAAAATGTTCGTCAGCAAAATTAATATGGGACAAAATTCATGATCTTCACTCGAAAGGAGCGTTGACAATGATCTCCAGTCAAGAAGATGATGGAAAACAGGAAAGAAGTCCACAATCCATCAAGGAAGGTGAAGATAAGAGAGATGACAACAAGGCTAAAGAAGACCTAGAAGATGAAGAGAACAAAGAAGACTTTGAAGAAGATCTCATGAATAAACTTATGGCTTCCATGGAAGAGATTAACAGTTTGAAAAAGGAAAATGAGGAACTTAAGAAGAAAGTGCAAGATGGTAACCAAGACAAGACAAGGAAGGAAGTTGACTTTGTTAAGCTTCAAGTACAAGAAAGAGATGAGGAGCTTGCCAAAGTTAAAGAGGAATTTCATCTAAACTAAAGAAAGCATCATGAAGAAGTCATATATATGAAAAATAAATTGGATAAGGCAAAGAAAAGGGAAGAAACTTTGTCAAGCCACCTTGAAAAAAGACTTAAGAGCTTGAACAATCTTGAAGCAGAGACTAGTCAATACAAGGAAGAGGTCTCCTCTCTTAGATATCAACTAGAAGAAGCAAGGAAACAAGCACAAGGAGATGAGAAGGTGATGGAAACTTTGGCATTCATAGAAGTACAAGTTAATGAAGCAGAAAAGGAGAGAAACACCATGATATGCCAACTAGAAGAAAAGGATGAAGAAATCTTGAAACTAAAATCAGATATCAATCTTCTCAAGGCCGAAACATATGAAGCTACAAGAATAAAAGAAGAAAGGGAGAGTAGTCTATCAAAGGAGAATGAAGAAGTATTCATAATGAAATCAAATATCATCACCCTTAAAATCGAAGCACATGAAGCAACAAGGATGATGGAAGAAATGAAGAAGCAACTAGTTATGAATGATGAATATTGTGAAAAGTTGAAAGGAGAAATTGTCTTTCTTAAAAATGAAGTTGACTCTCTGAATAAGAACTTGAAAAGCTCTCAAAACCTAGATGACATCCTAAGTCATAAAAGGTCTCCCCTTGATAAATCAGGTCTTGGCTATGGAGGTGAATCCTCAAGCAAGAATGATAATGCTTCAAACAACAAAGATGTGAGGAACCTAGAAATAAATGTTGATGCTCCCAGTTTCAGCAAGGGTAAGGAGAAGAATCACGACAACAGCAGAAGAAATTATATTCCAAGGAGACTTGCAAATGGTGTCAAGAATACAAAAGGCAATGAATATCATTAAAGAATCCTAAGGCAAAAAGACTTCAAAAGTACATCAAGGAAAACTCCATCTCCGAGGTACCAAAGTATATTTCTTGGTTATTGCTATTCTTGTACAAACTTTGGGCACATGGAAAAAGACTGTAGGGCATATCACAAAGACAAATATAATGGTCCTCGTCAATCTCCTCGAAGCAATTTTGCAAGAAAAATTCATGATTTCTTATTCATGAACAAAATAGAGTGCTTCAATTGCCATAACATTGGACATATGGCACGCGATTGTAACTTGACTTGGGCCCTTGTACAAGCTAGAACCATGCCAGAGAAGAAAGCTACACAAGTATGGAGAAGGAAACAAGTTCAATCCGGAAGTCTCTTGAACACTCCAGTGAACAACACATGTTGTTGACTAGATGAAGTCATCCTTGATATTCCAAGAATTTGATGATGAAACCCTGCCAAAAAGAGACCATGTATACAATTAGGGGGAGTTTGTGATTCTTGAGTATTCTTGCAGAAAGTGATCTGTGAGTGGGCCCTATGAAATCCTTGATGAGTTACACAAGGATAATCTTGATAAATCATCTCTCGAAATTAACTCCATTGAAGAAAAACATGATATTATGATGATGTCTTCTACTTGATCACACAAGGCAAGCAATCCTTCATGAGCTAAAGGAATTTGTGGAGACAAGGGGAGATGTTTCATCACATAAATAAATGTAAGCACATCTATCATGAACCACATCGCCAGAAGAGAACCATCACAGGGGGAGCAGCATGATAGGGGGAGTTCTTGGGTACCCTGTTTTCCATTGATGTCAAGGGGGAGAAATTGTTGGAAGGGCAAGAATATTGCCATCAATGACAAAGGGGAAGATTTTTGGTCTAAGGTTGTCATTGATGTCATTCTGGGGATCAATATTCTTGTAAAGTCCTAATAACCCTAACGGAAAACCCTATCAGTAACATCATGCAGACCTCATATAAAGATGTCCCTTCTCATGACGATAAGTAACTCTTGGTTAATAAGGATGTCATTAATGAAGATGTGCTTACTCTTGATAAAGAAGCCTGGAACCAACATGATATCAAGATGGTGAATATTCTTAAGGTGCCAAGTGTTAATCATGTAACTTGTTGGGTAACCTAGAAGACTACACTAAATGATGTATCTAATATACAAGCCCTTGATGAGATATGGAGGACTATACATGAATGACCTTACATTGATGAAATATAAATCTCATGATGGGCTCTCTGGATGGAAATTAATGGATGTTGCACTATGACATGGTTGGTAACATGATTGGTGCTACATTATCACACATAAGGACATACATAATAATGACATGGACAATGATGGGAGATATGACATGAATGACGTCACCGTACTTGATGACATATAATGACATTGTTGGATGCATGACAATGGAGAAGACAACAATGACCTTTTATTGTCCTAATCACCTTCTGCACTAAAAAATTCCAAACAGTCATAAAGAAAATTATTTTTTGACACCTTGAAGACATCATTTCAAAATGGCTCCTTCACCATCTTAAGGAGGACTCCTTCCTCTTTCCAACAAGCCCTCATATTCCCTAAAACTCCCCGTGGTTAGAAAGATATTGATTTTTGAAGTTGTGCAATAATTATTTTTTTGGAGCTGACCTGTCCTAACCTCTCAAGTCGGCCTACATAACAGTGACGTGTCTCTTCGTTTGTCATCACAATAAAGACTATATATACACAGTCTGAAATTCATTTCTTGGTATCAATTCGGTTAAGAATTTTAGAAGACGTCTACAGGACACTGAGGAGCAAGAAATCTTATCATTTTGGGCTTCTTTTGTGTGGGTTTCATCTTTTCTACAGACCGCAGCTCCCATATGATTAAACAAATAGGCAACAACCTAGATAGTCTCTGAAATTGGTGTTGTGGAGCTATTTGTTGACACAGCAAGGCTGCAGACCTTGTTTCTCTGAATAGGAGGGCCGAGGAAGGTTGCTTGCGGCTGGTATTAGCCCAGAAAGGGAGCAGGTTGTGGGCATAACTTAAAAAGAGGAGGCCGCAGATGTAGGAGGTCTTTTGGAAGAGGTGGAGTGGCTGACAAGGGACTGTTAGTAACAAAAACCAGTCCATTGATGTGACAACAGTTTGCAGTAGTTCGGTTTTCTCTTAGTGGCACATTTCAAAAGGTCAGATCCGATGTTTCAGTCCAGAACTTGTATACACCTACACCACCTCTGTTTTGATCTTGATAAGCCTCAATTTAGGGCTAAAAAACCTTGGATTAGCATCACAGAACCTTGGCTTAGTGCGCAAGTTTTCGGACTAAGCTACAAGCACAATCTCTCAAATTAGCTCAGTCAACAAATAGTCCCTCGGATCTACCATAAGTGTAGAAGCTTGGAAATGTGACAAGACAATAACTACACAGTCTGTGTTGTGTTTTCTAGGCTCGGGTTGTGGTATATATTTGGCTCGGTTAAAACAGTGAACAGTGGTGCAAAACTCGAACAATACACAAGCTCGGACTGTGTAATAGCTCATACACAGAATCTCGGACAGAAGTGCATTCTTTAATACCTCGGACTGTGTTGTTGATACTTGATTGAATTATTTGTGGAGTGACCTTGAAGAAGGTTCCATATTGAAGATATTTGAATGATGTTTTTGAAGTAGTATTAGAAGTCTTTGAAGCAATTGAATACCCCTTGAAGGTTGATATGGAGATCTATTAACATCACTCTTGGGGCACCTTGTGAAGACACTCTTGAAGAATCTTGAAAGACATCTTGGAGTAACTTGAAGACATATTGAAGATCTTGTGGAGATAATGTTGAAGACGATGATGCATTGATGAAGCCATCATGAGGTAACTTGGAGTAATTGTTTGGGTACGATGAAGAGAAGCGGTGACACCTTCTACGAAGAAAAGGTTGTCATTGATGACGTGATGTGTAGATTACAGTGAAGAGTAAGCTGAAGATTGCCAGGGCTCGTTGAAGAAGACATTGGGAGCCGTAAGTTTAACCAAATATATCTTGACAAAATGAAGCAGGAGGTTGGAGCCTCATAGAGACAAGGTTAGTGCCTTGGAAGATAGGGTTGGATCCCTTAAGGTTAGTGCCTCATAATTGACAATGTTGGTGCCTTGGAAGATAGGGTAGGAGCCCTAGAGGATAGGAGTCCTCAAGAGACCAGGTTGGAGCCTATACTAGATATAGGGTTGGAGCCCTTCAGGTTGGTGCCTTAGAATTGACAGGGTTGGAGCCCTACATATATTGTACTTGATTTATTGTAAAGAAGAAATTAATAAAAGCATTTATTCTTATTGTTCATTTTGTGTTCTAAATATAAGTGATCTAATTGGTAAAATAACAATTTCAAAGAAATATTGATTCACCCCCCTCTCAGTATTTCCAATAATTGGTATCAAAGCCAGTTCCTTCACTCAAAGCCTAACAGCTTGAAGGTTGATCATTAGAACACAAATGGAAAAGCCAAGGAAGAAAGTCTCCATTCCTTCTAAATATGTTTCTTCCTCAACCATTGAAATTGAAGTAAATCAATTTGCGAAGGCTCCATTATTCAATGGAAATTTTGATATATGAGTGGCAAGAATGAGGAATTTCTTGAAGACTCAAGGAATTGAAGTTTGGAAATCAATGATTACTAATGACACGATGGACGAAGAATCCAAGGAGTACAATAAAAGAGCAATGAAGGCAATTTTGAATGGGTTACCAAATTCTGTGAAGGCCAATTTTGGAAAATGTTCATCAGCAAAAGTCATATGGGACAAACTTCATGGTCTTCACTCGAAAGGAGCGTTGACAATGATCTCCAGTCAAGAAGATGATGGAAAACAGGAAAGAAGTCCAGAATCCATCAAGGAAGGTAAAGATAAGAGAGATGACAACAAGGCTAAAGAAGACCTAGAAGATGAAGATGACACAATGAAACTTGCTGGGTTTGGAATAGTATGGAATATGAAACGAGACATCCCTTCATATCCAAGACTGATTATGTTCCTATTGTTAACAACTTCTTCCCAATATCTGATGAAGGGCTTGGGAAATGCAAGTTGAACCTCCGCATCTTTATGCAAATATGCTGTTGAAATGGCCTCGTTATTATGATAAATTTCTCACTGTTGATTATAGTCAAATTTAGACTAAAAAGGGGAGTTGCTCCAAATAAGAATGAGTTCAAAATTACAAATTCTCAGTTGTAGTTCATATCAATGTAGCTCAGACTCGATTTAGAGAAACTCAATCATATCAGAGTATTCAATAACTCTAGTACTCTATCAAGTCTGGCCATTTTACAATAACTCAAGCTTAGAATATTAATGGTTTCCTCTTCAACTGAAAATGCACTTACTTACAATGCAAATTCGACAAGTAAAAGATGGGTAACTGTCGATACAATATTCAAAATGATAAATGATAACAAGAAGAGAGGAAGGGAAAGCCTTCAAGGTGAGACTAAACACCCAAATCTTAGCTAATGTTCAACATAAAGCTAGCTACACTACTTGCCTCCCCATAAAACACTTAGTATCTCTTCTCAAAGGATTTCACTAAACCTTTATGACAAATTTTATCCCTTTAAGCTACCAAATTTATTTTTTTGTTTCCACCCTTGTAACTTGCATCCTTCATCATGCATCCTTGTAAGTGTTTGGTTAAATTCAAGTACAACCAAACCATTTTAAACCCCAAAATGTAATATTTCTAGGTAAATTAATGGAAAATTTGAAATTCAAGCCCTAAAGCACAATCTCAAGGTAACACCAATCTGAGATTGAAAAAATAACAATTTTTTCCTCCTTTAGTCAAGATATTATGCCAACATTTTGTGAAAATTTTCGAATATTACTTATGTAGAAACCCTATTGTTAAATTTGGTTATACTTATCCTACTTAAACAAGTTATTAATCTGGAATATTCAGCATTAACATCAAAGTAAACACATTAACAGTCTACACTGATACATATAAAAACTAAATACATGCACAATGACAAAGTGACACACAAGATTTTCTAGACAACTGTCCCCGAAAAAACCCAATGCGAGAAAACTGATATTTTGGCTGCTGAAGGGTCTTTATTATTAAGTAGATTCTACGTACATCAAATCTGGGCACCTTAATGGTTAACCTGACATAGAAATAAAACAATTTTCAACAATACCTTTGTTTCAGAGATAGAAAAACTCATTGATTCACACCCTCAAATAGGATTTATAGAACTCAGCCCTTTTCAATCTTCAGAAACCCCAGTGATGCTTTGAAGCCCTCTGCGTCAGCTTTGCTAGGATGTGATTTTCCCTACGCTGCTCAAGAAAGGCATGCATCACCCCAGACTAGGTTACGCTACCCTATCTAGGCTTGCGTCAGCCCTGCTAGCCTCCTGTTGCCTCTGCGCTTCCTTTTCTGGGCTTGCGTGACACCTGAAGCCCTTTGCTTTGTGCAACTGCTGCTCCCTCTGCGCTGCTCTTACTATTTCTTCTATGCCTCTTGCTGCCTCTTTTCCTGGGATGAGATCATCCCTCTGCGCTGCTCTGACTATTGCTTCTACGCCTCTTGCTGCCTATTTTCCTGGGATGGGATCATCCCTCTCACCAATACTACCCCTCGTTGCAGCTGAAACACTTCTGAAAAATTCTTAGCAAACCACGCCCTATAATTCCAGCTTAGTCTAAGTACTCTGCCACTGCGTGTGTTCTCCAACTAACCCCAAGCCTTTCCTTTATACTTTTCTCATTGGGAAACTAATGGTTGTTATCTAATCTTGAATCGATGACTAAGATTAAAAGAAAGCTTGATCCGTGTGACTTAAGTTATTTACATCACATTTTTAAATTAATTACCTTTAATCTTTTAATTTTCCTAAGTTAGACTTAGGGTCCTTAATTAAAAATATTAATTAATTAATTTTCTATTAAACCAGATGGAATTTCTCAAATCCCTTTCTAGGTCTTGGAGATCTCATGTACTCTAGTCCCTCCACAAATTTTTGGAGCTAGAGCACATCCGATGCTACCCCAACACTCAAAACTCTCAACACTTTCTCTTAGCGTGGAATGTGCTCTAGCATAACTCTTCACCCCGAAGTTCTGCACTGATCTCTAGTGTGGGTCTCTGCATTGAGGCTTGGCCTGCTGCCCTTCATCATTGCGCTACTACTACTCTCTCGTACTGTTGTCCATGACGCTGCCATCACCAATGCCACATTTGTACTGCAGCTCCCTCTCAATCTGTTGCATTGTGCTGCCAACTGCTGCACTGCAACTCAGTTACTGAGAGAAACAACTTAAAACTCATGCCCAACCTTTGACAGACAAGTCATTTGGGTTGCATCCTCATCACTGAAGCTCCACAGGCTTCTATTCCATACTGTTATCTGGAGGTTGTTGCACAGCTACAACTCTCCACTGTGTAAGCAAACCTCCTTCGTTGTTGAAATCACATCAGGCCATCTGCGTTGAAGTCCCCTACATTGTTGTTGAGCTGCACTATCCTCCTAAAGCCCCTACAGTGTTGTAGCTCTGCTCTGCGTAAGCAGGCCTGCTCTGCGCTGCTGAAGTCACATCAGCCCTACGCTGCTGAAGTCATATCAACCCCTGTGCTACTGCTGCTATGTTGTTGTTGCATCTACACAGCGCTGCTCCCTTCATCTTCCAACTCTGCCTTTGCTCCATCTATGATTCTTTGCACCCACAGCTCCACTTTTCCTGCTACTGTCTTAAGCCTCTCGTAGCACGAATGTGATCCAAGAGTTGGGCTACTCAAGGATCCCAACACCACTCTGTAGCTTCTCCATGTCGCCCCACTTTTGTGGTTCATGAGCGCTCATGGATATGTCATCTTCGGAGCCATCATCCGCCATAGCAGCCTTGGAGCTAGAAGCTTCCTTATCCTTCTTCTTCTTAGGACAATTGCTGGCGAAATGTCTTAGTTCGCTGCACTAGAAACAATTGATATTTGATAGATCACACTTATTTCTCCCTTGCTTCCTCTTTGATGCTAAGGCTGCATCTTCCTCCTCTTCCTTCTTTAATTTTCTCAACCCAGTGATGAACTGTCTCTTGGTGATCCGACTAATTTCTTCTTGTCGAAGGATCGCCCACATATGTCCCAGTTGGGAAGGTCCGCTTTACCCAAGTGATTTTGGAAAAAAGTTTCCCAATCCTCTGTGGCAGCATTTAGAACTGTCCTCACCATAACATCGTCCTCCACCGCCACCCCCATGCCAGTCAGCTGATCCTATATCACTTGAAGTCTAGACAAAAAAGTCTCAATCTCATCCCCCTTAGTAATCATGAATAACCTCCACTAGTTCTCTAGAAGCATCTTCCTTTAGACAGATTTTCCTTCATATAGTATGGTCAGAGCCACCCACATCTCATGAGTCGTCTTCTTATCGATTATGTGTGGAACCACATGATCTTTGACCCTGTCCATTTTGAAGTGATTTTCATGTGTCACTTCTTCTTCATGCTTCGCCAAGAGATCTGCATTGGTCGGCATGGCCAGGACTTTCTCTACATGCTCCCTCAGACCGTATGCCTCCATGACTACTAGGATTATGGCCTTCCAAATTTAAAATTTGGATAAGACGTCCAACCTATCCTGATCACGTAGTTTGTGAGGTGCCATATGCTCCATATATTTGTCAGAACAAATCCTTCTCTCTATGGTAGGGACTCAGATCTAGGGTCCTTGGCGAGAAATGAACCCTTTGCTCCCTCTAACAACTGACTTCCTCTCTTGGAAGTCTACCAAAACCAAACGAATCATCTCTCCTCGATCCTCTGACCGATCTACATATTTCTTTGGCTGGAAATCCTCTGAGAAGCTTTTCTCCTCTTGCTCTTTGTCAACTTTCTCAGGTTGAATTCTGAGCTGACATAATTTTAACCCCACCAAAAAATACTGAAGCTCTGTAGCACTGCTTTTGTCACTCTGAAACGGCAACAGCTTCAGGACTGCATCACCATGGCTAGCCTCTGCATGAGCAGATAGTCCCAGCACAACATCTGCGTAGTAAATATGTGGGCTTGCATGCAAACTGCATCACTCTGACCTCTACGTCGCTCTGATCCCTTCTGCTGCTACGTTGTCCTTTCTGGTCCAACTTTCTGCGGCTGCAGCTGCTGTTGTTTTCTTTGCTGCTTTCTGTAGCAAGGATTCTTCAGTCTTCTTGCTGATGATTCAGCTAAATCTGCAATCGCTGTAATACCATGTGAAAAATTCTGAATATTACTTATGCAGAAACACTACTGTTAAATATAGTTTTACTTCTCATACTTAAACAATTTATTAATATGAAATATTCAACATTAACATCGAAGTAAACACATTAACAGTCTACATAGATACATATCTAAAATGAGTACATGCACAATGACAAAGTGATACACAAGATTTTATGGACAACTGTCCCCGGAAAAACCCAATGCGGGAAAACTGGTCTTCTGGCTACTAGAGGGTTTATATTATTAAATAGATTCTAAGTACAACAAATTTGGGCACTTTACTGGTTAACCCGATAGAAAAATAAAACAATCTGCAGCAATACCTCTATTCCAGAGACAGAAAAACTGGCTGATTCACACCCTCAAATGGGATTTACAGAACTTAGCCCTTTTTAGTCTTTAGAAACCCCAGCATTACTCTAAAGCCCTCTGCGTCATCTCTGCTAGGTTGTGACTTCACTGCGCTGCTTAGGAAGGACCTGCATCACCCTAGACTAGGTTATGCTACCCCTACGATGCCCTGGCTGGGCCTGCATCATCCCTGTTGGCCTCTTGTTGCCTCTGTGTTGCCCTTTTTGGGCTTGCGTAGCACCTAAAGCCCTCTGCGCTGCGCAACTGCTGCTCCCTCTGTGTTGCTTTGATTGTTTCTTCTCTGCCTCTTGTTGCCTCTTGGCCTAGGATTAGATCATCCCTCTTGCCAATACTACCCCTCGTTGTAGCTTAAACACTTCTAGAAATTCTTGCAAACCAAGCCCTATAATTCCAGTTTAGTCTCAGTGCTCTGCCACTGTGTGTGTTCTCCAACTAACCCCAAGCCTTTCCTTTATACTTTTATCGTTGGGAAACCAATGTCCGTGATCTATCTTGAATCAATGACTAAGATTAAAAGAAAGCTTTATCCGTGTGAATTAAGTCATTTCCATCACATGTTTAAATTAATTACCTTTAATCTTTTAATTTTCCTAAGTTAGACTTAGGGTCCTTAATTAAAAATATTAATTAATTAATTTTCTCTTAAACTGGATGGAATTTCTCAAATCCCTTTCTGGGTCTTGGATATCTCATGTACTCTAGTCCCTCCAAAAATTTTGTGAGCTAGATAACATCTGATGCTACCTCAACACTCAAAAATCTCAACACATTCCTCCTTGTCCAATTTGCGGGGAGTTTTCTGCACATAAGCATTTCATATATCTTGACCCCCTTAATCACATTTCAGGTGGGTCACTTACATTCAATCACCCTCACAATTAACAAGCTGGTGATTGCATATCCCAATTTTTAAAGGCAATCTGGTTATTTTGGGATTAATAACTCAAAAACTAAGATGAACCTTGAGAAACTGGGTATATACTTTAGATATTCATTGAATGTATTTATTGATGCAACTGAAATCACTGAAAACAAATACATGACAAGAAAGAAAACTCATTTTAACCAATTCCAAAAAAATGATTTCTTCTTCAATGTTCATGGTTGCATCTTTCATATTGTGCCATTTTTAGGTCCAGGGCACTCTCCTTGTCATTGGTTCATGCCCATATTTACTTGAATATGCTCATTAATATCAAGTGCTCTTCTCCTTCCACCAAACATCATAATTGCTCATTTTCTTCAAGATTAAGAACTTCTGGTTGTTCTTTTTCTTCTTTATCCATTAACCTTGTTCATGCCACTACTTGTATTCGTTGCATCGTTGTTCAAATTTGTGCAACATAGTAACAACAACCCTGCTAATTTGAAGTGAAGAATTTGAATATCTGGATGGAGAAGAAACTCGGAAGTTTTAAATAATATTTGTTGGAAACAATGCCCAAAAATGCATTTCTTTGAATGATTGAAAAACAATTTCTTATTATTGGAAAGAGGATCACACCAACTTATATACCTAAGATCAATACAAAGTTATAAGCTTGATGATGCTTCCTATAAAAAGGAATGGGAAAACCATAACATATCCTTTGAACCTCTTACTTTATTCATTTCAATTCCCAGAAAGACAACATATTTTGATTTCTTCAACAAACTTTATAGCTTTGACTATTATAATGAAAATCTACACATGGAATACACAATTTCTTATTAGCAAGAGGATACACAATACTTCATAGTTCATGTGCAACTTATTATGTGTCCAACATTTTATTTCACCAAATTTTAATTATAATAATGTTTCCCAAATCATTTTAAATAAAAAATATTTTTGATTTCAAAATTATTTAGTGTAAAAGAATATAAAGATCCATTTTAATTTGATATTTACTAAGCTTCGTGAGAGATCAATTCTTTCAATATGTAAACCTCTTTTTGAGTGCAAAACTTGAGGAAATGTTTGCACCTCGAGAGATTTGATTCCTCTTCCTCCAGTTTGCCTTTAAACTCATTTATGAGACCACCATTATATTCTAATCATCAAGATATTTCCAACGATATAAATTTCATCCAAATCCAAGCTCTGGATCTAAAGTGATGCCCATTTAAAAATCTGTCCTTCAAATACCACACCGACATCTATAACACTACCATATGGCATAAGTGTGGTATTCCTTTTTCCCACATGTCTCCACCATATAACACCATTCCACATCACCTTGAAACATTAGAATGCCACATCCAAACCTACCACACTAGTATTTACTGAGTTCCAACGATATTGAGATAAAACCCTAAAAGCTAGTGCCTTGATCTTTTGATTCTTGATAGCCAACACTCGAGTATATGATACTCCAACATCCAAGTTCAATACTAAATTCCATATAACATGAAGTGATCCACAAGCCCCAATGGATAACTCACATGTTCGAGTTCCTGTTGCTAAGTACTTTTCCAATTGGGAGGTCACGAGGTCAAATCTCCTCAACGCCCTTAGGGTTAGGCCCTGATTGTTATGCCAACGGGTAGATCCTTTAGGTTGATCTGCTTGTATTTTACCATGGATGTAGCAGCCATCCAATTTCCGTGAACCACCCTTAAAAAAAACGTGAAGTGATCCACATTAGTTGAAAATAATATTGATATCTATCAGTATTAGAGTTTCACAAAAATGGTCATTCAATGCATTTCTCACACCTGACACTCTATACTCCGATAGTCTAACTGTTAAATATCATAACTTGAAATGTTTATTAATGGATTTTTTTTCCGCTAAACATAAACAATTTTTCTCACGAAACTTTGACTAATTCAATGATAGACTGTCAATTATCACAACTCCACCTTTCTTCATTAACAAACATTCTATCCATTGTGCAACAACAAGGCTTTAGTCTAAGCGCTCACCCAACTCGATAATGGACATCAATCAATGGCACAAATCCTTATAAGTCGACAAACATTTGGAAAGTTTGTATGATTCCTAACATTTGACAACCTAATATACCATACTTTGAACTTAGCTCCTTTCGACTAATCTCTTGGTGACGACTCCCTACTAGACCATATGATCAACCTTAAATTTAAGAAACTCCAACTAATCTCTGGGGTTAGTTTTAGAGGATTGAAACTGAATCTAATAGGGAAAATGAATTTTCTAAATAATTTTGAAGATGTAGGTTTTAACCTTGTACATAAATTACTTGCAAACAAATTCTTAAAAATATATATATATACAATGGTGAGAACATAAAACAACTATACACGAATATTTTCGCCTAGATCCCAAAACTGGAACTACCAGATTGATTTTTCATTATATTCCTTTCAATGTTATAATGCATATATTTAGAAATTATATGCACTAAGCATGCATATGTCCTAGATCCACCTAATCTCACACTATTTAACTTTATGCAAGATACTAAATCTATTCCACTTGTTAATCTTTTGCGGAAAATTTAATTGCACACACATGTAAAGCATAAATAAAAATAATCGCACATAACACAGTTTTTAACCAGGAAATCTTGAAGATGAAAACCCCAACTATATATTATGTATCATGGAATCATATGAAAATCCTCATACAAAGCTTATCAAGCTCTCAGTACAGTACAATCGTCATACACTAATCAGGAACAATCTTGCAAATCCATGCACCGATCTTTGCCCTCCTACTAGCCTGCCTCCACTGCACAATCCCTGCTGAAGAATAGCTCTGAATGAATTAGAATTACCCTTGCCTTGATTGCGCAATCCTCATTGGAAACTCCAATGTGTGTGTGATGTAATTAATGCATCACTATAGTCACAACAGATAGTCTATCTTGCCCTTTCACCTATCTCTCCACTGGGTCTCCACTGAAACTGCCATGCACTGTAGTTAACTGTTGTATTGTTCAGTTGATTAGTGAGTTATTATTTGTGAATCAATTAACTAATTAATTCACTCCACTCTCACTAGTGTATCATTCAGTTAGACTAGATACAACTAGCTCAACTGAGTCTAACCGAGTTAAACTGAATACAACTTCATAACTACTTCTTCCAATTGTGTCATAACTCTGCCACTTGAGTTCTAACTAAGTCCTCCATGCGTTAGCTCTAGTAAACCCTTGGGAATTGCGTAATTCCCTCAGTCCACTGATGTGCCACATCTGTGCATTGAAATAAAGTGCTCCAAGAGAATAAGTTGATGTTTAGAGTCTGATTATTATTAAGAGCTAATAATAATCGACATGCATCTATTTTTAGATTAGCGATCTATAAATAGACTTCGCCCAATATTCTAAAATAGAATTTCATCTATTTTTCGAACTTGATCAACCATCCACAAATAGCATCCTGCAACTTCTGAAATATGATCATCATGTCTAAAAATAGACATAGTCTAAAAATATACTTGTGCCAAAATTAGCCTGCGGGCCCACTTAGTGAAGGTGACTCTTTTCACTAAGCTCATCATCTTGTTGAATCTCAACACTCCCTCTCAACAAGATATGGATTATCCTTCACCCCGATCCTGCCTCTATGGTATTCGAATTTTCTCCTGGTGAGCGCCTTCGTCAAAATATCTGCATCCTGATCCTCCGTAGGAATGTACTGAAGCAACATGATCTTCCGCTGCACACAATCTCTGCTATGATGATACCGGATATCAATATGTTTAGATCTATCATGAAACACAGGATTAACCGAGAGTTTAATGCAACTCTGATTATCACAATGTATCACTGTGGGATCTAAATGTGAACCGAACAAACCAACCAAGATCTTCCTCATCTAGATAGCCTCACATGCAGCTTGACTTGCTGCCATGTATTCTGCTTCCGCTGAACTGAGTGCCACAGATCTTTGTTTCCTACTGTACCAAGAAACTGCCATAGATCCGATACTGAAAATCCCTCCTGATGTGCTCTTTCTGTCTGTTGGGCTTCCTGCCCAATCTGCATCCGTGAAGCCATGAAACTTCACCTCATTCGTCTGTTTGTACCATAACCCATACTCAGATGTGCCCTTGAGATATCTCAAAACATGCTTTCCTGCCTTCTAAAAGAGCTTGGTAGGCTTAACCATCACTTGTGAAAGCTGGTTCACTGCATAGCATATGTCCAGTCTTGTATTGACTAAATACATGAGCAAACCCACCAACTATCGATAAACAGTGGCATCCACTACCTCTGCCGATGTAGCATCCTCTTTCTTCCAATTTCCTAGAAGAGGAGTGTCGATAGGCTTGCAGCCTTGCATGTGAAACTTCTCCAGTATCTCCTGGGCATACTTGCCTTGAGACACAAACAATTCACCTTCCCGTTGCCATATTTCCAATCCAAGGAAATAATGAAGGAGGCCCAAATCCTTCATCTCAAACTCCTTTGCAAGATCTACCTTGGATGAGTGTATCAACTGCTCATCACCTGTTAGTATTAAATCATCAACATAAAGTACAATGATTAAAAGCTTACCCTCCACCACAATCTGGTACAGGTTTTCATCCGCCTCACTCTTAGTGAAGCCAAGTCCAGTGAAATAGTTGTCGATCTGAGTGTACCAAGCATGGGGTGCTTGTTTTAGCCCATACATCACTCTTTTGAGCCTTCACACATGTGACTCGCTGCTGAAGATCTCAAATCCTTTAGGCTGCTCAATGTACACCTCTTCCTCAATGATCCCATTAATGAACACAGTCTTCACATCCATCTGATGAATGTGCCAACCCATCTGCACTGAGAGAGCAAGGATGGTCCGTATGGAAGAATACCGTGCGACAGGTGCAAAGGTTTCTTCATAGTCAATCCCCTCAATCTATGAGAAGCCCCGGGCAACAAATCTTGCCTTATACTTCTCAACGCTCCCATCAGCAGCTTGCTTTACCTTGTAGATCCATATTGATCCTACAACTGATTTTCCCACCAGCCTTGGAACAATCTCCCAAGCACAGTTTCTGACAATGGAGTCATACTCCTCCACCATGGCATCTACCCATGTGGGCTCCTGCACTGCTTCTTCAAAATAAGATGGCTTTGTCACGATACACTTGCTCATAAGAGCCATGTATCCAATATATCAGTCAGGTGACTGTCTCTGTCTACACTGTGATGTAGGAACTCCTACATTCTGTGCCGCATCAAGCTTCAGTCTCTCAGCTTCTGTGGTACGCTTTCTGCCTTGTCTGATGTTTGGTTCTGCATGAGTGGACTCCTCCACTCCATGAATCTCCTCCTGTGGTTGATCCACATCTAGAGGCTCATTTTTGGGAACAAGAAGTTTCTCCTCTGCATGCAAGTGTAGCTCCCTCTCAAGTGACAACTTCATGGCTTTCACCTCATTAAATTTTATATCTCGTCGCACAACAATCATCCGACTGTCTGGAAAATACACACGATAGTTATGGGGTGTTTCTGTGTACCCCACAAATATCCCAACTTCTGCAGTTGGCTCCGCAACCTTCTTCCCCGGTGTCCTTCGTCACATGAATGTAAACAGTGAGCCAAAAATCTTCAAATGAGAATTATCAAAGCCACGTAAAAGCTTTTTCGGGTGTACTCATGCCAAGTACTCTATGAGGACAACGGTTTTTCACATAAACCATAGTGTTGCATGCTTTCGCCCACAAATGCATCGGTAGGCCCTGGTCATGCAAAATTGCTCGTGCAACACCCACGATCATTCTGTTCTTCCTCTCTGCGACCCCATTCTTCTGTGGGTTATGAGGCGCTATGAGTTCTCTTAGAATTCCTTCTTTGCTACAGAAGTCTTTTAATTTGCCCGAGATGTATTCACCACCATTATCGCTCTTTAGAGCTTTCACTTGCTTCCTCGACTCCTTCTCCACCAATGCCTTGAACTCACAGAACTTTGAGAACGTTTCACTCTTCTTCTGCATGAAGAAAATTCAGCATCTACGAGAATATTCATCAAAAAATATAACATAATACATGTGTTTTTCTGTTGAAGCAACCGAGAAAGGTCCACACACATCTGTGTGAATTCTCTCCAGGATCACCGAAGCACGGTTCTCCTTCTCATGAAAGGTGGTCTTCACAAACTTACCCATAGTACATCCCTTGCATTGATTTGACTGTGCAAGGGTACCCTTGGGAATTCCAGTAGAAATTTGCTGCAAAATCTTCAAAGCGCCATGGTGAAGATGGTCCAATCTCCTGTGCCATAATTCGCCCTCATCCCGGCTCACCACTTCTTCTACTTTTCCCACCATTTCAGCATAGCCATCTACCTCCAGCTCGTATATATTATTAATTTGAACTCCTATCTTCTTGGTTTGACCCATTGTTTTATGTCGAAGGAAGACTTTTCCCTCACTAAAAACAACATCATAACCTCTATCTTCCAGCATTGTGACCGAGACCAAGTTCTTCTTCAGACCAGGAACATGCATAACATTATTCAACAATAATGGATTACCAGACTCCCTGTCAAAGGTAATAGTCCCAATTCCAGTCACATTGTACCAACCATCATTGCCAATCTCTATATGCATCTGAAGGTCCTTCTCCTCCAAGTCACTAAACAACTCTTTGTCTCCCGTCATATGGAAAAACACACCACTATCAAGATACCACACCGATCCCATACAGCTTGAAACCAAGCATGCGGTCAAGGAGAAATCATGTTCAAATTGCAAGGCTAAGGCCTCTATAGCTGCAGATCCAACAACCTTCTTGTTCTTCTTCTTCTGTGGACAGTTAGTGGCGAAATGTCCATGTTCGTGATAGTGAAAACACTTCACTTTGGACAAATCTTGCTTCTTGCCTTTAGCATCGGATTTTGAAGGATGTTTCTTCCCCTTCCCTTTCATTGCTTTGGAAGCCAAATTTCAATTCTCTTCATCTTCATTCTTCGATGAAGATCCATCCCTAGTACCCCGCCTTATCTCCTCCTGCACAAGATCTAACCAAACTCGCTCCCATCCCGGCAGTTTCTCCCGTCCATTAACAGAGTCTTCGTAGATATGCCAACTCTTAGGAAGCCCAAGGAGAGCCAAGCTCACTAGGTCTTCTTCATCAACAGTAACCCCCACACTTCCCAGTTCATCCTTGCAATGGACAAACTTCGTGAGGTATTTTGGAATATTGTCGCCCTTCTCCATTTTTATTTTTCTGAGCTTGTCTTTAAGTGCCAACTTCCTTTGGTCACTTTTTCTTTGGAACAAGTCTATCAAAGCCTTCCAAATTAAGAATGGATTGGATTTCCCATGAAGGTTGGACACAATATGGTCCTTCACACCTTCCAACAGAATTCTCCTCGTCTTTGTTGTCTTCTTTTGCCATGCATTAAGTAATGCAACATCACTAGATCCCGACTTAGGAACATCGCTATCGATGAACTCCTTCAGCCCATTATCCTCCCCCATCACCTCCTTCCTATCCTTCCAGGCTATTTAATTCAATCTCCCATCAAGGGCATACTCCAATCACAACCCATTGAAATACATTTCAATGTATACTCAACTTCTGCACCAAGAATCTTCTACAGCGAATTCGAATTGTCCACCAACACAAACTCACTTCACAATTGTAATCTTCAATAAAAAAAGCTCTGATACCATGTAGAAATTATATGCACTAAGCATGCATATTTCCTTTATTCACCTAATCTAACACTATTTAACTTTATGCAAAATACTGAATCAATTCCACTTGTTAATATTTTGCGGAAACAATTAATTGCACACACATGTGAAGCATAAACAAAAATAAGCAATCACACATAACATAGTTTTTAACCGGGAAAGCTTGAAGCTAAAAACCCCAACTATATATTATGTATCATGGAATCATATGAAAATCCTGATACAAATCTTATCAAGCTCTCAATACAGTGCAATCGTCATACACTAATCAGGACCAGTCTTGCAAATCCATGCACCGATATTTGCCTCCTGTTAGCCTGCCTCCACTGCACAATCCCTGCTGAAGAATAGCTTTGATTGAATTCAAATTACCCTTGCCTTGATTGCAGAATCATCATTTGCAACTCTAATGTGTGTGTGATGCAATCAATGCATCACTATAGTCACAACAGATAGTTTGTCTTGCCCTTTCACCTACCTCTCCACACCTATTTCTCCACCGGGTCTCCACCTAAAACCGGCCATGCACCGTAGTTAACTGTTGTATTTGTTCAGTTGATTAATGAGATATTATTTGTGAATTAATTAACTAATTAATTCACTCCACTCTCACTAGTGTATCATTCAGTTAGACTAGATACAACTAGCTCAACTGAGTCTAACTGAGTTAAACTGAATACAACTCCATAACTACTTCTTCCAACTGTGTCATAACTCTGCCACTTGAGTTCTGACTAAGTCCTCCATGCATTAGCTCCAGTAAACCCTTGGGAATTGCGTAATTCCCTCAATCCACTGATGTGCCACATCTGTGCACTGAAACAAAGTGCTCCAAGAGAATAAGTTGTTTTTCAGAGTCTGATTATTATTAGGAGCTAATAATAATCAACATGCATCTATTTTTAGATCAGAGATCTATAAATAAACTTCGCCCAATATTCTAAAAATAGAATTTCATCTGTTTTTTGAACTTGATCAACCATCCACAAATAACATCCCGCAACTTCTGAAATATGATCATCATGTCTAAAAATAGACTTGCGCCAACATTAGCCTGCGGGCCCACTTAGTGAGGGCGACTCTTTTCACTAAGCTCATCATCTTGTTGAATCTCAACAATATATACACATGCCAAAGAATTCATAAACCCTGATCCAATAACCATGGATTAGAACATAACTGTAGTTCCATTGACCAGATCTACAAAATACCATGGGAAGAAAACCATCATGCTAAAAAAAATGCACAAAACCACCCATAATTTTTTTTTTCTGAGGCTAAGCCCCAGACCCCAAAAAAATTATTCTGGGGCCAGTCGAGGAAAGAATATAAAACATACCTAACGGAAGACTCAAAAATATTCTCCATCATATGTAGGCATCTGAAACATTGCATTCAATATAACATGTCAACAACAAAAAAATATAAAAGGGCTAGATCTTCTCCACTTCACGCATCTGAGATGATATTACTCTCACCCTTTATAATACAAGTACAACATGATCCTATCAACTCTGAATTCTTACACATAGAGAGATAGCCTTTTGGATTACCTCTAGAGGAAACACGTTTTACCATCACAAAGTATCTAGTCTTCTCATTTAAACAAGGATACAATTGAAATTGTTGCATCCCACCATTGGCATGGCGAGCGTGTTCAATCCAACTCATAAGTTCACCTTACTAAACCACACATCCCATATTCATAAAAAATAACTTGTTTCATAGCATACCTCTCTCTCTATCTCTACACATGCACACACAAAAAGCATTCATTCATGGAAGAAGTAATAGTTAGTACCCATCATAGCTATACATTAAATTCATCACTTATACATATTCAATAAATCAACAAAACAATTTCTATCTTATCATTATGAACATACATAGTAACCAACATAGCAAGAATATTGAACAACAATTTCCTTTCATTAGCAAAGATATATGTATAATTAACTTGATTTACTAAAACATTATAGAAACTAAAGGAGGGAGAGACACTCCCTACCTAATTTTAGGCACAACTAAAATGCATTTTTCTTATAGTTTTCCACCCCTGAGCTAGATCTAATGCCTCAACGAAATATTTCTTAGGGTTCTATAGATTTCAAATCAGGATAGAGGACATGAAGGCCACTATCGTTCACATACAAGAATCAATATTTTTCTCTTCAATCAATGAGCTAGGTCTTATTAACACAACAAAGTATGTCCATCGTGGACCTGCACAACACAAAAGGGATCCATTCACTAATCTCAAGTCCCTTAGTGCTTTTTATCTTCTAAATTCCATATGTGCTCGAATAATACAAATCATCTAGAGTTTGCTTCTGACCCTCTGACTCAGGTTGAAGTCTTCCTCATTGATTTCCTTATCCAAATAAATTAAAATCACAATTCCACATAGGTTTACTATGACTTAATGGGTTATTTTTCATCCCATTTTTAGAATCACATTCACATCCTCACATGTGGTTGAATTTTTCTAACATATTCCACTGGTTCCTTAACACACATCACTCTCACATTCCTTAACTACTCTCTCCTTGCACTTCCGCTCTGTCTTCCTATCTATCTTCCTCTATTTTGTTTTGTCTTATGTTATTCTTGTTGCTTATTTCTTACTTATCCCCATGAGTATTTCATAGTCATGAGAAAATAGGTCCTCCTTGGGCTACGTGGTCAACTAGAATCATCTAAAAAGGGTAAACAACCCATACTCTTAAGGCAGTTTTGTACCCCGCAATTATTTTTATCATTGCTGACAGAAATTTGGATAATTAATTCAGGTAGATAGGAAGCTTCCCAAGTACCCTATAAAAATTTCCCCTCAAATATCGAGATATATGTTGGTCGCTACTGTATTCAGCTTTAGTATATTAAATAAATGTAAATATCTGCGTCAAAATGAAAATCTAGAAAAATATCCATGTAGGTCATCCAACATTATTCATGTTAATTACATATTACAAAATTTGGGGATTTAAAAGTGGTGTTACAATTCCCTCCCCCCTCAAGGAACATTTTACTTGGTGTTCCATTATTCATAGTAGAAGCTATGTACAAAAAAAAAAATGGGTATGCCATTTTCGTGGCATTCTCCAATTCTTATGTTGCCTCACCTACTCCAAAGTATTTCCATTGCACTTTGACCTACACGATGGTTTGGTTTTGGAGTAAGCTCTCCTTCTTGTTGAGTATGCACTAAGGTTTTGGTTGAAACTCTCATTTAGGTTCCACATGTATCACAACCCAATTATAATATTATTAGCATCATGCTCATATTTCTTAATAAAATATACATGGAATACATCATGTGTTTTTATGGTAGGACGTACAGCAAACATGTATGTTACCGACCCCACTCTCTCTAAAATCTCAAAGTGTCCACAATAATGTGGTGCCAACTTGGCACATGAGCCCACTTTCAAAGAAATTTTCTTAAGTTTGATCCTAAGATACTCATGTTTTCCTACTTGAAATTACTTATGCTTTCTATTATGATATACATATATCTTCTATTAGTCTTGTGCCATTTCATATTCTTCTTGATATTTTCCATTTCTTGTTCCATTATTGTAAGATATCTGGTCCAAGTGTAATTTGTTCCATTGGAATATCCCAACTAATTGCAATATTCTGTCTTCTACTATATAGTGCTTTAAAGGGACTAATTTAAATGATCATGGTAGCCACTATAATAGGAAAATTATAGCATGCATTCTTAAAATGTCCTCGAAAACTCTATTCACCCTTTCTATCTATCCATATGTTTGAGAATGGCAGGTTGTATTGAATTCCAATTGTGTCCCAAAACCTATAAACAAAAAATTCCACGTTTGAAGTAAATTTGGCATCCCGATAAAATATGATTTTCTAGGGCATGCCATGCGACTTGAAAATGTGTTTCATAAAAATATGTGTAATAAAGATGGCCTTGTAGGTGGACTTCATAGGGATAAATTGAGTTGAATTGCTCAATTTATCCACCATCATAATGAATGCATCATGTTTCTTGGTGGTCCTTGGTAGAACAGTGATGAAGTCCATAAATATGTCTTCCTGCTTCCATTTTTAAATTTGTATTTGGTTAAACAACCCTAATAGATGCTTATGTTCAACTTTAACCTATTAACATTCCCAAAATTTTACAATGCATTTAGCAATTTGTTTCTTCATTATAGACAAATTATATAACTTTATAGTGGTTATTATCATCTTTTAATAACTTGGATGACTAGAATAAGGCCTCTTATCGAGTTAATGCATTATGAAATTCTTCAAATTTGTTGAATTTGGTATATGTAATATTCCCTTGTACATCAATATGTCATCTTATTTTAGTTGATACCCTTCTCCCATTGCCCCCTTGGATTATTGTTCCAAGAATATACTAACATACTTGAAGTGTTCATCACGTTGTACGACATCCCAAATTCTTTATTTTATATCTAATTCAATATATTGATTGCTTCCATATGTATTGTCTACACGTTTCAACTAAGTGCACTTGATAGTTAGTTTTCCCTTCCCTCAATGTGCTTGATCTCAAATTAAAACTCACTAATAAGAGCCATCCACCTAACTTGTCTGGCATCCAATCGAGTTGATAAAACACGTACCTCAACCCATTGTGATCTGTCATTAATATTAATTTTCTCTCAAGAAATTAGTGGCTTCATATTTTTAAAGCATGTACAATGGTTGAAAGATCTAAATCATGTGTTACATGTTGTTTTTCGTGCTTATTTAATTTTTTGGATTCATAGATGATCACATTTCTCTCTTGCATGATAACCCCACCAAGTCCTTCATTGCAAGCATTTTTACAAATTACGAGTCCTTATTTGGATGTGTAATCTTTAGGATGGGGAATTTGTGAAAAGGTGCTTCAATTGTTTAAAAATTCCTGTGCATTTTTATGTCCAAATAAGTTTTACTCTTTCTTCAACAATAAAGTAAGTGAATGCAAATCCTTGCAAATCCTTAAATAAAACATCCAATACTATCCCACCAATCCCATGAGGGATCTTATTTATGGTAAATTTTGAGGGACAAACGATTCCACAATTTCCTTGATCTTCCTGGGATCTCCTACCACTCCTTTTTCCGAAATGAAATGACCCAAATAATGCACTTGTGATTGAAACAAATCACATTTACAAAGCTTGGAATAAACCTGGTTCTCCCTTAGCTTTTTTAATACCATCTTGAGGTGTTCTTCATGATCATCCTTAGTCCTTATATACACTAAAATTTCATTAATGTAGATCAATACAAACTTATCCAATTACTTGCCAAGGTTACTATTCCTAAGGCACATAAAGAAAGTTGGTGCATTTGTAAGTCCAAATGGCACCACCACAAACTCACAGTGCCGATAACTAGCCCTAAATGTGGTTGTATAAATATATTTATCCTTGATCCTAACTTCATGGTATCTAAACCTAAAATTTATATTTTAGAATATTGTGGCTCCTCTTAGTTGATCAAAGTTATCACCAATTCTGGGAAATGGATACTTGTTCCCAATGGTCATCTTGTTTAGTTATCTATAGTCAATGTATAATTTGAGGGTATCATCTTTTTTTATAAAAAATAATGTTGGTGCTTCCCATGGAGACACAGTGACTCTAGTATACCTCTTATTCAACAATTCCTTTGGATGTATCCTCAATTCCATCAACATAGTCATGATCGTTCTAGAAGGAATCCTAGACATAGGAACTAATCTTAATGTAAGTTCTATTTAAAAATCAATGTCTTCTTTAGGATGTAATCTCAGTATTTCCTTGATAAATACATATTTGTACTCTTCTAACACCAGATGGTATTAAATTTTCAGCGTGTTGTCTTCAAATGAATTTGTCACATGTGTAGCATAAAACGGAAACCCCTTTTTACAATAATTATAGACAAGGGCTTTCACACTTCCTAAAGTATCCTTTGTTTTCCTTCATCATCTATGCACTCCAAGATTTTATTGTAGCAATCCAATTTAACCTATGTACTATCACCCAATCCATGCTAATCAATGTGTAATGCATTCCTATAGGTAACACATTCAAGGTGCTTATGTATGCAACCCACTCATTTTGAATTGACATTTTGGTCCCTGTGACTAGTTGAACCAATCACAACTTTGTATGTTTATTCCTTTATAAAAAACATCTCAACAACTCGAAATGCAATATAACTAAGGTAAGAGAAAAGGTAAATTAGAATTGAAATAATATGGTTTTTAAGTATACTTTTCATCTCCACAACAGAGGTTTGGTGGCCTGCTTGCTGATTCTCCACAATTGCATAAATATGAGGTACACTCCTAGCCACATCATTAATAGTAATTTCCTCTTGGACGCTATATACCATTTATAGGTTTAACCCTGTACATTTAATTATTGCAAACAAATTCTTAATAAATTAGGAAAGATGCAATGACAAACACACATAATAACATAGAGATATTACCCTAGAAACCCAACTGGGAAACTAGAAAGATTTTTTTTAGTATATATATATATATATATATATATATATATATATATATATATATATAATACGGGATTAGGAAAGAATATTTTATAACTCGGATACTCCTTTAATTATTTATAACTTTGATACTCCTATACTTAGACTTTACTAGAACTAGCTTACTTACCACCGAACGACAACCTATCACTGAACCTCTTACTAAGAACTAGAAGGTTGAACTCACTTTAACTAGCTAACAGGAGATCAGATAATTTCTCAAGTGATGTAATTAATAATCAATTATCGAACCCTCTCGGACCTTTCACCGAGATGACATAGGCCTTTCATCACCTATTCTATATGTGAACCACCAGGCTCCTTACATAACGCTTCACCACCTATGAATGGATTCAAACACCCATGAATTAGGAATTAACTCCTACCAATAACGAGCTTCACCCACTCTCGTTTTATTTACAATCCACTTACTATGAAGGATCTTTAGAGACTAGAAAGGAATGAAATGGTATCATAACGACTAACTTGAGTTCTATTCCTTATCAAGTTATTCAGGATCTACCCAACTCATTAAGATTTATTTGACACACCATACATAGCATAGTCTTACCACTGCTACTGATTAAATCCTATTCCTCTAGATTCAAGACTAGGAGATTGAAAGTATGCTTAGTATCTTATTATTATGCTTTATGTAGAGATACTCTTATATAATTTTTAGGGACTATGTATCTATCTTAGGAGAGATGCTTAGGATATATAAATTCTCTTTATTATGTTTCATTAATAAAGCTTTCTCTAATATGCTAGTATGGTACTACTTTCATATGCCTGGTAATTCAAGTCCCTTTCATTATGAAATGGTAAACTAGTGATACTCCATATATGCTTTTTAAGCTTCCCAAGGCTCAGATTAAAGGTATGAGTAGATAGGAGTTAAAAATTGATAGTACTTAATTATCCTTAATTCAATTTATTGCCTTTAATTCATTGTATCCTTTATTATAGCTAAGTCCCTGATTTCATAGCCTAAATAGATAAAATATAGAGCTAAATAGTCTTACATGGGACAAGGTTATTGACGCATCAAAGTCTGACGCCTTTTTGTATAATTCATGATGAGCCTGTTACTCGATATATGAGAATATAAGCTTAATAATACGTGTAGCATATTGACTCGTAATTTGGAATAATAACATATGGCCCATTAGCGTACACGATGTATCTAGATTAATAACTGACTATCATATCTATGCTTATGTATCAGCTTGTATACTAACCTAGTAACTAGCATGGTACTAATCCTAGCAACATAGAACTTACATAATGGGTATATAGAGAACCAGTTTAACTAGTATTATACTAACCAGGTGCTATTACTCTATGTATGGCCTATGGATAGTACTTACTTAGAAAGATTGGTCAGTAATACTACCGTGTGGGCTAAGAATTAATGGGTTATAACTAGTACTAAGTCGTTGAGGTTGTTTATCATTGACTAGTAACTCTATACCACGTAGTAATAGACTTAGCCTCGTGAACAAAATAAACTGCTTACGACCTCACTCACCTGTCTATGTGTTGTACGAAAATACAAAGACATCAACAAGAAAGGTTGTGAAGGCAAAGGAAGCTAGAAAGGCATCTGAGCCAATTCGATATCCTGTTCCCTGGATACAGATTCTCTAGTTACAGAGTTAGAAGTAGTGGTTTCATTCGTTGATTAAGAAACAATAAAAGCAAGGGTAGAAACAGCATAAGTAGCATCAGTTTACCTAGTTGAAAAGCAAGTAGTTTGAAAAGAGATTTTAGAGATGCCAATGTTGAAGCTTCACCTGTAGCAGTAGCAAAGGCAACTTTTGACCCTGTTTGTGAATGTGCGTTGGTAGGCAGTGGATGGGTCATCATGGGCCTCAAGTAGGTGTCTGCTATCTGGATTGGACAACTTGAACTTATTTCGTTGTCCTCGCTCCTTCATTCATGCACTCAACCTTCTTTCCGGGCGGGCCCCCGATCATGCTTTTACGATCCCTTTTTCACTTTTCGCTCTATTTCAAATCCTAATTGGGAACTATGGGAAACAAAGGAAACCTTATCTCATGTGTTCCGAGTAGAGAGAGAAGGGTGAATGGAAAGAAGGTTCAAAGAAACGGTAGAACGGGTTCCCAACTACGTGACCTTCGCTTTGCTTTCAGTGTCCATGCCCCTCCCCGCTATCAGTAGGTCCCTCGCTTCTATCTGCTTATAAGTCCCAAGCCCGCTCTTGCCTGCTCAACAAGACCTATCTATCTTCGTATATGTATTCACATATGTGTATATCTCTGGATGGGTTGGTTCAAGCAGGAGAACCCAAAGAATATCCTAATTGCTATGATCTTTCCCCCTGTGTGATAAATACATAGGGGAAGGGGTGTAGAAAAGGGAACATATATAACCCGTAACCCTTTCTATAGTGAAGTGAGGGGAAGGCCAATTACCACTATCACTCGACCATATTACCAACTACACACGCTTACCAATAAATGAGATGGGATAGAAGCTTAGGCATCATCTACTTACATTCTTAGGTAGGTTTATATATATATATATATATATATATATAGTACCCATAAACTACCAATCCATTTACCTTAGAATACAACTAGAGTTCCTTAATCAAAACTGCAAAATCATGGGTTAAATTGCAATGCACCACAAAATTGCTAAAAGAGAAAACTATGTGTCGAAAACCACCAAAAAATGGATGAAAAAAATTGCCCAAGCCTTTTTTAGGGGTGTTGTCACCCCCTTGCATGTGACACAATGTACATTATGTGAAGGTAGTCATGCAAATAATATAAAACATTCCTAACATCGTCTCACTTATTATTTTTTTCACACAGGGGGTCACATGAATACATGATCAGCAACCCAAAGTAATAATTCCCAATGTTTCTATTCACCAAGAGAACTTCTCAATGCTCAAATATTATTTAATGAATTTGCAATATGCTTCAAAATGTCCACTTTCACCAAAAACACCTCATTTTTTTAGTCATATCTCTAACAAAGTAATACTGAACATGTGTAAAATTGTCTTGTAAAAGTATAGTAATTTCTAGTCAATCTGGGCCGTTCATTAGGCGAATGATCTGACGGTAGAAGTTATGTTTAGTTTAGGGTTTTTTGCCCTAGAAGGCAACCCCTCACTTGTATGAGAATATTGTATTGCGGATTTGCATTGTATGTGTATTCTAAGAGCGAGAAACAGATAGGGAGACTGTGCGAGAGAACAGAGGATATTACAGCAGATCTTTTGTAGGTTGTGTCTCTTCATTTTTCTGGATAATAGAAAGGAAGGACTGGTTTTTCAAGGTGGACGTAGCCCAAACTGGGTGAACCACGTATATATGTGTCTCTTTCGTTTTATGTGTTTTGTGTGCTTGTGTTTTCCACATATTTTATTTGTCGCATTTCTCTATAATATATAATTTTCTAACAACTGGTATCAGAGCCGAAGGTCTATTTGGCTGATAAACTCGCAGGAAAGAAGGGTTACTGGTTCAAGTGGGAGCAATGGCGGAAGATGGTAAGTTTAGGGTCGAGAAATTTAACAGCAAAAACTTCCCACTGTGGAAGATGCAGATGGGAGATTATCTGTATCAGAAAGATCTGTACGTACCATTGAGAGGAAAAACAAAGAAGCCAATGGCTATGACAGACATAGAATGGGATATTCTCGATAGAAAGGGACTCAGAACAGTACGATTGTGCCTCGCGGAGTCGGTAGCCTTCAATATTTCGAAGGAAACAACAATAGAGGGTTTGATTAAGGCGTTGGCGAAATTATATGAAAAACCCTCAGCCTCAAACAAGGTATTTCTTATGAAACATTTATTTAATATGAAGATGTCGAAAGGTGGATCTGTTGCATACCATTTAAATGATTTTAATACAGTTACCAATCAGTTAATTTCTGTAGGGGTAAACTTTGATGATGAAGTTAGAGCTCTGTTATTTTTGTGCTCATTGCCAGAAAGTTGGAATGGTTTAGTTATGGCCATTAGTAACTCTGTCTCTGGATCTAGTACTTTAAAGTTTGATAATGTTGTCGGTGCTATCCTTAGCCAGGAAATGCGACGGAAAAGCTCCGATGAGACATCGGGTAATGCTTTGAGTGTAGAGTCTAGGGGAAGAAAAATAGAAAGAGGGAAGAGCTCAAGATATTGCAGAAAATCAAGGAAAGGTAGATCCAAGGCTAGATCTAGGATTGTGTGCTGGAAATGTGGAAAGAAAGGACACCTGAAGAAAGATTGTAGATCTCGGAAGGGAAAAGAAGGAGACACATAGCAAGAAAACAATCATGAAGCAAATGTGACAGGTGATGTGTTGCAAGATACTTTGATTCTTTCTTTGGAAAATGTTACTGATTCCTAGGTGGTAGATTCAGGGGCCTCATTCCATGCCACACCTGATAAGAAATATTTTCATGACTATATTCAAGGAGATTTTGAACAAGTCAGTTTGGGTGATGATAAACCCTGTAAAATTGTTGGAATGGGTAAGGTTCTTGTAAAACAACAGAATGGAAACCAATGGCTATTAAAGGAGGTAAGGCATGTTCCAGATCTGGAGAAAAATCTGATTTCAACAGGGTAGTTAGGCAGTGAAGGTTGTGTGACAACTTTCATAAATAAAACTTGGAAGGTCGCCAAAGGGGCCCTGGTAATAGCAAAAGGCGAAAAGGTTGGTACATTGTATTTATGCAATGGTATTTCTAACTTTGTTAATGCTTTAACTTCCAAAGGAGCAGATGTAGCATTATGGCATCATAGGCTCGGACACATGAGTGAGAAGGGGATGAAGATTCTTCACTCAAGAAATTTGTTGTCGGGTTTGAAGAATGTTGATTTCGATTTCTGTGAGAATTGTATTTATGGAAAACAAAAGAGAGACATATTTCTCGAAGTTGGGAAAGAAAAGAAGAGCGGAAAATTAGAGCTTGTGCATACAGATGTATGGGGACTTGCTCAGGTATCATCTCTCGGTGGCTCTCATTATTATGTTACTTTTATTAATGATGCAACTAGAAAGACTTGGATTTATTTTACTCAGAATAAATCTGATGTATGTGATACTTTCAAGAAATGGAAAGCTTTGGTTGAGATTGAGACATGAAAGAAGTTGAAGTGTCTCAGATCAGACAATAAAGGTGAATATTGCAGCAAAGAGTTTGATAGGTATTGTTCAAAGCATGGAATTCGCAGAGAGAAAACAGTTCCAAGAACATTGTAAGAAAATGGTGTGTCAGAAAGAATGAAAAGAACAATCATGGAGCGTGCAAGGTGCATGAGATTGCATGCATGATTGCCTTTACAATTTTAGGGAGATGCTGTAGATACTGTTGTTTATCTAATAAATAGAGGGCCTTCAAGTTCCTTGGATGGTGGTATTCCATAGGAAGCATGGACAGGTAAAAAGGTAAACTACTCATTTTTAAAGCCTTTTGGTTGCGAGGCCTTTGTCCATATTAATAAAGAAAATAGAACAAAACTTGAGGCGAAATCAAAGAAATGTACCTTTATTGGATATGGTGATAATGATTTTGGTTATTGCTGATATGATTATGAAAATCACAAAATCATTAGGAGCAGAGATGTAATATTCAATGAAAAGGTCTTGTATAAGAATCAGTTGCAGGAAAAGAAACAGGAAAAAGAATACAAGGAATACACAGTTCTTGATGAGATCACTGAAAAAGTTAAGGTGCCTGAAAATAATAATAATTAATAGCCACAACATCAACAGGCACTTAAAACACCTGAAAGTGGTGTTAGAATATCTACCAGGATAAGTAGACCCCCTGAATGATACTCTCCTTCATTATATTATTTATTGTTGACTGATTCTCGTGAACCTGAATGTTATGAAGAAGCAATGCAGGTTGAAACCATGAAGAAGTGGGAGCTAGCCATGAAAGAAGAGATGGACTCCTTAATACATAACCAGACTTGGGACTTAGTTAGGTTGCCTACAGGTAAAACTACATTGCAGAATAAATGGGTTTACAGGCTTAAGGAAGAAGATGGAGGAACACAAAGGTACAAAGCTAGACTTGTGGTGAAAGGGTTTGCACAAAAGAAAGGTATTGATTTTGATGAAATATTTTCTCATGTTGTGAAGATGACTTAAATCAGAACTATTTTAAGTCTTGTAGCAGCGGAAGATTTACATCTTGAACAGTTAGATGTAAAGACAACATTTCTCCATGGAGATTTGGAGGAAGAGATCTATATGGAGAAACCAGAAGGATATGAGGTCAAAGGGAAAGAAAAAATAGTGTGCAGGTTAAAGAAGAGCTTGTATGGCTTAAAACAGGCTCCAAGGCAGTGGTATCTAAAATTTGATAGGTTTATGTCTGAACAAGGTTATACTAGATGTCACTCTGATCATTGTGTTTATATGAAAAAGCAAAATGATGGAAGCTATATTATATTGTTATTGTATGTAGATGACATGCTTGTTGCAGGGTCTAACATGCAGGAAATAAATGTGCTCAAAAGAAAATTGGCAAATTCATTTGCAATGAAGGATTTGGGAGCTGCAAAACAAATCCTTGGTATGAGAATAACTAGAGACAAGAAAAATCGCAAATTAACACTGTCTCAAAATGAGTACATACAAAAGGTGTTGAAAATATTTAATATGCAGAATGCAAAACCAGTTAGTACACCTTTTGCTAGCCATTTCAAACTTAGTAAGGAGATGTGCCCAAAGACCCAAGAAGACATGGATTATATGTCTAAAGTTCCATATGCATCAGCAGTTGGAAGTTTAATGTATGAAATGGTCTGCACAAGGCCTAATATTGCACATGCAGTGGGAGTTGTAAGCAGGTATATGAACAATCCAGGAAAAGAACATTGGATGGCAGTAAAATGGATTCTCAGATATTTGAGAGGTACCACAAATCAAGCATTATGCTTTGGTGGTTCAAACATTGCTCTACAGGGATATGTTGATGCAAATATGGCAGGTGACAGAGATAATAGGAGGAGCACTACAAGATATGTATTTACTGTAGGTGGAACAGCTGTCAGTTGGGTTTCAAAAATCCAAAGTGTTGTTGCACTTTCAACAACAGAAGTAGAGTATGTTGCTACTATAGAGGCTAGTAAAGAAATGATTTGGTTACAAAGGTTTATGGATGAATTGGGTAAGAAGCATGATATGGGCATGTTATACAGTGATAGCCAAAGTGCCATTCATCTTGCAAAGAACTCAACATTTCATTCTAGGACTAAACACATACAGCTCAAGTACCATTTCATACAGTTAGTATTGGAAGATGGACAGTTGAAGCTGGAAAAGATACACACTGGCCAGAATCCTGCAGATATGCTAACAAAAGTTGTAACTAGGGAGAAAGTGAGATTATGCTCAGTTTCAGTCGGTCTTCAAGTATGACGATGAATATGAGAAACATCCAGCTCCAAAAAGGAGTCATTGTCCAGCAAATGAAGCAGCGGTGCAGTTTCTACAATCAGTCTCCAAGTGGGAGATTGTTGGGTGTGGAGCATGATTATCTTGTTTATTTTGTATCACAGCATTGGACCCCTGTACCTTAATGGGGGCGGCAACGCCGCCCGAAATTAAACGCTGCCTAGGGGATCTAAGGGGGGCGGCTACAAGTTTATGGAGCCCCCCCTGGTGGGGGGTTTTGGGGGTAGCGCCCCCGAAGCTAAAAACAGATGTAAACTTGCCTTGTTAAAGGATAGTAACTTCTAGTCAAACTGGGTCGTTCATTAGGTGAATGATCTGACGTAGAAGTTATGTTTAGTTTAGGGTTTTTTGCCCTAGAAGGCAACCCCTCACTTGTATGAGGGTATTTTATTGCGGCTATGCATTGTATGTGTATTCTCATAGCGAGAAACAAATAGGGAGACTGTGAGAGAGAACAGAAGATATTACAGCGGATCTGATGTAGGTTGTGTCTCTTCATTTTGCTAGATAATAGAAAGGAAGGACTGGTTGTTCGGGGTGGACATAGCCCAAACTGGGTGAACCACGTATATCTGTGTCTCTCTAGTTTTATGTGTTTTGTGTGCTTGTGTTTTCCGCATATTTTATGTGTCGCATTGCTCTGTAATATATAATTTTCTAACACTTGGCTCGATCTCTGCCCTCACCAACTTTAATCTCATCACATTTAATGCTATTTTCCCTTCACCGTACACTCCTAGCATAAATTTCCATCACTGAATTCTTCGCCTAACGTCGAAGCTCATACAATTTTAACTCCTCCCGAGCTAGTAAAATACTATTGTGCATTCCCTTGATACAAATAATTAATTTTTAATTATTATATCTCTTTAATTTGATTTTTTATAAGGAACATATAGTTGCTTTATATTATAAACAAAATCTGGATTCAAGACTAAAGCTATTGGACCCTTGCTAAATGTAATATGAGGGTATCTTTATATTAAATTCACATAGGAATGCCAACCAATTCCTTTCTCAAGTTTGCCAACCGAGGGCAGTAAATTCCATATACTTTGAGATCATACTGTTGGCTTTTTAGATCTCTCCCATTAATTCAATCAAATGACACCCTATACAGAGTCGAATTTCGGTGAGCCCTAGATTGGAATCCTACGTCTTCTGTGCAAAAAACGAGTGCCTCGGGAGCAGTCAATTTGTTGCCACTTTCCTATCCAGATTTTCCAAACATTAATCGAATGTAAATGCTTTCGAGCTTGGGGCACGAAACCATCACCCTAATATGATGAGAGGTTAGGTTGGTCCACCATTCCTTTCTCCAAATTGACATTCGAATAAACTTTTTTGATGGACTTATTTACTAGCTGTTATTTCTAACTGGCCATTCAAAGATTAATTGACTTATTCCATACTCATAATCCCCATTATGTTCAATTTTAGTGGCAATATATTTGTTTCAAGGATTCATGACAATGGTAGATGCACTTTATTCTCTTGGTATTGCTCTCATGTTCCTTGTTTTAAGGATGTGCCTTTATTCGCTAGTGCATCAACCATCGTATTCAAATGTATATATACATGATAAAATTCAATTTCCTCAAAAAAATTTATTTGTAATGTTATCCTTGGCTGAATTGGAGTGAGGGGAGTGACAAGTTTTTCTTTTAAGTCACTTTACTTATTTTATCACTATCATTAAGTCGCCAAAGACTATTAGTCTGCATATTCTATTTACTTTAGTTATTTCAAGTCTTTGACATAGTGTAAATAATTCTACTTGGTTGTTTGGTTGTGATGCCTAATCCTTAAGTATATTGTGACTATCTTTGGTTGCCGAGACATAAAATAATTCCTTCGGCTCTTGCTAATCTGACTCTTTATTTTGATTTTAACCTCCATACTATGTTATAATTATTAATAATAAATATAAATACTATTATCATTATGTATATTTAAGAGCTAATCTTTATACACCTTTTATACCACTCAGGTTTTGACTTTGTTTGACTTAACCTTTTAGAGCACAGGGTCCCTCCCCTATTTATTCTTTAGGCTTGATCCGATTTTCAACATCATTTTGTGGTGAAGATGAACCACATTGGATGGTTCAAAACATTGAGAGAAATCTCAATGTGATGGATGTGGAAGAATAATTTCAAAACAAGAAAAAGAAAAAGAAATTTGAATTAATTAAAATCTTGAAAATTTGTAAATAACATGAAAGCATGTTTCTCTATATCTTTTATGTTGGAATGTGCAACCAACATCAATGAATATGCATGGACTGCATTTCATTAAATATAATGCACATATAAATACATTATCTTGACCATTTGATTTAACTTGCAAGGTTTTTTGGACTTTCAGTAACTGTCTACATTACACACCATAAACCTAACGGATTAGGTGTCCAACATTCCACCTTAATCCAAAGGGGTGTGTTGACCACACTTTGTCAACGACCCCATAGCAGTACACCCCCATTTTTTCAAATGGGATTCATCATGTTCGACGTGGTCGCGCCATTCAGATTCCATCATCAATCTACAGTTTTATGAATGATGTAAACCCATTCTGCGTGTTTATGATGTAAATGATCTGAGTAAGACCGTCATGTATGTAACAACCTAGGTAAACCTAGTATGTTGGTGATGATTTCTGTCCTATGAGGTTTTTTGTCTCACTGATTTACTTGTGCTTTTCGACACAAGTTATCGGCAGTGTTTTTCTCTCCAGCTTCACCCCAAAGCTAGGGTGGATTTTTTCATCAGCATGCTAAGCGAGTCCTAGTGTTTTCTATCGAGTCCTTGTAAAAGTAGTTTGGGAATAATCCTAGCTAGTTGGCTAGATTATTTTATTGCAAGCTACTTGGTCTACTATATCATGTTTTGAGTCACAGAATTGGGTATCTATTTGAGGGTCTATACAAACGGGTATTCCCCCTTCATGTGTCTAAATGTATTTATGTTATGTAAAGAGGGTTGGAAAAAATAATTAAAATCCCCTCTCAATCAATTAATTAAATTTTCTGGTCAAATTAATTAAAAAATCTTAAGCCATAAATTTAATTAATTTTAGGTCCTAGGTGAGTATAAAATCCTTCAAAGGCAAAATTCGTTGGTCCTTAAAAAATGAATTTTAAAGGCCTCGGGCCAAGGGAATATTGAGAATTTTAAGAAATTTTGGACCCTTGGGCCAAGGTGGTTAAGTCAAAGTCAAAATTTTGAGGTAATTAACTTGAAAATAATATTTTTGAGTTAATTAAAATGAAATTAAATGATAAATTCGTTTTTCCTCAAAATTATAATTTCGACGACCCAGATTAAAAGATGATCAAATCTTTTCAACGGTCAAGATTATTTTGACATGGATCAACCGAACTAGCCATTGGAGATTTTTTCCTATAAATTAAAGGTCTTTGTCAGTCTTGAGTCATCCGATCTTTGGATCGTGCACTTCTCTTGGAAGCTCTTGTGATTTCTTTTGATGAATAAAGCATAAAGACTTTGGGGTTACAAACTTTGGTGTTCATTTTCCAGATCTATGTGGTGATTTATCTCTAAACTCTGCTACTTTATTTTTTCATTTTTATGGTTGATGGCCTTCATGGATTAATCTGCATACAGGTATCTTGTGCGGTTTTCTGGGTTCATAAAATGACATTTTTGATTTGATAGAAAGACTAGTTATCTATTTTTATGAAGGATCTCATGTTTATTTTTCTTAAATCTCTATCAATCTAAAGTTCAGATCTAAGTGTGCAGCGAATCATTTATTTTAGGATTTGAGCATCTAAGGAAGTCTTCAGTTGGACCAACCGACTCTCAGATTTCGTAAATTTGAAAAAAAACCCATTGTTTCTAATTTCTCAAAATTATATTATGAAATTGTGTTTTTCTGGGTCTTTTAGGGCTTGTGCCTCTCTTTAAAATTTCAAACTTTCTAAAAAAATGTGCTGATATGGGTTTAAATCTGGCCATGAGGGCCTCATATTTGTAAATTAGCTTGTAAATTTGTATATTTTCTCTAGGCTGTAAGGGTTTCATAATTTTTTGTGCATATAGTTTTGGGATATGTTCTTGTTTTGCATGTTGCGGAGTTTTCTCAGAATTTTTTTTAAAGATCTAGCCTCAAAATCTCTACTGTTGGAAGATCTGCATAATATTCGATTTAAAGAGCATCAAAAATCTGAGTTTTGACGAGAAGAAATTTAAGTTTGCTGGGCGAATTTTGAATGTATTGGGTTTTCCTCTTCTACCCTCGACCTCCTTTACTCTGTCGTCCAATCCACATAAACATTGTCCATCCGTCCTCAAACCTGCCCTCGATTTCCTTCTATCGTCCCTCTCTTCTTACCATCGACCCTTTCCTGCATACAAATTCCCTTCTTCACTGGCCATCGACTCCATCATTCCTTTCCCTTTGCCTCGACCTTTCTTTCCTTACCGTCCTCCGACCCTCCTCACACTGCAACAATGTATTCCTTGTCGCTGTCAAACCCATCTGCCCGCCATCCAAACCTCCATCCTTCACGTCGTCGTGCCCCCGTCCAGCTCACCTGCACATAAACACAAACAAACGCACATATTATGTTACACCATTTTTTGGTCATCTAACCTATTATCATTAGATGGACCCAAGTACACCATGTAAGACCAATTTTACCCTAAGTAAAATTGCCTTCACTATGTTAAATAACTTAATAAACCACATTTATTAGGTTGTTTATGGTCTAAACAGAAAACCCCAAAAGGAAATATTAAACAAACCTATATTTGTTTGATTTTCCTCATGGAATAATTAATTAAACCATAATTTAATTATTATTCCCAGTCATGTTTAACCTAAAAACAAAGAAATTAATTAGATAAACCTTTATTTATCTTATTATTTTCTAGGAATAATTATTTAAATCTTATTTAGATAATATTCCTTGTTAAATATGACCAAATCACCCACAAATAATTAAATAAATCATTATTTATTTGATTATCTTTCAACCACTTCCTTAAAAAGATAAAGAAATCATTTATTTATTTATTTTTGACAAATAAAGGGATTTGACCCGAGTCAAATATTTTTTCCCTCCAACAAATATAATAAAATATTCCATAAAAGGTGGATCTAGATTTGGTTAACATTATTTTAATCACGCACCAAGATCTAGAATGACCCAATATTTTGTTATAAATAGGAGGGTTTTTCCTACCATTCTTCACCTTTTGTTGCCTATTAGATCACTCTGGATCTATACACTTGGTCACACTTTTCCATTATTTGCTCCCTTTGAGCTCTATTCTTTGCATTGGGTTTTCTACACCAACAAGAGAGAGAGATTCTAGATCTGAAGCGCTGAGGACTTCCAAGAACCCATCCCATTGAGGAGAATTGGATACGACTTCTTGTTTTCCTCCCAGGTGCCCTTAATACAAAAATTCTTTCAAAAATTGTTATTGTCTTGTCTATTGGTATATGGAGCAAACCCTTCTTTTTACTGCTTAATGTCTTTCTATGCATAGATCTGGTTTTTTGCAGCTCTTTTCTTGATCAACTAACTGCAGATCTGAAGATATTGGCAGCCACTTTTGTTGTTAGGGCTATTAGTTATGCATAACTAAAGTGGTCTTTTTTCGTACACTTCGACAAATGATTCATACTAACACCAAGTGTATAGATCTAGAGTGATCTTGGATGAACAAAGATTCATCTTGGATGGATCGCTTCTTGGTAATGGGCATCAGCAGCCAAGAAGATGTTTAAGACACATGTCAGAACTTGTTCACGAATATTGAGCAAACTTGCAGTTGATTTTTCGCCATCATGTCACCTTGTCCCTGACAGGGGGGAAAATGGTGGTCATGTACAAGCTTTGACGTCAGATCAAGCAAGCCTGAGTCACAATCTCTCATTCCATGTTCATAGTTGTAGCTAGAGACACAACAATTCAAGCGAACCTGAGCCACAATTCGTCATTCCAGATTCAGAGATGTAGCCAGAGACACGAATTCCCATGAGCATGCCTTCGGTTGGTGGACAACCTTAAACCATCATCTTTGGTTGGTGGATAACCTAAAACCATCACAGGTAGTATACCTCCCTTCTTTTAGGTTGAAGGTCTCCCTTTCATATATGAGGAACACTTCCTCTAGCAAAAGCCTTCAACTTCTTGCCAGCTTTGGTTGAGTTCCAGGAAATGCTTCAAGCATTCAAGAGTTGTTGGTAATCCTAAAACCATCACAGGTAGTAGACCTCCCTTATTTTAGGTTGAAGGTCTCCCTTTTTTATGAGGGACAATTCCTCTAGCAGAAGCTTTCAGCTTCTTGCCAGTTTTGGAAGAGTTCCATGAACTGCAACAAGTATTGCGTTCCAGTGTTGGTGGTCATCCTTAAACCACCTCTTTTTTCCAACATTTCAGAGAGTTGATTCAGCCCAAGTGCTTCCATGTATACTTTGCAGATTTGTATTACAACTCTTTTCTTGGACTCACACATACCCCTTTGGATTAAGGGGGGATGTTGGAACACCTAATCCTACATGGGTAGGTGTGGAATGCGAAAAGTCACAATGGAGTCCAAGTGACCTTGGAATGTGAAACCAAGAGTCACACCATTATATTATAAATGTACATCATGTATAATGGAAAAATAAGAAAGCCTCACGCTTATCCTTCATTGTGTGTTGAGTTTCTTGTTGTGTGTGTGTGTTTATTCTTCTCATACATCATGTGTGTGTTTAACATGGTGTTTAACAATAGGTTTACCTAAGTTCTAAGGAAAGAGTGTCATCGTGGTGGTAATTGATAGACTTACCAAGTATGCACACTTTTGTGCACTATCTCATCCATTTAGAGCAAGTACAGTTGCTACTGCATTTATGGAAACAATTCAAAAGCTACATGGAAACCCAAAGATTATTGTAAGTGATAGAGATCCCATTTTTACTAGAAATATTTGGACGAAATTATTTTCTTATTTGGGTACTCAAATAGCTCATAGCTCATCTTATCATCCTCAATCCGATGGTCAAACTGAGATTGTGAATAAATGTTTGGAATGATATCTTCGTTGCTTTGTATCTAATAAGAAAACGCAATGGGTCAAATGGTTACCTCTCGCTGAATGGCGGTATAACACTTCCTTCCATACTGCAGAAAAAATGGCCCCATTTATGGCACTTTATGGATATCATCCACCGTCCATCACATCTTCTTTAAGAGACAATTCTAAGGTTTAAGCAGTGGAAGATCACATCGAGCATCAACAAGAAGTTCTCCAACTCTTAAAGGATAACCTAAATTTGGCACAAACTCGAATGCAACAACAGGCAAATCAACATCGCAGCGAGAAAATTTTTGATGTAGGATATTGGGTATTTTTACGGCTACAACCATATAAAAAAAAATGTCCCTCAAGCAATCTAAGAAGGATAATAAATTATCACCAAATTACTATGGTCCTTACAAGGTGTTGCAAAAGATTGGTACTATGGCATACAAATTGGAGCTTCCTGCTTCTTCGCGAGTGCATCCATTTTTCCATGTTTCATGCTTAAAGAAGGTTACAGGGGACAAACTTCCAATTCAAACAATATTTCCAGAACTTGATGAGGAAGGAAAAATCATATTGGAACCTGAAGCAGTCACAAAAACAAGAACTCGACAGCTACGAAATCGATCAATTTCAGAGTATCTCATCAAATGGAAGAACTTACCCACTAAATATTCTACATGGGAGGATGAGAATTTTATACAGAAGCATTCGGAGCTACTCAAGCATTGAGGACAACACTTTTTTGGAGAGGGGCATGTTAGGTCCCTATATTACTAGTATAATTCCTTATTATTGTTAGTGTAACCCCATTATTGTTATTGTTGTACCCTTGTAACCCCAATATTGTTATTATTGTGCCCTCTCATTATTATTGTTAGGTCGGCTAGGATTATATTGGGACCCCATGGACTCCTATATATAGAACGGGGTTTTGTCATTTGTATCATCCAATAATTGTTTATTTATGTAATGTATCAGAGGTTGCCCCCTTGAAGTGGCTATTTCTAAGGCGTTGATCTCTCTTTTCTTCTATTTTTGGAGCTGGTTTCATAACATGTTGCTATTTGATACAATCTGGGAATCGTTGGTGGGTTGGGACCACCGGTGGTTCCCAACCCCCATATGTAATTCCAACACAACATAAATTAAATCTACATCCTCTTATGGTTAAGTAACTTGTGTAGCTTGGATGGTAAATGGTTATGCGTGCCCGGAGGGAGGTCAGGGGGTCGAGCCCTATTGCCTCACACAAAATTTTACCATGTAGTTTTAGGGCCACATGGCAGCCTCAAGGTTGGCCACGTGGCACCTTCTCATTGGATGCTCCAAATCGTACCCAATAGAAACATGGAACTCGTCATTCAACGAGTGGTCCAAAAGAAGGAATATACTGAGGAATATTCCCTTTCTTTCTGACTTTGCATCCACTTTGCTGACAGTGCATCCCAGTCAAACCTGGTCAAACTGTTATAATTTAATTATTTTCCATTTCCATCAAAACACAATATCTTCCTCTTACAGCATCGGTTTTTCGAACCGTTTGTGGCGTCAGAATCAGGAAGATGAGATCTACACAACTATCCTCATTTCAACCCAATTCTGTAACTCTGAATTTTGAGTAAAATTTATGAACTCCTGATCAGACAAGGAACCCCTTTACTTAGTGGTTTCATTGCCAAAGTCAATGCAGATGTACACACACTTTAATCCCCTCGGGTTTTGACCCTGTAACGTCTTAGGAGTAAACACATGTTCTTTATTTATATATCAATATCAATGTAATTTACCTTAAACTACTTTTTCTTGGTTAAGGATTTGTCTTTCATGAATGTAATGAAACAAGCTAATAGGCCAAGACTTCATACTGGTGGGGTTTCCCTTGATTAAAGGTGATGTGTTAACTCACATCTACTCAAAGTAGAAAGTGATGGCAATTTATTCCAAGTGGCACGGTTTCCTTAAATAATTTTTAATATAATGGAGTTAATGTTGAAAATTCCTTTAGTTGATGTAAAGGAGACAACCAAAATATGTCTGATTCTTGACCATAGTATACAATTTTTTAATTTAAAAAGAGATTATTTTAATACCTTTTCAATAAAGTGGATGCCAATTACTTATTGACCTAATTAACCCCCCGTGTATAGGGGTTTTTGAGCAATAATCTAGGACCAATCAAAACGAGTATACATTAATAAAACTAGTATTTATACGACTTATCCCATCAAGCTAATAAGTGGTAGATAATTAAATAGTATTTTTTTATAATTAATTTTTTTCAAAATATAGTTAAAAAAATCAAAAATTTATTGGAGTGGTAAATTTTAGTAATTGAAATTAAAAATTTAAATATTTTATTTATTTTTAATACACAAAATACCCCCCCCCTCCCCCCCCACACCCACACACATAGATATATATCTATATCTATGTCGTTTACTAGACCTTAAGAAGTTAAGAGATTAATTCGAATTCCTTAACATTTTATTTCTGTGCTCAAAGAGAAGTGAGATAAGTGCTCTCACATCACCATAATTTTATTGAATTAAAGGGTCAAAAAGGTTGGTAGTGTGACAAATATTTTGAAAATTAGATTGAATGTGAGTATAAGATGGACAATCTAAGAGAAGTGTTTTTCATCTTTCATCCCATGGTGTTTTGGGAATTGACCAATGCCCAGTTTCACAATGAAACTCATGACAATTAGTTCTAACGTTGGCAATATTCATTTTCTTCTTAACACTAGTCAAGACAAAAGGATAATTTTGGTTTTGGAGATTGGGGTTAATCATTTTTTTTTTATGTGGTTCGTTGTCCCCGAAGATCGGTGACCACTATGTCAATGGTCAAGAAGATTGGTAGTGTGAAAAATACTTTGAAAACTATAGTCTAATAGAAAATTATTTTCATCTTTCATCCCATGGTGTGTTAGGAATTGACCAATGCTACTTTCACTCTTAGGGTCATGAAAATTAGTTCTAATGTTTACAATATTCAATTTCTTCTTAACACTAGTCAAGACAAAAAAAAAAAAAATTGGTATTGGAGATTCGAGTTAATCAAATTTTTTTTCCTATGTGGTTCATGGTCCATAGAGATCAGTGACTGCTATGTCCAAAAAATAATTGTACCAGACAAATCTACTAGAAATAATCACTTCTTGCTAGCTCAACCATGGAGTCTAACTTCAATATTGTCTAGAGAATTAAATTCATGATATTTGAATTGCAAAGGTGCTTTAACGAGGGAGACTTGACCGACTGAGCTAACCCTCCAGACTTAATTACCTTATTATAATATTATACTTTTATTTTTCCCTTCAACTATTTATTTCCCCTTAATATAATTTAATTAATAGAAAATTACAACTTTACCAAAATTACACGGGTTTCCCCTGATCAAGTGCTCAGTATATAACCTCAAAAATGAAAGTTCTCAGAAATGATTGGAAACTAAACAAAAGCTACCGTTCCATTGCCAGGAATCCGTCACACTTCGTTCCATCGAAAACCAACTCCAGATGAAGAAGTTATAACCTGTTGACCGCCGAAAAAAATGCAGAACAGTGAAAGGTTGATGACATGGCAGCCCATTCACCATGCAGAGAATATTCTTCAGTTTTTTTCCAGTGGCACTGTGACAAGTGTCACAACAGGATTGGCCAGTTTGGGTTTGAGAAGGTGAAATTGCCCAATGTCCTCTAAGGTTGAATTTGGGTTCACGATGAATTTTTATGTGTTGGAATTATTTTTTAATTATTAAGGTTGGATTAATATATATATTTATAATATTTATATGGTTTAATATCATATATTATGTTATATTTATATATTCATATTAATTATTTAAATCCAAACCTTATATTATAAATTCCGCACATTATATTATATCCAAAGTTCAACAGATTAATGTTTATATTGGTGGCGCATATTTTATATATTCCAATGTCCGCAAAAGTTTTGATTAAACATATATGGAGCGCATATTACATGTGATAAAGTCTGACTGTGGTTATAACTGTAGCAAAATATATATGTAGGATGGGCAGAGGGCAGGTCGAATCCGTGACCTCCCCCTTCTAATCCAAGGTCTTTACCATTACACCGACGGGTGGGATGTGTTAAATCTTGGCGGATATTTTATATTTCAACCAACATGAAACTCTGACGGCAGGAATGGAGGGGGCCAACCCCCTCCCATGCGACCATGCCATATGTCTTATTCCTTAGCGCCATAACAAACACGCTTAGTGCGCATTTAGAATCATGCTAATCCCTTTAATCCGTCATTAAATTAATTAAACTCCTAGATTAAACCAACAGAGTTTTAGGAGGTGCCCCCATTTTTGGCAGGCCTGCTATTCTGGCAAGGTTATCTGGAGTCTTCTCTAAATTTGGAGGAGGATTCTAGGAAAAAAATGAATGAACCATATCTTGAGAAATTTTTGACCAATTTTGGCTCAGGAAGAGTCATTCCTAGTAGATTAGCATTCTCTGAACACATTGGCATAGGTTGTAGAGGTAGTGGAGAAATTATACAGGTTTTTTTTTCACTTTGAAGAAAATTGAGGTCCGAGGCCACCACGAGGGAAGGCCATGCCTAGATTAGCTGAAGGACAAATTGAGAGAATGAATAGTCATTTCTGATATATTTTGACATTCTGGACTCCTTGGTGTATGTTTCAGGAGCATTTTATGCATGTAAATGGAAATTTTTGCACTATTGAGCTAATACAGAGGCCCAAGCCATGGAAGCTAGACCAAGGAGATGTAGCCCAGGAGGGGTGAACTCCTTCATCAAAACTCTGCGTTGATAGATCAATTGTGGTGGTTTGCTATTTATTTAGTTGTTTATATTCAGTATTTGATTTTCATACCTTATGATCTTGAATGCACACATAAAAACTCAGTTAATTTACCTATTTGACACACATAAGCAACAAGGAAACCTATGCACATCAAGCATAAGATCAAAAAATAAATTTTAAATCTGAAGATGAAATTAGCACAAAAAAAACTAACAGTCATACTCAGATCAAGTTGGTATCAGAGCTTGGTTGAAAGGCAAGGTTATTTTCTTGATAGTTTCTTGAGTTTTGTGCAAGTTTAATGGTTGCATATTTGTGATGCTGACAAGGTTAAAGTTACAGAGAGGTGAAGGGAAATTTTTGGTTGCAAGTCTTGAGATTAGGGCTAGAATAAGGAGAGCTATAAGAGCACCATCTTCACCCAAATTTCCACTCATAGCTGCACTCAAAGCACCTCAAGTTTTGTCTCAAGAAGAAGAGATTGAGGAGGTACAAATTGCACAAGAAGCTGAGTTTATTGAAGAGGTACAAGCATCAGAAGCTGAGCTTGAATATGTAGCCATCATGTCAGGCGTTGGAGAGACTCAAGGTCATTCAGAAGAGGATGATGTCAAGAGATACTTTAATGACATAAAAAGGATCGTTATAATTATGTTTGATGCATTTACTACTGGGATGGCAAGAGAAGGTTCTAAGCCTCCACATGGAGAAGGAACTTCATATGATAAGATGGATGAAGAGAAGAGTTGAAAGGGTAGTGGAGGAAAGCCACCTCCATCTCCACCTTCATCATCATCCTCATCTTCTCCATCAACATCATCTTCCACTTCCACCATAAAAACCATTCATACTCACTCAAAGACCACAAAAGGAAAAACACCTTTACTCAAAGTTGATGTCAAATTTGAGCTTCCAATGTATAATGGTGAGATAAATGCAGAAATATTGGACAATTGGATACGTCAATTGTAGGTGTATTATAGGATTCAGAACCTTCATGAAGATGACATAAAGATTCAATTGGCTTCTTTGAGGATAGAAGGATTTGCACTTGTATGGTGGGAAGCAAGGACTCGAGAAGAGATTAAAAACCATAGTAAGATCTCTATGTCTTGGTCAAGTTTTATTTTTGCCATTAAAAGGAAATTCTATCCGTTAGCTTACATGTAAAAGACAATTATGGATTGGAAAAATTTTAGACAGTTGAAAGGGAAAAGTGTGCAATATTATACTCATGAATTTAGGGGAAGATCTCTAATTTTGGGTATTAATTTGTATTCTCAAGAAACTTTGTTAAATTATGTTGGGGGTTTGCACAGTTACCTTAGGCACACTATTTTCATGTTTAATCCCACAAATGTAGATGATGTTTGTGTTCAAGCCGCACACTTAGAAGTAAGAGGGAAACAAAACATAAATGAGACAAGTGAAAGTGAGGGCAAAGGAAAGGGAAAGTTTTATGGAAAAGGAAAAATAAATAGCTCTGTAAAAAGAGAGAAGGAAAAACTCACATGCAAAAACTGTTCAAAGACTGGCGATGATGAATACCGCTATTGGAAACTTCATCTAGAGTTGAAGCCAAAGAGAAGGCAAAAACTATTGCTATAGTTGAACATGACCTAGGTTCAGTTTTAGGAGATGAGACAAAGATTACAGCCATGGGTTTGAAAGGTAATCATATAGCAAGCACTAGTTCTTCAAATTGTTCAAATGTCACTCAAGATGAAGATACGAGAATAGAACGTTTCCATATTAGAGTTGTCTCTAAACATACCAAGATTGATACACTTTTTAATAGTGGGCCACAAGCTAACTTGATTTCTGAAGACTTGGTTAAGCAGTTAGACCTTGAAACTGTTAGACATCCAAGACCTTATCCTTTAGGTTGGATATGCAAGAATGCAAACTTGCAGGTTACAAGGAAGTGCTTACTAAGATCCACCATCAATTCAAACTTTCTTGATGAAGTTGAACTTGATGTGGTGTTGCTTGAAATATCAGGTATTGTATTGAGAATTCCTTATATGTATGATAGGAAAGCAATATTTCATCTGTATCACTTGTTTAAAGATGGTATTGAGTACATAGTTAGAGCACATAAGAAGAAGACAAATTTTTCTCTTATACATGCAGGAGAAATGGAGAGGATAATGAATGCAAGTCATAATTTGACATTGTTGATGATCAAACAAAGAGATGTTTTGAATCAAACCTTTCTAAAATATGCTTATGCTTGTAATGAGATGTTTCAGGATTCTAACAGGTTGCCTTTGAAAGGAGGTGAACAAGATGTAAAACATTTGCAACAGTCAACATCAGTGTTGAGGAGTTTTGGAAACAAGATGTCGGTGCAAGAGAGTGCAAGAATCAAAGAGAAAGAAAAAAAGCATCTTGAAAAATAAGGCATGGGTTCCACAAATGCTTATTATTGGTTTCCAAAAGGTACATTGCAATGGCGAAATTATTTGGTAAAGAGTTGACACAAGTACAAAGCAAGATTAGTTAAGAGTCACCATGGTGATAGTGTGCAAGGTGAGACAATTTTTATGTTTCCTTTGATTAATGACCAAAGCATGAACAAGATGGTTTCTGCAAGAATAGCTTGCTTCTATGAAAATTCAAAAAAATTATAGCATAACGATGTCAATGACAACAAGAGAAGGTAGCAAGAATCAAGGAAAAAGTTAACTTTTTATGCAAAGATCCATTTAATGAAAATGGGAAATTTTCAGTGGATAGAGACTGGAAGGGTGAGGGAACAGTACCCTCATCCACATGATCAGTATTCAAAGAGATTTTGGGGTTCAGAAGGCTTCTAGTGGGGAGGAATGATCAAGTGCTCAGTACATAAGCTCAAAATAAAAGTGCTTAAAATTGATTGGAAACTGAACGACAACGACCGGCTCGTCGCTAGGAATCTGACACACTTCGTTTTGTTGAAAACTGACTCTGGATGAAGAAGTTATATCCCACTGAGCATCGTTCAAAACAAGCAAATTAAAAAAAAAATTGCAGAACAGTGACAACTTTATGACATGGTAGCCTAGTCAGCATGCAAGGAATATTCTTCTGCCCAAGGGGTAATCGCGTGGACAAGTGTCACAAAATAAGATTCGCTTAGTTTGGGTTTGAGAAGGTGAAATTGCCCAATTTCCTCCCTGTAGGAATTGTCTTATAGCGATATACATAGGTTGAATTTTCCATATATATATATATATATATATATATATATATATATATATATATATATATATATATATATATATATATATATAATTTAAATCCAAACCCTATATTATAAATTCTACACATTATATTATATCCAAAGTTCAACAGATTAATGTTTATATTGGTGGCGCATATTTTATATATGCCAAAGTCCACAAAGGTTTTGATTAAACATATATGGAGTGCATATTACATGTGATAAAGTTTGACTATGGTTATAACCGTCACAAAATATATATGTAGGTTGAGCGAAGGGTGGGTCGAATCCGTGACCTCCCCCTCCTAATCCAAGGTCTTTACCATTACACTGATGGGTGGGACGTGTTAAACGTTGGCGGAGATTTTATATTTGAATCGACATGAAACTCTGACGACGAGAATGGAGGGGGCCATCCCCCTCCCATGTGACCATGCCATATGTCTTATTCCTTATCACCATAACAAACGCGCTTAGTGTGCATTTAAAACCATGCTTATCCCTTTAATCTATCGTTAAATTAATTAAAGTCCTAGATTAAAACGATGAAGTTTTAGGAGGCGCCCCCATTTTCGGAAGGCCTGCTATTTTGGTGGGGTTATCTAGAGGCTTCTCCATATTTGAAGGAGGATTCTAGGAAAAAAATTGAAAGAACCATATCTTGAACATTTTTTGACCAATTTTGGCTCAAGAAGAGTCATTCCTAGCAGATTGGCACACTCTGAACACATTGGCACATGTCGCAAAGGCAGTGGAGCAATTCTACAGGTGTTTTTTTCACTTTGTAGAAAATTGAAGCCTAGGGCCACTAGGAGGGAAGGCCATGCCTAGTTCAACTGAAGGCCAAATTGAGAGAATGAATAATCATTTCTGATAGATTTTAACATTCTGGACTTATTGGAGTATGTTTCAGAAGCATTTGATGCATGTAAACAACACTTTTTTCACTATTGAGCTAATATAGAGGCCCAAGCCATGGAAGCTAGACTAAGGAGATGTAGCCAAGGAGGGGTGAACTCCTTCATCAAAACTCTGTGTTGATGGATCAATTGTGATGGTTTCCTATGTATTTAGTTTTTGTTATTCAACATTTTATTTTCATACTTTATGCTCTTGAATTCACACATAAAAACTCAGTTAACTTACCTGTTTGACACACATAAGCAACAAGGAAACCTATGTAAATCAAGCATAAGATCAACAAATAAATTTTCAATCTGAATATGAAATTAGCATATCAAAACTAACATTCATGCTCAGATAATCCCCAAATCCATAAAAAAATTAAAAGAATTTAAACTTGTCCATACCCAGCTAATAAAGGTATATACTAAAGAGAAAACCATTGTGTGCAAGTTTTCCTAAAAAAGTGTTTTTATGTATATTCGAGTGTTTTTATTTTTATTTTTTGGAACGAAAAAAACACTGATATTCATATTATTAAAACCAGTACATATTCAAATTGTCTATCATCAGACCTAATTAACATAGCATAGATAAACAATATGATCAACAAAATGATCACTCGAAATCCTAAACAGAACACAATTGAGTTGTAATGATAATACGAAAAACCTTCGGATAAAAAAGGTCGCTTCAATATTCCTAATAAATATAAAAGCTAACATCATTTGAGTGGTTGCAGCGATGATTTTCTTGTTATGGGTCCTTTAGATGGATTCACGATTCACTGTAAATTTTGGATTTTCATTAACCAAATGTATTGTTATTAGAATATTATTTATTTTGTTATTTAAAGGAATTGGTAACTATGTTAGTCTCATATGAGTAATGACAAGGAATCGATTCCAACTGTTATCATTATTATAGTAAATCACAACATCCCAACACACCATTCACAAATAAATTTAGAAGATTTGAACTTGAAACATAATGCTTCATTCAGCTGCCTAAAAAATCTATTAATGTTAGAATTTATTACACAAGAAGGAAATTTAAATAAGAAAACCAACATCCCATGGGCTCTTATTCATGAGGGAAAATTGTTCAACATCCACGAATTGTAGTTCAACATCGTCCCATTGGATGTGTGGGGGTGGCAAAATGTCAAGCTTATTATTGATAATGGAAAAAAATCCAAAAGCGACTATTTATTTTAGTTATCCAAAAATTAGGATTGATCAAAACCTTTGGACACATTTTCTCATTATTTCACCAAACAGGAGAGAGAGTGGCACTCTCCAAATGGTGTGAAGACATTGAAACACATTGAAACCTCATCTATCATAGAGTTCAAAGTAGGGGGGGGAGTGAGAAGAACATTTGTAGTTCAATGAATGGGTTTAATGATGTTTAAGTTATTTCAAGAATAACAAAAATGTATGTATACGATGTAATTGAGAATTTCAATATTGTTTATGTAGAGGATCTCATTTATGGAAAAAATAAAATAAAGAGTAAAATATAAATCTTATTAGTAAAATAGAAGAGTTATTAGATAATACCATTTTAACCCAATTTATTCTCTTGTAAATTCTATAACTTAAATGAATTGTTATTTTTTTATAAAAATAATTATCAAAAATTTATATATATATCTATCAAAATAATTATCAAGATCTTTATACGATAATTTATTAAATCAATTTCAAAATATTTAAAGATTCTATGAAATATTTAATTATTATTAAGTTTATATCAAATTACAAAATAAATAAAAAATCATCTTTAAAGTATGGTAAAGACTATTTAAATGATGGGTGATCATCATTTTGATTTATAAATTCTTTTTAAATATCCGTAAAAATGTAAACAAATTATCAATTAATTACAATAATTAAGAAATTTAAATTATTTTTAAAAATATTTATAAATAAATAAAATCAATCTATTATTTTAAAAATAATTTTATTAAAAATAATTAAAAAACGATTATAATCTGATCTATAATTATAATTCTACTTTTCACCTAACTATAAATGCTTTATTAATATTTTGGCCAAACCAATTTTGATGCATTTCAAATTTTAAAGACTATTTACTGTACCTCAATTTTTAGGTAATGATTGTTATTCGGAATATATGAATTTTCAGCGAACTGACGTAAATATCAATTTAAAAAATAAATTATTTTAATATTTTTCTTTAGTGTTTTTGTTCACTTAATTTAACATGTAGATGTGGTATGTTATATATTTTCCATGTTATATATTTTGGAAAATATTTATTTTAGGTGATTTCTAATTGTTATTAAAGTTTTCTTTTACTTTCTTTTCGTAAGAAATGTTTTAATACGAAAATTTTGTTAACTTTTTTGGTCAATGATGTACAAATAACATTAATGTCTCTGTGTGTTGTCATGTAGCTTGAGATCATTAAGTCATTTTCTATAATAAACTTTTATAAACATGATTTGATTTCTAAATAGTTTGATAATAATAATTTTCTTATGTTTTTATTAATAATTGATTTTTATATTTAATATTATAAAATTATTATAGCAATTATTACTTTTAATTTGTAAAATATTGTTTTGAGTAATAATTATATATGATCATGAATTGTTGACATGTTTTGAATCAATCAGTGTGGTTCATCTTGTTTTGAAGATGAATCAAATTGGTTGGTTCGAAAAGCGTCCACAATTCATGATTATATGTGATTATTACAAAAAACAGTGTTTTAAAAATTATGGATCACAGAAGCCATATTCCAAAAATTAATTTTAATTATTAAGTATTAGTATCAAAAATTTCGCTTTTTTATTAATAACCACATTTTCATTCTATTTATATTTGTACAATATTATTAATATGCATTATTAGATATCATCAATAATGACTAAGTTTTTTTTTTAATAAACAAGTAATTTTTATATTAATTTAACCAGAAAACAAGCCAATGGCATTATATTCAAGAATAGTTTTTCTTCATCAACATTCAAAAATTGTTCAGAGAGCATCCTATTTCTACCTTGCATTTTTCTTATTAATGTTCTAACTACCTTTATTTTATACATCTTCCAAAAGACTCCATTATATTTCACAAACTTACAAAACATTTTAAACAAAACAGGTTCAACTTGAGGGCTTCCATCTTGCCCATTATGTTCTACTTCCAACTGTTGTGGGAGCATCAAATCCAAAGTCTAGTCCAAATGATCTTCAAGTTAAGAAGGAGTTTGCTCACCAAGAGGGGAGATTTCATGGATATCGAACACTTCTTTAAGAAACCATAGAGACAGTGTTTCCACTATTATCTCAATACTTTCCACTTTTAGATTCAAATTATCCACCTTAGTTTACAAGTTGTCCATTTTCACTGAAGACATTTCACGTCCTCGCACATATCTTCCAGTTGCCTTGTAAACAGAGCAAAGTGGGAGTAGGCTTCCAAAGCCACATGATCACCAAGCTTAACTACGAGGGCCGAAAGGTTTACCAATTTTGCCATCAATTGCTCCTTACCATGTTCTCTTCAACTATCTATGCTTGGAGACGCCATTCTGCACTGCACTCGAATTTTTACATTGACCAATTCATATTTCACGGCCAACAAACTCCACTTATATTCCTTGTAGTTAGAAAAATAGAGAGAGTACATTATGACAGACACAAATTACTTGATATTTTTATTCATCACAACAATTAAAAATATATAGGACACATATCACAAACTTCGACGAATCTAGATCCTAAGAAAGTGGATCTATGACTCGGAAATGATACAACTACAACTCAAACATGGGGAACATCAACTTCTAGATTGAAACCTTGGGACCTACAGTGACAATTTGTAGATCACATCATGCACATGTAAGCATTACTTCCAACATTGGCTTGATCTCTTCCCGCTCCATCTTCAATCTCATCCCATTGAATGCTATTGTCCCTTCCCTGCACACTCCTAGCATAAATTTCCATCACTGAATCCTTTGCCCAACGTCCAAGCTCGTACAATTTTAACTGCTCCCAAGCTAGTGGAATAACAATTTGCATTCCCTTGATACAAATATTTAATTTTTAATTATTATATCTCTTTAATTTGATTTTTTTTAAGGAACATATAGTTGCTTTATATTCCTCTGCAACAATTCACACTTGTTGTCCAACAAATACAAATGTGCCTTCCTTCTATGTCAACCATGTCAACCCTTTCTCTCAGAATGATGAACATGTTCTTCACTGCCTCAAAGAGCCTTTCCAACAACTAGTTCATCTTTTCCTGCGACTGTTCAAGTTGTTTCATGTCAATGTGCATTATTATTGTGCCTCAGAGCAAAATTATGCTTCGAGTGGAGCCTATGATATAATTTTACCCTGCTTCACTGTTGGACGCTTGCTAAATGTAATATGAGGGTATATTTATATTAAATTCATAGAGGAATGCCAACCAATCCTTCCTCAAGTTCGCCAACCGAGGGCAGTAAATTCCATTTACTTTGAGATCACACCGTTGGCTTTATAGATCTCTCCCATTAATTCAATCAAATGAAACCCTATACAGAGGCGGTGTGCATTTCAGTGAGCCTTAGATTGGAATGCTTACGTCTCCAAGGCAAAAAAATCCGCTGGCTCCTGCTAACCCAATTCTTTATTTTGATTTTAACATCCATACTATGTTATAAATACTATTACCATTATGTATATTTAAGAGCTAACCTGTATACACCCTTTATACCACTCAGGTTTTGACTTTGTTTGACTTAGCCCTTTAGATCACAAGGTTCCTCCCCTATTTATTCTTTAGGCTTGATCTGATTTTCAACATCACTTTGTGGTGAAGATGAACCACATTGGATGGTTCAAAACATTGAGAGTAATCTCAATATGATGGATGTGGAAGAGGAATTTCAAAACAAGAAAAATAAAAATACATTTGAATTAATTAAAATCTTGAAAATTTGTAAATAACATGAAATCATGTTTCTATATATCTTTTATGTTGGAATGTGCAACCAAAATGAATGAGTAGGCATGAACTACATTTCATTAAAAATAATGCACATATAAATACAATATCTTGACCATTTGATTTAACTTCCAAGGTTTCTTGGACTTTCAATAACTGTCTACATTACACACCATAACCCTAACGGATTAGGTGTCCAACATTCCACCTTAATCCAAAGGGGTCTATATGAGTCCAAGAAGAAAGCTAAAGTGCAAAAATGCATGGTAGACAGTGGTTGGATGTGCTTTGTGAAGTGTCTATGAAAGGGTTGTTTAAAGAAGACCACAAACCAAATGATTTGGGAGAACTTGAGTTTTATACTAGAGGTGAGTTAAGGCGGACCACCAACTCTAGAACTAAAGCTCGAAGTAGTTCCTTGAATAAGTCCAAATCTGGTTAGAAGTTGAAGTCTCCTCCTAGTGGAAGTGCTCCATATTATCACTCTATCGGATCTCCGAGGCTAATAAGAGAACAATGAAGGTAACTACTATTGGTCTAAGGTTGTCATTGATGTCAATATGGGGATCAATATTCTTGTAAAGTCCTAATAACCCTAATGGAAAACCCTAGCAGTAACATCATGCAGACCTCATATAAAGATGTCCTTGCTCATGATGACAAGTACCTCTTGGTTAATAAGGATGTCATTAATGATGATGTGCTTACTCTTGATAAAGAAGCCTGGAACCAACATGATATCAAGATGGAGAATATTCTTAAGGTGCCAAGTGTCAATCATGTAATTTGTTTGGTAACCTAGAAGACTACACTTAATGATGTATCTAATATACAAGCCCTTGATGACATATGGAGGACTATACATGAATGACCTTACATTTATAAAATATAAATCTCATGATGGGCTCTCTGGATGGAAATTAATGGATGTTGCACTATGACATGGTTGGTAACATGATTGATGCTACACTATCACACTTAAGGACATACATAATAATGACATGGAAAATGATGGGAGATATGACATGAATGACCACACCATACTTGATGACATATAATGACATTGTTGGATACATGACAATGGAGAAGACAGTAATGACCTCTTGTTGTCCTAATCAACTTCTGCACTAAAAAATTCCAAATAGTCATAAAGAAAATTATTTTTTGACATCTTGAAGACATCATTTCAAAATGGCTCCTTCACCATCTTAAGGAGGACTCCTTCCTCTTTCCAACGAGCCCTCATATGCCCCAAAACTCCCCATGGTTAGAAAGATATTGATTTTTGAAGTTGTGCAATAATTATTTTTTTGGAGCCGACCTGTCCTAACCTCTCAAGTCGGCCTAGATAACAGTGATGTGTCTCTTCGTTTGTCATCACAATAAAGACTATATATACACAATCTAAAATTCATTTCTTGGTATCAATTCGGTCAAGAATTTCAGAAGACGTCCACAGGAGGCCGAGGAGCAAGAAAATATATCATTTTGGGCTTCTTTTGTGTGGGTTTCATCTTTTCTACAGATCACAGCTCCCAGATGATTAAACAAATAGGCAGCAACCTAGACAGTCTCTGAAATTGGGTGTTGTGGAGCTAGTTGTTAAAACAGCAAGGCCGCAGACCTTGTTTCTTTGAACATGAGGGCTGAGGAAGGTTGCTTGCGGCTGGTATTAGCCTAGAAAGGGAGTAGTTTGTGGGCAGAACTTAAAAAGAGGAGGCCGCAGCTGTAGGAGGTCTTTTGGAAGAGGTGGAGTGGCTAACAAGGGACTATTAGTAACCCTAACCATTCCATTGATGTGACAACAGTGTGCAGTAGTTCGGTTTTCTCTTAGTGACACATTTCAAAAGGTCAAATCTGAAGTTTCAGTCCAGAACTTGTATACACCTACACCACCTCTGTTTTGATTTTGAGAAGCCTCGGTTTAGGGCTACAAAACCTTGGATTAGCATCACAGAACCTTGGCTTAGTGCACAAATTTTCGGACTAAGCTACAAGCAAAGTCTCTCAAATTAGCTCAGTCAACAAACAGTATCTCGGATCTACCATAAGTGTAGAAGCTTGGAAATGTGACAAGACAATAACTACACAGACTGTGGTGTGTTTTCTAGGCTCGGATTGTGGTATATATTTGGCTCGGTTAAAACAGTGAACAATGGTGCAAAACTCGAACAGTACACAAGCTCGGACTGTGTAATAGCTCATACACAGAAGCTCGAACAGGAGTGCAGTATTTAATACCTCGGACTGTGTTGTTGATACTTCACTAAAGTATTTGTGGAGTGACCTTGAAGAAGGTTCCATATTGAACATATTTGAATGATGTTTTTGAAGTAGTATTAGAAGTCTTTGAAGCAATTGAATACCCCTTGAAGGTTGATATGGATATCTATTAACATCACTCTTGGAGCACCTTGTGAAGACACTCTTGAAGAATCTTGAAAGACATCTTGGAGTAACTTGAAGACATATTGAAGATCTTGTGGAGATAATGTTGAAGACGATGATGCATTGATGAAGCCATCATGAGGTAACTTGGAGTAATTTTTTGGGTATGATGAAGAGCAGCGGTGACACCTTCTACGAAGAAAAGGTTTTCATTAATGACGTGATGTGTAGATTACAGTGAAGAGTAAGATGAATATTGTTAGGGCTCGTTGAAGAAGAAATTGGGAGCTGTAAGTATAAACAAATATATCTTGACGAAATGAAGCAGGAGGTTGGAGCCTCATAGAGACAAGGTTGGTGCCTTGGAAGATAGGGTAGGAGCCCTAGAGGATAGGAGTCCTCAAGAGACCAGGTTGGAGCCTGTACCAGATATAGGGTTGGAGCCCTTGAGGTTGGTACCTCAGAATTGATAGGGTTGGAGCCCTACATATATTGTACTTTATTTATTATAAAGAAGAAATTAATAAAAGAATTTATTCTTATTGTTCATTTTGTGTTCTAAATATAAGTGGTCTAACTGGGAAAATTAACAATTGAAAAGAATACTGATTCACCCCCCTCTCAGTATTTCCAACAATCGGTATCAAAGCCAGTTCCTTCACTCAAAGCCTAATAGCTTGAAGGTTGATCATTAGAACACAAATGGAAAATACAAGGAAGAAAGTCTCCAATCCTCCTAAATATGTTTCTTCCTCAACCATTGAAATTGAAGTAAATCAATTTGCGAAGACTCCATTATTCAATGGAAATTTTGATATATGGGTGGCAAGAATGAGGAATTTATTGAAGATTCAAGGAATTGAAGTTTGGAAATCAGTGATTACTAAAGACACGATGGACGAAGAATCCAAGGAGTACAATACAAGAGCAATGAAGGCAATTTTGAATGGGTTACCAAAATCTGTGAAGGCCAATTTTGGAAAATGTTCATCAGAAAAAGTCATATGGGACAAACTTCATGATATTCACTCGAAAGGAGTGTTGACAATGATCTCCAGTCAAGAAGATGATGGAAAACAGGAAATAAGTCCAGAATCCATCAAGGAAGTTGAAGATAAGAGAGATGACAACAAGGCTAAAGAAGACCTAGAAGATGAAGAGAACAAAGAAGACTTTGAAGAAGATCTCCTAAATAAACTTATGGCTTCCATGGAAGAGATTAACGGTTTGAAAAAGGAAAATGAGGAACTTAAGAAGAAAGCGCAAGATGGTAACCAAGACAAGACAAGGAAGGAAGTTGACTTTGTTAAGCTTCAAGTACAAGAAAGAGATGAGAAGCTTGCCAAACTTAAAGAGGAATTTCATCTAAACAAAAGAAAGCATCATGAAGAAGTCATATCTATGAAAAATCAACTGGATAAGGCAAAGAAAAGGGAAGAAACTTTGTCAAGCCACCTTGAACAAAGACTTAAGAGCTTTAACAATCTTGAAGTAGAGACTAGTCAATACAAGGAAGAGGTCTCCTTTCTTAGATCTCAACTAGAAGAAGCAAGGAAACAAGCGCAAGGAGCCGAGAAGGTGATGGAAACTTTGGCATTCATAGAAGGACAAGTTAATGAAGCAGAAAAGGAGAGAAACAACATGATATGCCAACTAGAAGAAATCTTGAAACTAAAATCAAATAGCAATCTTCTCAAGGCCGAAACATGTGAAGCTACAAGAATAAAAGAAGAAATGGAGAGAAGTCTTGCAAAAGAGAATGAAGAAGTCTTCATAACGAAATCAAATATCATCTCCCTTAAAATCGAAGCACATGAAGCAACAAGGATGATGGAAGAAATGAAGAAGCAACTAGTTATGAAAGATGAATATTGTGAAAAGTTGAAAGGAGAAATTGTCTTTCTTAAAAAGGAAGTTGACTTGCTGAATAAGAACTTGAAAAGCCCTCAAACCCTAGATGACATCCTAATTCATCAAAGATCTAACCTTGATAAATTAAGTCTTGGCTATGCAGGTGAATCCTCAAGCAAGAATGATAATGCTTCAAACAACAAATATGTGAGGAACCTAGAAAGAAATGTTGATGCTCCCAGTTCCAGCAAGGGCAACGAGAAGAATCAATACAACAACGGAAGAATTATATTCCAAGGAGACTTCCAAATGGTGTCAAGAATACAAAAGGCAATGAATATCATCAAAGGATCCCAAGGCAAAAAGACTTCAAAATTACATCAAGGAAAACTCCATCTCCGAGGTACCAAAGTATATTTCTTGGTTATTTCTATTCTTGTACAAACTTTGGGCACATGGAAAAATATTGTTGGGCATATCACAAAGACAAATATAATGGTCCCCGTCAATCTCCTCGAAGCAATTTTGTAAGAAGAAGTCATGATTTCTTATTCATGAACAAAATAGAGTGCTTTAATTGCCATAACATTGGACATATGGCATGCGATTGTAACTTGACTTGGGCCCCTGTACAAGCTAGAACCATGCCAGAGAAGAAAGCTACACAAGTATGGAGAATGAAACAAGTTGAATCCGGAAGTCTCTTGAACACTCCAGCGAAAAACACATGTTGTTGACTAGATGAAGTCATCCTTGATATTCCAAGAATTTGATGATGAAACCCTGCCAAAAAGAGACCATGCATAAAGTTAGGGGGATTTTTTTATTCTTGAGTATTCTTGCAAAAAGTGATCCGTGAGTCGGCCCTATGAAATCCTTGATGAGTTACACAAGGATAATCTTGATAAATCATCTCTTGAAAGTAACTCCATTGAAGAAAAACATGATATTATGATGATGTCTTCTACTTGATCACACAAGGCAAGCAATCCTTCATGAGCTAAAGGAATTTGTGGAGACAAGGGGAGATGGTTCATCACATAAAGAAATTTAAGCACATCTATCATGAACCACATTGCCAGAAGAGAACCATCACAGGGGGAGCAGCATGATAGGCAGAGTTCTTGGGTACCTTGTTTTCCATTGATGTCAAAGGGGGAGAAAATGTTGAAAGGGAAAGAATATTGCCATCAATGACAAAGGGGAAGATTTTTGGTCAAAGGTTGTCATTGATGTCAATATGGGGATCAGTATTCTTGTAAAGTCCTAATAACCTTCAGGGAAAACCCTAGCAATAACATCATGCAGACCTCATATAAAGATGTCCTTGCTCGTGATGACAAGTACCTCTTGGTTAATAAGGATGTAATTAATGATGATGTACTTACTCTTAATAAAGAAGCCTAGGACCAACATGATATCAAGATGGCGAATATTCTTAAGGTGCCAAGTGTCAATCATGTAACTTTTTTGGTAACCTAGAAGACTACACTTAATGATGTATCTAATATACAAGCCCTTGATGACATATGGAGGACTATACATGAATTACCTTACATTGATGAAATATAAATCTCATGATAGGCTCTCTGGATGGAAATTAATGGATGCGGCACTATGACATGGTTGGTAACATGATCGATGCTACATTATCACACATATGGACATACATAATAATGACATGGACAATTATGGGAGATATGAAATGAATGACCTCACCATACTTGATGACATATAATGAAATTGTTGGATACATGACAATGGAGAAGACAGTAATGACCTCTTGCTTTCCTAATCACCTTCTGCACTAAGAAATTCCAAATAGTCATAAAGAAAATTATTTTTGACATCTTTAAGACATAATTTCAAAATGGCTCCTTCACCATCTTAAGGAGGACTCCTTCCTCTTTCCAACGAGCCCTCATATGCCCAAAAACTCCCCGTGGTTAGAAAGATATTGATTTTTGAAGTTGTGCAATAATTATTTTTTTGGAGCCGACCTGTCCTAACCTCTCAAGTTGACCTACATAACAGTGACATGTCTCTTCATTTCCCATCACAATAAAGACTATATATACACAGTCTGGAATTCATTTCTTGATATCAATTCGATCAATAATTTCAGAAGACGTCTACAAGAGGCTGAGGAGCAAGAAAATCTATCATTTTGGGCTTCTTTTGTGTGGGTTTCATCTTTTCTACAAACCACATCTCCCAGATGATTAAACAAATAGGCAGCAACCTAGACAATCTCTGAAATTGGGTGTTGTGGAGCTAGTTGTTGACACAGCAAGGCCAGAGACCTTGTTTCTCTAAACAGGAGGGTCGAGGAAGGTTGCTTGCAGCTTGTATTAGCCCAGAAAGGGAGAAAGTTGTGGGCAGAACTTAAAAAGAGGAGGCCGCAGTTGTAGGAGGTCTTTTGGAAGAGGTGGAGTGGCTGACAAGGGACTGTTACTAACCCTGACCAGTCCATTGATGTGACAACAGTGTGCAGTAGTTCGGTTTTCTCTTAGTGGCACATTTCAAAAGGTCAGATTCGAAGTTTCAGTCCAAAACTTGTATACACCTACAACACCTCTGTTTTGATCTTGAGAAGCCTCAGTTTAGGGCTTCAAAACCTTGGATTAGCATCACAGAACCTTATCTTAGTGCACAAATTTTCGGACTAAGCTACAAGCATAGTCTCTCATATTAGCTCAGTCAACAAACAATCTCTCGGATCTACCATAAGTGTAGAATCTTGGAAATGTGACAAGACAATGACTACACGGACTATGGTGTGTTTTCTAGGCTTGGGTTGTGGTATATATTTGGCTCGGTTAAAACAGTGAACAGTGGTGCAAAACTTGAACAGTACACAAGCTCGGACTGTGTAATAGCTCATACACAGAAGCTCAGACATGAGTGCAGTCTTTAATACCTCGGACTGTGCTATTGATACTTGACTGAAGTATTTGTGGAGTGACCTTGAAGAAGGTTCCATATTGAAGATAATTGAATGATGTTTTTGAAGTAGTATTAGAAGTCTTTGAAGCAATTTAAGACACCTTGAAGGTTGATATGGAGATCTATTAACATCACTCCTTGAGCACCTTGTGAAGACACTATTGAAGAATCTTGAAAGACATCTTGGATTAACTTGAAGACATATTGAAGATCTTGTGGAGATAATGTTGAAGACGATGATGCATTGATGAAGCCATCATGAGGTAACTTGGAGTAATTGTTTGGGTACGATGAAGAGTAGTGGTGACACCTTCTACGAATAAAAGGTTGTCATTGATGACGTGATGTGTAGATTAAAATGAAGAGTAAGCTGAAGATTGTCAGGTCTCGTTGAAGAATACATTGGGATCCGTAAGTATAACCAAATATATCTTGACAAAATGAAGCAGGAGGTTGGAGCCTCATAGAGACAATGTTGGTGCCTTGGAAGATAGGATTGGAGCCCTTGAGGTTGGTGCCTTAGAATTGACAAGGTTGGTGCCTTGGAATATAGGGTAGGAGCCCTAGTGGATAGGAGTCCTCAAGAGACCAGGTTGGAGCATGTATCAGATATAGGATTGGAGCCCTTGAGGTTGGTGCCTCAGAATTGACAGGGTTGGAGCCCTACATATATTGTACTTTATTTATTGTAAAGAAGAAATTAATAAAAGAATTTATTCTTATTGTTCATTTTGTGTTCTAAATATAACTGATCTAATTGGTAAAATTAACAATTGAAAAGAAATATTGATTCACCCCCCTCTCAGTATTTCCAACAATTGGTATCAAAGCCAGTTCCTTCACTCAAAGCCTAATAGCTTGAAGGTTGATCATTAGAGCACAAATGGAAAATCCAAGGAAGAAAGTCTCCAATCCTCCTAAAGATGTTTATTCCTCAACCATTGAAATTGAAGTAAATCAATTTGCGAAGGCTCCATTATTCAATGGAAATTTTGATATATGGGTGGCAAGAATGAGGAATTTCTTAAAGACTCAAGGAATTGAAGTTTGGAAATCAGTGATTACTAACGACACGATGGACTAAGAATCCAAGGAGTAGAATACAAGAGCAATGAAGGCAATTTTGAATGGGTTACCAAATTCTATGACGGCCAATTTTGGAAAATGTTCGTCAACAAAAGTCATATGGGACAAACTTCATGATCTTCACTCGAAAGGAGCATTGACAATGATCTCCAGTCAAGAAGATGATGGAAAACAGGAAAGAAGTCCAGAATCCATCAAGGAAGGTGAAGATAAGAGAGATGACAACAAGGCTAAAGAAGACCTAGAAGATGAAGAGAACAAAGAAGACTTTGAAGACGATCTTGTGAATAAACTTATGGCTTCCATGGAAGAGATTAACGGTTTGAAAAAGGAAAATGAGGAACTTAAGAAGAAATCTCAAGATGGTAACCAAGACAAGACAAGGAAGGAAGTTGAATTTGTTAAGCTTCAAGTACAAGAAAGAGATGAGGAGCTTGCCAAAGTTAAAGAGGAATTTCATCTAAACTAAAGAAAGCATCATGAAGAAGTCATATCTATGACAAATCAATTGGATAAGGCAAAGAAAAGGGAAGAAACTTTGTCAAGCCACCTTGAACAAAGACTTAAGAGCTTGAACAATTTTGAAGCGGAGACTAGCCAATACAAGGAAGAGGTCTCCTCTCTTAGATATCAACTAGAAGAAGCAAGGAAACAAGCACAAGTAGCCGAGAAGGTGATGGAAACTTTTACATTCATATAAGTACAAGTTAATGAAGCATTAAAGGAGAGAAACACCATGATATGCCAACTAGAAGAAAAGGATGAAGAAATCTTGAAACTAAAATCAGATATCAATCTTCTCAAGGCCGAAACATGTGAAGCTACAAGAATAAAAGAAGAAATGGAGAGTATTCTATCAAAGGAGAATGAATAAGTATTCATAATGAAATCAAATATCATCTCCCTTAAAATCGAAGCACATGAATCAACAAAGATGATGGAAGAAATGAAGAAGCAACTAGTTATGAATGATGAATATTGTGAAAAGTTGAAAGGAGAAATTGTCTTTCTTAAAAAGGAAGTTGACTTTCTGAATAAGAACTTGAAAAGCTCTCAAACCCTAGATGAAATCCTAAGTCATCAAAGGTATCCCCTTGATAAATCAGGTCTTGGCTATGCAAGTGAATCCTCAAGCAAGAATGATAATGCTTCAAACAACAAAGATGTGAGGAACCTAGAAATAAATGTTGATGCTCCCAGTTCCAGCAAGGGAAAGGAGAAGAATCAAGACAACAGCAGAAGAAATTCTATTCCAAGGAGACTTGCAAATGGTGTCAAGAATACAAAAGGCAATGAATATCATTAAAGAATCCTAAGGCAAAAAGACTTCAAAAGTACATCAAGGAAAACTCCATCTCCGAGGTACCAAAGTGTATTTCTTGGTTATTTCTATTCTTGTACAAACTTTGGGCACATGGAAAAATATTGTAGGGCATATCACAAAGACAAATATAATGGTCCCCGTCAATCTCCTCGAAGCAATTTTGTAATAAGAAGTCATGATTTCTTATTCATGAACAAGATAGAGTGCTTCAATTGCCATAACATTGGACATATGACATGTGATTGTAACTTGACTTGGGCCCCTGTACAAGCTAGAACCATGCCAGAGAAGAAAGCTACATAAGTATGGAGAAGGAAACAAGTTGAATCCGGAAGTCTCTTGAACACTCCAGCGAAAAACACATGTTGTTGACTAGATGAAGTCATCCTTGATATTCCAAGAATTTGATGATGAAACCCTGCCAAAAAGAGACCATGCATAAAGTTAGGGGGATTTTTTGATTCTTGAGTATTCTTGCAGAAAGTGATCCGTGAGTCGGCCCTATGAAATCCTTAATGAGTTACACAAGTATAATCTTGATAAATCATCTCTTGAAAGTAACTCCATTGAAGAAAAACATGATATTATGATGATGTCTTCTACTTGATCACACAAGGCAAGCAATCCTTCATGAGCTAAAGGAATTTGTGGAGACAAGGGGAGATGGTTCATCACATAAAGAAATGTAAGCACGTCTATCATGAACCACATTGCCAGAAGATAACCATCACAGGGGGAGCAGCATGATAGGCAGAGTTCTTGGGTACCCTGTTTTCCATTGATGTCAAAGGGGGAGAAAATGTTGGAAGGGAAAGAATATTGCCATCAATGACAGAGGGGAAGATTTTTGGTCAAAGGTTGTCATTGATGTCAATATGGGGATCAGTATTCTTGTAAAGTCCTAATAACCTTAAGGGAAAACCCTAGCAGTAACATCATGCAGACCTCATATAAAGATGTCCTTGCTCATGATGACAAGTACCTCTTGGTTAATAAGGATGTCATTAATGATGATGTGCTTACTCTTGATAAATAAGCCTAGAACCAACATGATATCAAGATGGAAAATATTCTTAAGGTGCCAAGTGTCAATCATGTAACTTGTTTGGTAACCTATAAGACTACACTTAATGATGTATCTAATATACAAGCCCTTGATGACATATGGAGGACTATACATGAATGACCTTACATTGATGAAATATAAATCTCATGATGGTCTCTCTGGATGGAAATTAATGGATGCTGCACTATGACATGGTTGGTAACATGATTGGTGCTACACTATCACATATAAGGACATACATAATAATGACATGGACAATGATGGGAGATATGACATGAATGACCTCACCATACTTGATGACATATAATGACATTGTTGGATGCATGACAATGGAGAAGACAACAATGACCTCTTACTCTCCTAATCACCTTCTGCACTAAAAAATTCCAAACTGTCATAAATAAAATTATTTTTTGACACCTTGAAGACATCATTTCAAAATGGCTCCTTCACCATCTTAAGGAGGACTCCTTCCTCTTTCCAACAAGCCCTCATATGCCCTAAAACTCCCCGTGGTTAGAAAGATATTGATTTTTGAAGTTGTGAAATAATTTTTTTTTGGAGCCGACGTATCCTAACCTCTCAAGTCGGCCTAAATAACAGTGACGTGTCTCTTCGTTTGTCATCACAATAAAGACTATATAAACACAGTCTAAAATTCATTTCTTGGTATCAATTCGGTCAATAATTTTAGAAGATGTCTACAGGAGGCTGAGGAGCAAGAAATCCTATCATTTTGGGCTTCTTTCGTGTGGGTTTCATCGTTTCTATATACCGCAGCTCCCAGATGATTAAAAAAATAGCCAGCAACCTAGATAGTCTCTGAAATTGGTGTTGTGGAGCTAGTTGTTGACACAGCAAGGCTGCAGACCTTGTTTCTCTGAACAGGAGGGCCGAGGAAGGTTGCTTGTGGTTGGTATTAGCCCAGAAAAGGAGCAAGTTGTGGGAAAAACTTAAAAATAGGAGGCCGTAGATGTAGGAGGTCTTTTGGAAGAGGTGGAGTGGCTAACAAGGGACTGTTAGTAACCCTGACCAGTCCATTGATGTGAAAACAATGTGCAGTAGTTCGGTTTTCTCGTAGTGGCACATTTCAAAAGGTCAGATCCGAAGTTTCAGTCCAGAACTTGTATACACCTACACCACCTCTGTTTTGATCTTGAGAAGCCTCATTTTAGGGCTACAAAACCTTGGATTAGCATCACAAAACCTTGGCTTAGTGCACAAATTTTCGGACTAAGCTACAAGCAAAGTCTCTCAAATTAGCTCAGTCAACAAACAGTATCTCGGATCTACCATAAGTGTAGAAGCTTGGAAATGTGACAAGACAATAACTACACAGACTGTGGTGTGTTTTCTAGGCTTGGATTGTGGTATATATTTGGCTCGGTTAAAACAGTGAACAATGGTGCAAAACTCGAACAGTACACAAGCTCGGACTGTGTAATAGCTCATACACAGAAGCTCGGACAGGAGTGCAGTCTTTAATACCTCGGACTGTGTTGTTGATACTTGACTAAAGTATTTGTGGAGTGACCTTGAAGAAGGTTCCATATTGAAGATATTTGAATGATGTTTTTGAAGTAGTATTAGAAGTCTTTGAAGCAATTGAATACCCCTTGTAGGTTGATATGGAGATCTATTAACATCACTCTTGGGGCACCTTGTGAAGACACTCTTGAAGAATCTTAAAATACATCTTGGAGTAACTTGAAGACATATTGAAGATCTTGTGGAGATAATGTTGAAGACGATGATGCATTGATGAAGCCATCATGAGGTAACTTGGAGTAATTGTTTGGGTACGATGAAGAGAAGCGGTGACACCTTCTACGAAGAAAAGGTTGTCATTGATGACGTGATGTGTAGATTACAGTGAAGAGTAAGCTAAATATTTTCAGTGCTCGTTGAAGAAGACATTGGGAGCCGTAAGTATAACCAAATATATCTTGACAAAATGAAGCAGGAGGTTGGAGCCTCATAGAGACAAGGTTGGTGCCTTGGAAGATAGGGTTGGAGCCCTTAAGGTTGGTGCCTCAGAATTTACAAGGTTGTTGCCTTGGAAGATAGGGTAGGAGCCCTAGAGGATAGGAGTCCTCAAGAGACCAGGTTGGAGCCTGTACCGGATATAGGGTTGGAGCCCTTAAGGTTGGTGCCTCAGAATTGACAGGGTTGGAGCCCTACATATATTGTACTTTATTTTTTGTAAAGAATAAATTAATAAAAGCATTTATTCTTATTGTTCATTTTGTGTTCTAAATATAAGTGATCTAATTGGTAAAATTAACAATTGAAAATAAATATTGATTCAACCCCCTCTCAGTATTTCCAACAATTGGTATCAAAGCCAGTTCCTTCATTCAATGCCTAACAGCTTGAAGGTTGATCATTAGAACACAAATGGAAAATCCAAGGAAGAAAGTATCCATTCCTCCTAAATATGTTTCTTCCTCAACCATTGAAATTGAAGTAAATCAATTTGCGAAGGCTCCATTATTCAATGGAAATTTTGATATATGGGTGGCAAGAATGAGGAATTTCTTGAAGACTCAAGGAATTGAAGTTTTGAAATCAGTGATTACTAACAACACAATGGATGAAGAATCCAAGGAGTACAATACAAGAGCAATGAAGGCAATTTTGAATGGGTTACCAAATTCTATGAAGGCCAATTTTGGAAAATGTTCGTGAGCAAAAGTCATATGGGACAAAATTCATGATCTTCACTCGAAAGGAGCATTGACAATGATCTCCAGACAAGAAGATGATGGAAAACAGGAAAGAATTCTAGAATCCATCAAGGAAGGTGAAGATAAGAGATATGACAACAAGGCTAAAGAAGACCTAGAAGATGAAGATGACACAATGAAACTTGATGGGTTTGGAATAGTATGGAATATGAAACAAGACATCCTTGTCATATCCAAGACTGATTATGTTCCTATTGTTAACAACTTCTTCCCAATATCTGATGAAGGGCTTGGGAAATCCAAGTTGAACCTCCGCATCTTTATGTAAATATGCTCTTGAAATGGCCTCGTTATTATGATAAATTTCTCACTGTTGATTATAGTCAAATTTAGACTAAAAAGGGGAGCTGGTCCAAATAAGAATGAGTTCAAAATTACGAATTCTCAGTTGTAGTTCATATCAATGTGGCTCAGACTCGATTTAGAGAAACTCAATCGTATCAGAGTATTCAATAACTCTAGTACTCTATCAAGTCTGGCCATTTTACAATAACTCAAGCTTAGAGTACTAATGGTTTCCTCTTCAACTGAAGATGCACTTACTTACAATGAAAATTCGACAAGTAAAAGATGGGCAACTGTCGATAAAATATTCAAAATGCTAAATGATAACAAGAAGAGAGAAAGGGAAAGCCTTCAAGGTGAGACTAGACACCCAAATCTTAGCTAATGTTCAACATAAAGCTAGCTACACTACTTGCCTCCCCATAAAACACTTCGTATCTCTTCTCAAAGGATTTCACTAAACCTTTATGAAAAATTTTATCCCTTTAAGCTGCCAAATTTCTTTTTTTATTTCCACCCTTGTAATTTGCATCCTTCATCATGCATCCTTGTAAGTGTTTGGTTAAATTCAAGTACAACCAAACCATTTTAAACCCCAAAAGGTAGTATTTCTAGGTAAATTAATGGAAAATTCGAAATTCGAGCCCTAAAGCACAATCTCAAGGTAACACCAATCTGAGATTGAAAAAATAACAATTTTTTCCTCCTTTAGTCGAGATATTATGCCAACATTCTATGAAAATTTCCGAATATTACTTATTTAGAAACCCTATTGTTAAATTTGGTTATACTTCTCCTACTTAAACAAGTTATTAATCTGAAATATTTAGCATTAACATCAAAGTAAACACATTAACAGTCTACACTAATACAGATATAAACTAAATACATGCACAATGACAAAGTGACACACAAGATTTTCTAGACAACTGTCCCCGAAAAAACCCAATGCATGAAAACTAATCTTTTGGCTGCTGGAGGGTTTATATTATTAAGTAGATTCTACTTACATCAAATCTGGGCACCTTAATGGTTAACCTGACATAGAAATAAAACAATTTTCAATAATACCTTTGTTTCAGAGATAGAAAAACTCATTGATTCACACCCTCAAACAGGATTTACAGAACTCAGCCCTTTTCAATCTTCAAAAACCCCAGTGATGCTTTGAAGCCCTCTGCGTCAGCTTTTCTAGGATGTGATTTCCCCTACGCTGCAGGAAAGGCATGCATCACCCCAGACTAGGTTACGCTACCCTAGCTAGGCTTGTGTCAGCCCTGCTGGCTTCCTGCTGCCTCTGCGCTTCCTTTTCTGGGCTTGCGTGACACTTGAAGCCCTTAGCATTGCGCAGCTGCTGCGTAGTTGTTGCTCCCTCTGTGCTGCTCTGACTATTGCTTCTTTGCCTCTTGCTGCCTCTTTTCCTGGGATGAGATCATCCCTCTCACCAATACTACCCCTTGTTGCAGCTGAAACACTTCTGGAAATTCTTAGCAAATCACGCCCTAGAATTCCAGCTTAGTCTAAGTACTCTGCCACTGCGTGTGTTCTCCAACTGACCCCAAGCCTTTCCTTTATACTTTTCTCATTGGGAAACCAATGGTTGCTATCTAATCTTGAATCGATGACTAAGATTAAAAGAAAGCTTGATCCGTGTGACTTAAGTCATTTACATCACATTTTTAAATTAATTACCTTTAATCTTTTAATTTTCCTAAGTTAGACTTAGGGTCCTTAATTAAAAATATTAATTAATTAATTTTCTCCTAAACTAGATGGAATTTCTCAAATCCATTTCTAGGTCTTGGAGATCTCATGTACTCTAGTCCCTCCACAAATTTTTGGAGCTAGAGCACATCCGGTGCTACCCCAACACTCAAAACTCTCAACACTTCCTCTTAGCGAGAAATGTTCTCTAGCACAACTCTTCACCCCGAAGTTCTACACTGATCTCTAATGTGGGTCTCTGCGTTGAGGCTTGGCCTGGTACCCTTCATCATTGCGCTACTGCTACTCTCTCGTACTGTTGTCCATGACGCTACCATCACCACTGCCACATTTGTACTGCAGCTCCCTCTCAATCTGCTGCATTGTGCTGCCAACTACTGCACTACAACTCAGTTGCTGAGAGAAACAACTTAAAACTCATGCCCAACCTTTGACAGACAAGACATTTGGGTTGCATCCTCATCACTGAAGCTCCACAGGCTTCTATTCCGTACTGTTATTTGGAGGTTGTTTCACAGCTACAGCTCTGTACTGTGTAAGAAAACCTCCTCTGTTGTTGAAATCACATCAAGCCATCTGTGTTGAAGTCCCCTACGTTGTTGTTGCGCTGCGCTATCCTCCTAAAGCCCCTACAGTGTTGCAGCTCTACTATGCATAAGCAGGCCTGCGCTACGCTGTTGAAGTCACATCAGCCCCTACGCTGTTGAAGTCACATCAACCCCTGCGCTGCTGCTACTATGTTGTTGTTGCATCTACACTGCGCTGCTCCATCTATGATTCTTTGCACCCACATCTCCACTTGTCCTGCTATTGTCTTAAGCCTCTCGTAGCACGAATGTGATCCAAGAGTTGGGCTACTCAAGGATCCCAACACCACTCTGTAGCTTCTCTACAGATCCATGTCACCCCACTTTTGTGGTTCATGAGCGCTCATGAATATGTCATCTTCGAAGCCATCATCCACCATAGCAGCCTTGGAGCTAGAAGCTTCCTTGTCCTTCTTCTTCTGAGGACAATTGCTAGTGAAATGTCTTAGTTCGCCACACTGGAAACAATTGATATTTGATAGATCACACTTATTTATCCCTTGCTTCCTCTTTGATGCTAAGGTTGCATCTTCCTCCTCTTCCTTGTTTACTTTTCTCGACCCAGTGATGAACTGTCTCTTGGTGATCCAACTAATTTCTTCTTGTCGAAGGATCGCCCACATATGTCCCTGTTGGGATGGTCCGCTTTACCCAAGTGATTTTGGAAAAAAGTTTCCCAGTCCTCTGTGGTAGCATTTAGAACTTTCCTCACCATAACATCGTCCTCCACCACCACCCCCATGCCAGTCAGTTGATCCCGAATCACTTGAAGTTTGGACAAAAAAGTCTCAATCTCATCCCCCTTGGTAATCATGAATAACCTCCACTAGTTCTCCAGAAGCATCTTCCTTTAGACGGATTTTCCTTCATATAGTATGGTCAGAGCCACCCACATCTCATGAGTCGTCTTCTTATCGACTATGTGTGGAACCACATGATCTTTGACCTTATCCATTTTGAAGTGCTTTTCATGTGTCACTTCTTCTTCATGCTTCGCCAGGAGATCCGCATTGGTCGGCGTGGCCAGGACTTTCTCTACATGCTCCCTCAGACCGTATGCCTCCATGACTACTAGGATTCTGGCCTTCCAAATTTCAAATTTGGACAAGACATCCAACCTATCCTAATCACGTAGTTCGTGAGGTGCCATATGCTTAGTATATTTGTCAGAACAAATCCTTCTCTCTATGGTAGAGACTCAGATCTAGGGTCCTTGGCGAGAAAGGAACCCTTTGCTCCCTTTGACAACTGACTTCCTCTCTTGGAAGTCTACCAAAACAAAACGAATCATCTCTCCTCGATCCTCTGACCGATCTACAGATTTCTTTGGCTGGAAATCCTCTGAGAAGATTTTCTCCTCCTGCCCTTTGTCAACTTTCTCAGGTTGAATTCTGAGCTGACAGAATTTTAACCCCACCAACAAATACTGAAGCCCTGCAGCACTGCTTCCGTCACTCTAAAACGGCAACAGCTTCAGGACTGCGTCACCATGGCTAGCCTCTGCTTGAGCAGATAGTCCCAACACAACGTCTGCGTAGTAAATATGTGGGCTTGCATGGAGACTGCATCACTCTGACCTCTGCGTGGCTCTTATCCCTTCTTTTGCTACGTTGTCCTTTCTGGTCCAACTTTCTGCGGTTGCAGCTGCTGTTGTTTTCTTTGCTTCTTTCTTTAGCAAGGATTCTTCAGTCTTCTTGCTGATGATTCAGCTAAATCTTCAATCGCTCTGATACCATGTGAACAATTTTGAATATTACTTATGCAGAAACACTAATGTTAAATCTAGTTTTACTCCTCATACTTAAACAATTTATTAATATGAAATATTCAACATTAACATCGAAGTAAACACATTAATAGTCTACATAGATACATATCTAAAATGAGTACATGCATAATGACAAAGTGATACACAATATTTTATGGACAACTGTCCCCGGAAAAACCCAATGCGGGAAAACCGGTCTTCTGGCTGTTGGAGGGTTTATATTATTAAATAGATTCTAAGTACAGCAAATTTGAGCACTTTAGTGGTTAACCCAATAGAGAAATAAAACAATCTGTAGCAATACCTCTATTCCAGAGACAGAAAAATTGGTTGATTCACACCCTCAAATGGGATTTACAGAACTTAGCCCTTTTGAGTCTTTAGAAACCCCAGCGTTACTCTAAAGCCCTCTGCGTCATCACTGCTAGGTTGTGACTTCACTTGCGCTGCTCAAGAAGGGCCTGCATCACCCTAGACTAGGTTATGCTACCCCTATGATGCCCTGGTTGGGCCTGTGTCATCCCTGCTGGCCTCCTGTTGCCTCTGCGTTTCCATTTTTTGGCTTGCGTAGCACCTAAAGCCCTCTATGTTGCGCAGCTGCTGCTCCCTCTGTGCTGCTTTGACTGTTTCTTCTCTGCTTCTTGTTGCCTCTTGGCCTGGGATCAGATCATCCCTCTTGCCAATACTACCCCTCGTTGTAGCTTAAACACTTCTAGAAATTCTTGGCAAACCAAACCAAGCCCTATAATTCCAGTTTAGTCTCAGTGCTCTGCCACTGTGTGTGTTCTCCAACTAACCCCAAGCCTTTCCTTTATACTTTTCTCGTTGGGAAACCAATGTCCGTGATCTATCTTGAATCAACAACTAAGATTAAAAGAAATATTTATCTGTGTGACTTAAGTCATTTCCATCACATGTTTAAATTAATTACCTTTAATCTTTTAATTTTCCTAAGTTAGACTTAGGGTCCTTAATTAAAAATATTAATTAATTAATTTTCTCTTAAACTGGATGGAATTTCTCAAATCCCTTTTTGGGTCTTGGATATCTCATGTACTCTAGTCCCTCCACAAATTTTGTGAGCTAGATAACATCTGATGCTACCTCAACACTCAAAAATCTCAACACATTCCTCCTTGTCCAATTTGCGGGGAGTTTTCTGCACATAATAATTTCATAAATCTTGACCCCCTTAATCACATTTCAGGTGGGTCACTTACATTCAATTACCCTCACAATTAACAAGTTGGTGATTGCATATCCCAATTTTTAAAGGCAATCTGGTTATTTTGGGATTAATAACTCAAAAACTAAGATGAACCTTGAGAAACTAGGTATATACTTTAGATATTCATTGAATGTAGTTATTGATGCAACTGAAATCACTGAAAACAAATACATGACAAGAAATAAAACTCATTTTAACCAATTCCAAAAAAAATGATTTCTTCTTCAATGTTCATGGTTGCATCTTTCATATTGTGCCATTTTTAGGTCCATGACACTCTCCTTGTCATTGGTTCATGCCCATATTTACTTGAACATGCTCATTAATATCAAGTGCTCTTCTCCTTCCACCAAACATCATAATTTCTCATTTTCTTCAAGATTAAAAACTTTTGGTTGTCCTTTTTCTTCTTTATCCATTAACCTTGTTCATGCCACTACTTGTATTCGTTGCATCGTTGTTCAAATTTGTGCAACATAGTAACAACAACCCTGCTAATTTGAAGTGAAGAGTTTGAATATCTGGATGGAGAAGAAACTTGGAAGTTTTAAATAATATTTGTTGGAAACAATGCCCAAAAATGCATTTCTTTGAATGATCAAAAAACAATTTCTTATTATTGGAAAGAGGATCACACCAACTTATATACCTAAGATCAATACAAAGTTATAAGCTTGATGATGCTTCCTATAAAAAGGAATGGGAAAACCATAAAATATCCTTTGAACCTCTTACTTTATTCATTTCGATTCCCGAAAAGACAACATATTTTGATTTCTTCAACAGACTTTATAACTTTGACTATTAGAATGAAAATCTACACATGGAATACATAGTTTCTTATTAGCAAGAGGATACACAAAACTTCATAGTTCATGTGCAACTTATTATGTGTCCAGCGTTTTATTTCACCAAATTTTAATTATAATAATGTTTCCCAAATCATTTTAAATAAAAAATATTTTTGATTTCAAAATTATTTAGTGTAAAAGAATATAAAGATCCATTTTAATTTGATATTTACTAAGCTTCATGAGAGATCAATTCTTTCAATATGTAAACCTCTTTTTGAGTGCAAAACTTGAGGAAATGTTTGCACCTCGAGATATTTGATTTCTCTTCCTCTAGTTTGCCTTTAAACTCATTTATGAGACCACCATTGTATTCTAATCATCAAGATATTTCCAACGATATAAATTTCATCCAAATCCAAGCTCTGGATCTAAAGTGATGCCCATTTAAAAATCTATCCTTCAAATACCACACCGACATCTATACCACTACCATGTGGCATAAGTGTGGTATTCCTTCTTCCCACATGTCTCCACGATATAACACCATTCCACATCACCTTGAAACATTAGAATGCCACATCCAAACCTACCACACAAGTATTTATTGAGTTCCAACGATATTGAGAGAAAACCCTAAAAGCTAGTGCCTTGACCTTTTCATTCTCGATATCCAACACTCGAGTATATGATACTCCAACATCCAAGTTCAATACTAAATTCCATATAACATGAAGTGATCCACAAGCCCCAATGGATAACTCACATGTTCGAGTTCCCGTTGCTAAGTACTTTGCCAATTGAGAGGTCACGAGGTCAAATCTCCTCGACGCCCTTGGGGTTAGGCCCTAATTGTTATGCCAACGGGTAGATCCTTTAGGTTGATCTGCTTGTATTTTACCATGGATGTAGCGGCCATCCAATGTCCATGAACCACCCTTAAAAAAAACGTAAAGTGATCCACGTTAGTTGAAAATAATATTGATATCTATGAGTATTAGAGTTTCACAATAATGGTCATTCAATGCATTTCTCAAACCTGACACTCTATACTCCGATAGTCTAACTGTTAACTATCATAACCTGAAATGTTTATTAATGGATTTTTTTTCCGCTAAACACAAACAATTTTTCTCACGAAACCTTGACTAATTCAATGATAGACTGTCAATTATCACAACTCCACCTTTCTTCATTAACAAACATTCTATCCACTGTGCAACAACAAGGCTTTAGTCTAAGCGCTCACCCAACACGATAGTGGACAGGATTAACCGAGAGTTTAATGCAACTCTAATTATCACAATGTATCACTATGGGATCTAAATGTGAACCGAACAAACCAACCAGGATCTTCCTCATCCAGATAGCCTCACACACAGCTTGACTTGCTTCCATGTATTCTTCTTCCGCTGAACTGAGTGCCACGGATCTTTGTTTCCTGCTGTACCAAGAAACTGCCGTAGATCCGATACTGAAAATCCCTCCTGATGTGCTCTTTCTTTCTGTTGGGCTTCCTGCCTAATTTGCATCCATGAAGCCATGCAACTTCACCTCATCCGTCTGTTCGTACCATAACCCATACTCAGATGTGCCCCTGAGATATCTCAAAACATGCTTGCCTTCCTTCCAAAAGAGCTTGGTAGGCTTAACCATCGCTTGTGAAATTTGGTTCACCACATAGCATATGGCCGGTCTTGTATTGACTAAATACATGAGCGAACCCACCAACTGCCGATAAACAGTGGCATCCACTACCTTTGCCGATGTATCATCCTCTTTCTTCCAATTTCCTAGAAGAGGAGTGTCGATAGGCTTGCAGCCTTGCATGTGAAACTTCTCCAATATCTCCCGAGCATACTTGCCTTGAGACACAAACAGTTCACCTTCCCGCTGTACATGTTCCAATCCCGAAGAAATAATGAAGGAGAGCCCCAAATCCTTCATCTCAGAAACTCCTTTGCAAGATCTACCTTGCATGAGTGTATCAGCTGCTCATCGTTGTTGGTATTAAGTCATCAACATTAAATAAGGTGCAATGATTAAAAACTTACCCTCCACCACAATCACAGTACGGTTTGCAATAACCTCACTCTCTTTAAGAAGCCAAGTCCCAGGTGAAATAGCGCCGATCCCAAGTGTACATAAGCACGGTGCTTGTTTAAGTATACAACTCTTTTTAGCCTTCCACATAAACTCGCTACTTTGAAGATCTCAAATCCTTCGAGTGCTCCAATGTACACCTCTTCCTCAATGATCCCATTAAGAGCAGGTCTTCACATCCATAGAGTAGAAATGTAACGAATACATGGCAGGAAGGCAAGGATGGTCTGTATGGAAGAATATTGTGCGACAGGTGCAAAGGTTTCTTCATATTCAATCCCCTCAATCTATGAGAAGCCTCGGGCAACAAATCTTCCTTATACTTCTCGACGCTCCCATCAGCAGCTTGCTTTACCTTGTAGATCCATCTTGATCCTACAACTGATTTTCCCACTGGCCTTGGAACAATCTCCCAAGCACGGTTTCTGACAATGGAGTCATACTCCTCCACCATGGCATCTACACATGTGGGCTCCTGCACTGCTTCTTCAAAAGAAGATGGCTCTGTCACGATACACTTGCTCATAAGAGCCATGTATCCAGTATATCGGTCAGGTGACTGTCTCTGTCTACACTGTGATGTAGGAACTCCTACATTTTGTGCCACATCAAGCTTCAGTCTCTCAACTTATGTGGTACGCTTTATGCCTTGTCTGATGTTTGGTTCTGCATGAGTGGACTCCTCCACTCCATGAATCTCCTCCTGTGGCTGATCCACATCTAGAGGCTCATCTTTGGGAACAAGAAGTTCCTCCTCCGCATGTAAGTGTAGCTCCCTCTCAAGCGACAACTTCATGACTTTCACCTCATTGAATTTTATATCCCATCGCACAACATTCATCTAGGGCGGCCGGAAAATACACGATAGTTGTAAATTGTTTTGTTAACACCCCATAAATATCCCAACAAATTGACTCTGCTTCTTCTGGCGTCGTTCGTCACATGAATGTCGTAGTGAAACCAAAAATTTTCAAATGAGAATTGTCGAACTTCTCATTATGGCTTATAAGGTGTGCTCACATGAAAGTGCTCTATGATAATGGCGGTTTTGCACATAAACCGCAGTGTTGCGTGCTTCTACCCCAGAAAGTGCATCCGACAGGCCTTGGTCATCTTGACATACGCTTGTCATGACACCACGATCTTTTGTTCTTTCTCACGACCCCATTTGTTGTTGGTTGTAGGCGCTATGAGTTCTCTTCGAATTCCCTTCTTTATCTGATACCCAAATTCATAGGGATATGTTCACCACCATTATCGCTCCGTAGAGCTTTCACTTGCTTCCCTGACTCCTTCTCCACCAATTCCTTGAACTCACAGAACTTTGAGAATGTTTCACTCTTCTTCTGCATGAAGAAGATCCAGCATCTACGAGAATAGACATAAAAAAATATAACATAATACCTGTGTTTTGTTGTTGAATCAACCGAGAAAGGTCCACACACGTCTGTGTGAATTCTCTCCAGGATCACCGAAGCACGATTCTCCTTCTCATGAAAGGTGGTCTTCACAAACTTACCCATAGTACATCCCTTGCACTGATCTGACTGCGCAAGAGTACCCTTGGGAAGTCCAGTAGAAATCTGCTGCAAAATCTTCAAAGCACCATGGTGAAGATGGCCCAATATCCTGTGCCATAATTCGCCCTCATCCCGGCTCACCACTTCTTCTACTTTTCCCACCATTGCAGCGCAGCCATCTACCTCCAGCTTGTAGAGATCCTTAATTCGAACCCCTATCTTCTTGGTTTGACCCATTGTTTTATGTCGAAGGAAGGCTTTTCCCTCACTGAAAATAACATCATAACCCTTGTCTTTCAGCGTTGCGACTGAGACCAAGTTCTTCTTCAGGCCTGGAACATGCACAACATTCTTCAACAAGAATGGATTACCGGACTCCCTCTCAAAGTTAATGGTCCCAATGCTAGTCGCATTGTACTTACCATCGTTGCCCATCTCTATATGCATTTGGAGGTCCTTCTCCTCCAAGTCACTAAACAACTCTTTGTCTCCCTTCATATGGAAATACGCACCACTATCAACATACCACACCGATCCCATACAGCTTGAAACCAAGCATGTGATCAAGGAGAAATCAAGTTCAAATTTCAAGGCTAAGGCATCTCCAGCTGCAGATCCAGCAGCCTTCTTGTTCTTCTTCTTCTGTGGACAGTTATTGGAAAAATGTCCATCTTCGTGACAGTGAAAACACTTCACTTTGGATAAATCCTGCTTCTTGCCTTTAGCATCGTATTTTTAAGGATGTTTCTTCCCCTTCCCTTTCCTTGCTTTGGTATCCAAAGTGAAATTCTCTTCATCTTCATTCTTCGATGAAGATCCATCCCTAGATACCCATGTATCTCCTCAAAAGAATGCGACCAAAGTCGCTCCCCGTCACCAGCGATTTCTCATCCATTGATAAGTCTTCACAACTATACCCCGTCTTGGGCTTCGAAATGGCTCACCAGAGTGTTATTCATCAACGATAACCCCCACGCCCGTTCATCCTTACCGTTGGACAAGCAAGCCAGGGTATTTTGGAATATTGTCGCCTTTCTCCATTTTTATTTTCCTGAGCTTGTCTTTAAGCGCCAACTTCTTCAAGTCACTTCTGATTTGGAACAAGTCTGTCAAAGCCTTCCACATTAAGAATGGAGTGGCTTTCCCGTGAAGGTTGGACACAATATGGTCCTTCACACCTTCCAACAGAATCCTCCTCGTCTTTGCTGTCTTCTTTTTCCATGCGTCAAGTAATGCAACATCGCTAGATCCCGGCTTAGGAACATCTCTATCGATGAACTCCTTCAGTCCATTATCCTCCATCACTGCCTCCATCCTGTCCTTCCAGGCTATGTAATTCGAGCTCCCATCAAGGGCATACTCCAATCTCAACCCGTTGAAATACATTTCAATGTATACTCAACTTCTGCACCAAGAATCTTCTGTAGCAAATTCGAATTGTCCACCAGCACAAACTCACTTTACTATTGCAAGCTTCAATCAACAATGCTCTGATACCATGTAGAAATTATATGCACTAAGCATGCATATTTCCTCGATCCACCTGATCTCAAACTATTTAACTTTATGCAAGATACTGAATCTATTCCACTTGTTAATCTTTTGCGGAAAATTTAATTGCATACACATGTAAAGCATAAATAAAAATAATCGCACATAACACAATTTTTAACTGGGAAAAAATGAAGCTAAAAACCCCAACTATATATTATGTATCATGGAATCATATGACAATCCTCATACAAAGCTTATCAAGCTCTCAGTACAGTACAATCGTCGCATAATCGGAGTGATCTTGCAAATCCATACCTTTGATCTTTGCCCTCCACTAGCACCTTTATCGCAACTACCCCACTACAACACGAAGAATAACGAAGAGTTCGAATTACCCTTGTCTTGGTACAGCACAATCACTGGTAACGCTCCAATATGCGTGTGATCTCGATACGATGCATCAATATAGTCTGTAAATAGTTTATCTTTCCCTTTCACCTATCTCTCCACAGGTCTCCACTGAAACTGCCATGCACTGTAGTTAACTGTTGTATTGTTCAGTTGATTAATGAGTTATTATTTGTGAATTAATTAACTAATTAATTCACTCCACTCTCACTAGTATATCATTCAGTTAGACTAGATACAACTAGCTCAACTGAGTCTAACTGAGTTAAACTAAATACAACTCCATAACTACTTCTTCCAACTGTGTCATAACTCTGCCACTTGAGTTCTAACTGAGTCCTCCATGCATTAGCTCCAGTAAACCCTTGGGAATTGCGTAATTCCCTCGGTCCACTGATGTGCCCACATATGTGCCTTTGAAAGCAATGCTCCAAGAGAATAAGTAAATGTTTAGGTACGATTATTATTAAGAGGCTAATAATGCGGCAGCACGCCTATTTTTAGATCGGTCTGTACGTGAACTTCGCCCAATATTCTAAAAATAGAATTTCATCTATTTCTCCAACTTGATCAACCATCCACAAATAGCATCCTGCAACTTCTGAAATATGATCATCATGTCTAAAAATAGACATAGTCTAAAAATAGACTTGCGCCAAAATTAGCCTGCGGGCCCACTTAGTGAGGGCGACTCTTTTCACTAAGCTCATCATCTTGTTGAATCTCAACAATATATACACATGCCAAAGAATTCATAAACCCTGATCCAGTAACCCTGGATTAGAACATAATTGTAGTTCCATTGACCGGATCTACAAAATACCATGGGAAGAAAATCATCATGCTAAAAACAATGCACAAAACCGCCCATAATTTTTTTTTCCGAAGCTAAGCCCCAAACCCCAAAAAAATTTATTCTGTGGCCAGTCAAGGAAAGAATATAAAACATACCTAACGGAAGACTCAAAAATATTCTCCATCATATGTAGGCATCTGAAACATTGCATTCAATATAACATGTCAACAACAAAAAAATATAAAAGGGCTAGATCTTCTCCACTTCACGCATCTAAGATGATATTACTCTCACCCTTTATACTACAGGTACAACATGATCCTATCAACTCTGAATTCTTACACATAGAGAGATAGCCTTTTGGATTACCTCTAGAGGAAACACGCTTTACCATCACAAAGTATCTAGTCTTCTCATTTAAACAAGGATACAATTGAAATTGTTGCATCCCACCATTGGCATGGCAAGTATGTTCAATCCAACTCATAAGTTCACCTTACTAAACCACACATCCCATATTCATAAAAAATAACTTGTTTCATAGAATACCTCTCTCTCTATCTCTACACACGCACACACAAAAAGCATTCATTCATGGAAGAAGTAATAGTTAGTACCCATCATAACTATACATTAAATTCATCACTTATACATATTCAATAAATCAACAAAACAATTTCTAGCTTATCATTATGAACATACATAGTAACCAACATAGCAAGAATATTGAACAACAATTTCCTTTCATTAGCAAAGATATATGTATAATTAACTTGATTTACTGAAACATTATAGAAACTAAAGGAGGGAGAGACACTCCCTACCTAATTGTAGGCACAACTAAAATGCATTTTTCTTATAGTTTTCCACCCCTAAGCTAGATCTAATGCCTCAACGAAATATTTCTTAGGGTTCTATAGATTTCAAATCAGGATAGAGGACATGAAGGCCACTATCCTTCACATACAAGAATTAATATTTTTCTCTTCAATCAATGAGCTAGGTCTTATTAACACAACAAGGTATGTCCATCGTGGACCTGCACAACACAAAATGGATCCATTCACTAATCTCAAGTCCCTTAGTGCTTTTTATCTTCTCAATGCCATATGTGCTCGAATAATACAAATCATCTAGAGTTTTCTTCTGACCCTCTGACTCAGGTTGAAGTCTTCCTCATTGATTTCCTTATCCAAATAAATTAAAATCACAATTCCACATAGGTCTACTATGACTTAATGGGTTCTTTGTCATCCCATTTTTAGAATCACATTCACATCATCACATGTGGTTCAATTTTTCTAACAGATTCCACTAGTTCCTTGACACACACCACTCTCACATTCCTTAACTACTCTCTTCCTATCTATCTTCCTCTATTTTGTTTTGTCTTATGTTATTCTTGTTTCTTCTTTCTTGCTTATCCCCATGAGTATTTCATAGTCATGAGAAAATAGGTCCTCCTTGGGCTATGTGCTCCTTGGGCTACGTGGTCAACTAGAATCCTCTAAAAAGGGTAAACAACCTATACTCTTAAGGTAGTTTTGTACCCCGCAATTATTTTTATCATTGCTGGCAGAGATTTGGATAATTAATTCAGGTAGATAGGAAGCTTCCCAAGTACCCTATAAAAATTTCCCCTCAAATATCGAGATATATGTTGGTCGCTACTGTCTTCAGCTTTAGTATATTAAATAAATGTAAATATCTGCATCAAAATGAAAATCTAGAAAAATATCCATGTAGGTCATCCAACATTATTCATGTTAATTACATATTACAAAATTTGGGGATTTAAAAGGGGTGTTACAAATCCCCCCCCCCCTCAAGGAACATTTTACTTGGTGTTCCATTATTCATAGTAGAAGCTATGTACAACAAAAAAAATGGGTATGCCATTTTCGTGGCATTCTCCAATTCTTATGTTGCCTCACCTACTCCAGAGTATTTCCATTGCACCTTGACCTACACGATGGTTTGGTTTTGGAGTAAGCTCTCCTTCTTGTTGAGTATGCACTAAGGTTTTGGTTGAAACTCTCATTCAGGTTCCACATGTATCACAACCCAATTATAATATTATTAGCATCATGCTCATATTTCTTAATAAAATATACATGGAATACATCATGTGTTTTTATGGTAGGACGTATGGAAAACATGTATGTTACCGACCCCACTCTCTCTAAAATCTCAAAGTGTCCACAATAATGTGGTGCCAACTTGGCACATGAGCCCACTTTCAAAGATATTTTCTTAAGTTTGATCCTAAGATACACATGTTTTCCTACTTGAAATACTTATGCTTTCTATTATGATATACATATCTCTTCTATTAGTCTTGTGCCATTTCATATTCTACTTGATCTTTTCCATTTCTTGTTCCATTATTGTAAGATATCTGGTCCAAGTGTAATTTGTTCCATTGGAATATCCCAACTAATTTCAATATTATGTCTTCTACTATATAGTGCTTTAAAGGGACTAATTTAAATGATCATGGTAGCCACTATAATAGGAAAATTATAGCATGCATTCTTAAAATGTCCTCCAAAACTCTATTCACCCTTTCTATCTATCCATATGTTTGAGAATGGCATGTTGTATTGAATTTCAATTGTGTCCCAAAACCTATAAACAAAAAATTCCACGTTTGAAGTAAATTTGGCATCTCGATAAAATATGATTTTCTAGGGCATGCCATGTGACTTGAAAATGTGTTTCATAAAAATATGTGTAATAAAGATGGCCTTATAGGTGGACTTCATAGGGATAAATTGAGTTTAATTGCTCAATTTATCCACCATCATAATGAATGCATCATGTTTCTTGGTGGTCCTTGGTAGAACAATGATGAAGTCCATAAATATGTCTTCCCGCTTCCATTTTTAAATTTGTATTTGGTTAAACAACCCTAATATATGCTTATGTTCAACTTTAACCTATTAACATTCCCAAAATTTAACAATGCATTTAGCAATTTGTTTCTTCATTATAGACCAATTATATAACTTTATAGTGGTTATTATCATCTTTTAATAACTTGGATGACTAGAATAAGGCCTCTTATCGAGTTAATGCATTATGAAATTCTTCAAATTTGTTGAATTTGGTATATTTAATATTCCCTTGTACATCAATATGTCATCTTATTTTAGTTGATACCCTTCTCCCATTGGCCCCTTGGATTATTGTTCCAAGAATATACTAACATACTTGAAGTGTTCATCACGTTGTACGGCATCCCCAATTCTTTATTTTATATCTAATTCAATATATTGATTGCTTCCATATGTATTGTCTACACGTTTCAACTAAGTGCACTTGATACTTAGTTTTCCCTTCCCTCAATGTGCTTGATCTCAAATTAAAACTCACTAATAAGAGCCATCCACCTAACTTTTCTGGCATCCAATCGAGCTGATAAAACATGTACCTCAACCCATTGTGATCTGTCATTAATATTAATTTTCTCTCAAGAAATTAGTGGCTTCATATTTTTAAAGCATGTACAATGGTTGAAAGATCTAAATCATGTGTTACATGTCGTTTTTCATGCTTATTTAATTTTTTGGATTCATAGATGATCACATGTCTCTCTTTCATGATAACTCCACCAAGTCCTTCATTGCAAGAATTTTTACAAATTAAGAGTCCTTATTTGGATGTGTAATCTTAGGATGGGGGCATTTGTGAAAAGGTGCTTCAATTGTTTAAAAATTCCTGTGAATTTTTATGTCCAAATAAGTTTTACTCTTTCTTCAACAATGAAGTAAGTGAATGCAAATCCTTGAATTAAACATCCAATACTATCCCACCAATCCCATGAGGGATCTTATTTATGGTACATTTTGAGGGACAAACGATTCCACAATTCCTTGATCTTCTTGGGATCTCCTACCACTCCTTTTTCCGAAATGACATGACGCAAATAATGCACTTGCGATTGAAACAAATCACATTTACAAAGCTTGGAATAAACTTGTTTCTCCCTTAGCTTTTTCAATACCATCTTGAGGTGTTCTTCATGATCATCCTTAGTCCTTATATACACTAAAATTTCATTAATGTAGATCAATACAAACTTATCCAATTACTTGCCGAGGGTACTATTCCTAAGGCACATAAAGATAGTTGGTGCATTTGTAAGTCCAAATGGCACCACCACAAACTCACAGTGCCCATAACTAGCCTTGAATGTGGTTGTATAAATATATTTATCCTTGATCCTAACTTCATGGTGTCTAAACCTAAAATTTATATTTTAGAATATTGTGGCTCCTCTTAGTTGATCAAAGGTATCACCAATTCTGGGAAATGGATACTTGTTCCCAATGGTCATCTTGTTCAGTTATCTATAGTCAATGCCTAATTTGAGGGTATCATCTTTTTTTATAAAAAATAATGTTGTTGCTTCCCATGGAGACACAGTGACTCTAGTATACCTCTTATTCAACAATTCCTTTGGATGTATCCTCAATTCCATCAACATAGTCATGATTGTTCTAGAAGGAATCCTAGACATAAGAACTGATCTTAATGTAAGTTCTATTTAAAAATCAATGTCTTCTTTAGGATGTACTCTCAGTATTTCCTTGATAAATACGTATTTGTACTCTTCTAACACCAGATGGTATTAAATTTTCAGCGTGTTGTCTTCAAATGAATTTGTCACATGTGTAGCATAAAACGGAAACTCCTTTTTACAATAATTATAGACAAAGGCTTTCACACTTCCTAAAGTATCCTTTGTTTTCCTTCATCATCTATGCACTCCAAGATTTTATTGTAGAAATCCAATTTAACCTATGTACTATCACCCAATCCATGCTAATCAATGTGTAATACATTCCTATAGGTAACACATTCAAGGTGCTTATGTATGCAACCCACTCATTTTGAATTGACATTTTGGTCCTTGTGACTAGTTGAACCAATCACGACTTTGTATGTTTATTCCTTTATAAAAAACATCTCAACAACTCGAAATGCAATATAACTAAGGTAAGAGAAAAGGTAAATTAGAATTGAAATAATATGGTTTTTAAGTATACTTTTCATCTCCACAACAAAGGTTTGGTGGCCTGCTTGCTGATTCTCCACAATTGCATAAATATGAGGTACACTCCTGGCCACATCATTAATAGTAATTTCCTCTTGGATTCTATATACCATTTATAGGTTTAACCCTGTACATTTAATTATTGCAAACAAATTCTTAATAAATTAGGAAAGATGCAATGACAAACAAACACAATAACATAGAGATATTACCCTAGAAACCCAACTGGGAAACTAGAAAGATTTTTTTAGTATATATATATATATATATATATATATATATATATATGGGATTAGGAAAGAATCTATTTAACTCGGATACTTCTTTTCTTATTTATAACTCTGATACTCCTATACTTAGACTTTACTAGAACTAGCTTACTTACCACCGAACGATAACCTATCACTGAACCTCTTACTGAGAACTAGAAGGTTGAACTCACTTTAACTAGCTAACAGGAGATCAGATAAGTTCTCAAGTGACATAATTAATAATCAATTATCAAACCCTCTCTGACCTTTCACTGAGATGAAATAGGCCTTTCATCACCTATTCTATATGTGAACCACCAGGCTCCTTACATAACGCTTCACCCACCTATGAATGGATTCAAACACCCATGAATTTAGGAATTAACTCCTACCCATAACGAGCTTCACCCACTCTCGTTTTATTTACAACCCACTTACTATGAAGGATCTTTAGAGACCAGAAAGGAATGAAATGGTATCATAACGACTAACTTGAGTTCTATTCCTTATCAAGTTATTCAGGATCTACCCGACTCATTAAGATTTATTTGACACACCATACATAGCATAGTCTTACCACTGCTACTAATTAACTCCTATTCCTCTATATTCAAGACTAGGAGATTGAAAGTATGCTTAGTATCTTATTATTATGCTTTATGTAGAGATACTCTTATATAATTTTTAGGGACTATGTATCTATCTTAGGAGAGATGCTTAGGATATATAAATTCTCCTTATTATGTTTCATTAATAAAGCTTTCTCTAATATGCTAGTATGGTACTACTTTCATATGCCTGGTAATTCAAGTCCCTTTCATTATGAAATGGTAAACTAGTGATACTCCATATATGCTTTTTAAGATTCCCAAGGCTCAGATTAAAGGTATGAGTAGATAGGAGTTAAAAATTGATAGTACTTAATTATCCTTAATTCAATTTATTGCCTTTAATTCATTGTATCCTTTATTATAGCTAAGTCCCTGATTTCATAGCCTAAATAGATAAAATATAGAGCTAAATAGTCTTACATGGGACAAGGTTATCGACGCATCAAAGTCTGACACCTTTTTGTATAATTCATGATGAGCCTGTTACTCGATATATGATAATATAAGCTTAATAATACGTGTAGCATATTGAATCGTAATTTGGAATAATAACATATGGCCTATTAGCGTACACGATGTCTCTAGATTAATAATTGACTATCATGTCTATGCTTATGTATCAGCTTGTATACTAACCTAGTAACTAGCATGGTATTAATCCTAGCAACATAGAACTTACATGATGGGTATATAGAGAACCAGTTTAACTAGTATTATACTAACCAGGTCCTATTACTCTATGTATGGCCTATGGATAGTACTTACTTAGAAAGATTGGTCAGTAATACTACCGTGTGGGCTAAGAATTAATGGGTTATAACTAGTACTAAGTCATTGAGGTTGTTTATCATTGACTAGTAACTCTATACCACGTAGTAATAGACTTAGCCTCGTGAACACAATAAACTGCTTACGACCTCACTCACCTGTCTATGTGTTGTACGAAAAGACAAAGACATCAACGACAAAGGTTGTGAAGGCAAAGGGAGATAGAAAGGCATCTGAGCTAATTCGATACCCTATTCCCTGGATACAGATTCTCTAGTTACAGAGTTAGAAGTAGTGGTTTCATTCGTTGATTAAGAAACAAAAAAAGCAAGGGTAGAAACAGCATAAGTAGCATCAGTTTACCTAGTTGAAAAGAAAGTAGTTTGAAAAGAGATTTGAGAGATGCCAATGTTGAAGTTTCACCTGTAGCAGTAGCAAAGGAAACTTTTGACCCTGTTTGTGAATGTGTGTTGGTAGGCGGTGGATGGGTCATCATGGACCTCAAGTAGGTGTATGCTATCTGGATTTGACAACTTGAACTTATTTCGTTTTCCTCGCTCCTTCATTCATGCACTCAACCTTCTTTCCGGGCGGGCCCCCGATCATGCTTTTACAATCCCTTTTTCACTTTTCGCTCTATTTCAAATCCTAATTGGGAACTGTGGGAAACAAAGGAAACCTTATCTCATGTGTTCTGAGTAGAGAGGGAAGGGTGAAGGGAAAGAAGGTTCAAAGAAATGGTAGAACGGGTTCCCAACTACGTGACCTTCGCTTTGCTTTCAGTGTCCATGCCCCTCCCCGCTATCAGTAGGTCCCTCGCTTCTATCTGCTTATAAGTCCCAGGCCCGCTCTTGCCTGCTCAACAAGACCTATCTATCTTCGTATATGTATTCACATATGTGTATATCTCTGGATGGGTTGGTTCAAGTAGGAGAACCCAAAGAATATCCTAATTGCTATGATCTTTCCCCCTGTGTGATAACTACATAGGGGAAGGGGCGTAGAAAAGGGGACATATATAACCCATAACCCTTTCTATAGTGAAGTGAGGGGAAGGCCAATTACCACTATCACTCGACCATATTACCAACTACACACGCTTACCAATAAATGAGATGGGATAGAAGCTTAGGCATCATCTACTTACATTCTTAGGTAGGTTTATATATATATATATATATATATATATATATATAGTACCCATAAACTACCAATCCATTTACCTTAGAATACAACTAGAGTTCCTTAATCAAAACTACAAAATCATGGGTTAAATTGCAACGCACCACAAAATTGCTAAAAGAGAAAACTATGTGTCGAAAACCACCAAAAAATGGATGAAAAAAATTGCCCAAGCCTTTTTTAGGGGTGTTGTCACCCCCTTGCGTGTGACACAATGTACATTATGTGAAGGTAGTCATGCAAATAATATAACACATTCCTAACATCGTCTCACTTGTTATTTTTTTCACACAGGGGGTCACATGAGTACATGATCAGCAACCCAAAGTAATATTTCCCAATGTTTCTATTCACCAAGAGAACTTCTCAATGCTCAAATATTATTTAATGAATTTGCAATACGCTTCAAAATGTCCACTTTCACCAACAACACCTCATTTTTTTAGTCATATCTCTAACAAAGTAATACTGAACATCAATATGATTTACCTTAGAATGATATGCTAAACATCAATATGTAATCTAACTAATAAATGAAGTGACTTTTTTCAAGACAATATTTTGGTTAATTTTGCCGAAAATCCAATAGATTTTTTTAAGAATTATAAATTTAAGTTATTAAATTTGCAAGATGTTTTTCAGGAGGTTGAATTCATTTATGCATTTAAAAGTACATTTTAAACAACAATGAATCACATTCTCATTAGAGATTGTAATAAATTCAATTAATTAACTTTAAATAATAATAATAATAATAATAACTTATTTTTCATGCCACAATCAAGTGAAACACTAAAATTGACGTATGAGACCCTATTTTTTATGGGACAAGGAACCCCTTTACTTAGGGGTTTTGTTGCTAAAGTCAGTGCAGATGTGCACATACTTTAATCCCCTCGAGTTTTGACCATGTAACCTCTTAAGAGTAAACACATGTTCTTTATGTATATATCAATATCAATGTAATTTACCTTAAACTACTTTTGCTTGTTTATGGATTTTCCTTTCATGAATGTAATGAAACAAGCTAATAGGCCAAGACTTCATACTGGTGGGGTTTTCCTTGATTAAAGGTGATGTGTTAACCAACATTTACTCAAAGTAGAAAATGATATAAGTTATTCCAAGTGGCATGGTTTCTTTAAATAATTTTTAATATAATGGAGTTAATGTTGAAAATTCCTTTAGTTGATGTAAAGGAGACAACCAAAATATGTTTGATTATTGACCATAGTATCTAAATTTTTAATTTAAAAAGAGATTATTTTACTGCATTTTCAATAAGGTGGATGCCAATTACTTATTGACCTAATTAACCCCGTGTATAGGGGTTTTTGAGCAATAATATAGGACCAATAAAAACGAGTATACATTGATAAAACTAGCATTTATCCAACTTATCTCATCAAGCTAATAAATGGTAGATAATTAAATAGTCTTTTTTTATTTAAAAAAAATTCAAAATCTAGTTAAAACAATTAAAATTTATTGGAGTGGTAAATTTTAGTAATTGAAATTAAACTATATATATATATATATATATATATATATATATATATATAATGGTGATGATGATTAACGTTCACTAAGACTTATGTGGTTTACTAGACCTTAAGAACTTAAGAGATTAATTTGAATTCTTTAACATTTTAATTCTGTGCTCAAAGAGAAGTGAGATAAGCGCTCTCACATCACTATAGTTTTATTGAATTGAAGGGTCAAGAAGGTTGGTAGTGTGACAAATATTTTGAAAATTAGATCCAATGTGAGTATAAGATGGACAATCTAAGAGAAGTGTTTTTCATCTTTCATCCCACGGTGTTTTGGGAATTGACCAATGCCCAGTTTCACAATGAAACCCATGACAATTTGTTCTAATGTTGGCAATATTCAGTTTCTTTTTAACACTAGTCAAGACAAAAGGATAATTTTGGTTTTGGAGATTGGGGTTAATCATTTTTTTTCTATGTGATTCACGGTCCACGAAGATCGGTGACCGCTATGTCAAAGGTCAAGAAGATTGGAAGTGTGACAAATATTTTGAAAATTATTGTCTAATAGAATGTGCTTTTCATCTTTCATCGCATGGTGTGTTGGGAATTGACCAATGCCTAGTTTCACTATGAAGCTCATGAAAATTAGTTCTAATGTTTACAATATTCAATTTCTTCATAACACTAGTCAAGACAAAAAAATAATTTTGGTTTTGGAGATTCGAGTTAATCATTTCTTCTTTCCTATGTGGTTCATGGTCTCGAGAGATCACTGACCGCTGGTCTCGAGAGATCACTGACCGCTATGTCTAATAAATAATTGTACCAAACAAATCTACTGGAAAGAATCACTTATTGTTAACTCGACCATGGAGTCTAACTCCAATATTGTCCAGAAAATTAAATTCATAATCTTTGAATTGCAAAGGTACTTTAAAAAAGAAAACTAGACCGACTAAGCTAACCCTCAAAAATTAATTACCTTATTATAATATTATACTTTCATTTCCCCTTTAACTATTTATTTCCCTTCAATATATTTAATTAATAGAAAAATACAACTTTAGATTTCCCAAAATCCATTAAAAAAACTTGTCCATATTCAAATAATAAAAGTATACACTGAAGAGAAAACCACAATGTGCAAGCTTTCCTAAAAATTGTTGTTATGTATATTCGAGTGTTTTTTTGGAACCAAAAAAACATTAATATTCATATTATTAAAACCAATACATAGTCAAATGATCTATCATCAAACCTAATTAACATAGTATAGATAAACTTCCACATTTTAAATATCCTTAAAAATTAAACAAATTACCAATTAATTACAATAATTATAAAAAATTAATGATTTAAAAAATATTTTTATTAAAAAATAATAATAAATAAATAAAATCAATTTATTATTTTTAAAAATAACTTTGTTAAAAATAATAAAAATTAATTATAAAATAATTATAACCTGATCTATAATTATAATTCTACTTTTCACCCAACTATAAAAGCTTCATTAATATTTTGGCCAAACCAATTTTGATGCATTTCAAATTTTAAAGAGTATTTACTGTACCTCAATTTTTAGGTAATGATTGTTATTCGGAATATATGAATTTTCAGCGAACTCACGTAAATATCAATTTAAAAAATAAATTATTTTAATATTTTTCATTAGTGTTTTTGTTCACTTAATTTAACATGTAGATATATGGTATTTATATATTTTGAAACATATTTATTTTAGGGGATTTCTAATTGTTATTAAAGTTTTCCTTTTACTTTCGTTTTGTAAGAAATATTTTAATACGAAAATTTTGTTAACTCTTTTGGTCATTGATGTACAAATAACAATAATGTATGTGTGTGGTCACGGAGCTCTCGTTCTCATCATAAGAGATCATTAAGTAATTTTTTATAATAAATTTTTATAAATATGATTTGAGTTCTAAATAGTTTGATAATAATAATTTTTCTATTTAATGATGATGATGATGATGATGATTAACGTTTATTAAGACCAAGTTTTTGTCTATCGAACCTAAAGAAACAAATTATTTAGTTTGTTTTAAAATTGTAGTCCTGTGCTCAAAGAGTTTGGAGAGAAGCGTCCTGAGCTCACTATAATTTTGACATGTTAAAAGGCTAGAAAGGTTGGTATTGCAACAAAAATTACGAAACTGAGATTTAATGAGAATGCACGCAGGGCACTCTATGAGAAAGTGATTTTCATCCTCAATGTTCATATTGTCACACAGATAATAGATCCTTTCCACCCATAATGTTTTAGAAACTAGTACTATGGTTTTATTAATAATTGATTTTTATATTTAATATTATATAATTATTATACCAATCATTAATTTATAAAAATTTCCTCTCTTTTATCAATAACGACATTTTCTTTTCTACTTATATTTGTACATTATTATTAATATGCATTATTAGATATCATTAATAATTACAAAGTTTTATTTTTAATAATTTTATTATTATTATTATTTTTTAATAAACACGCATTTTTTATATTAATTTAACTGAAAACAAGTCAATGACATTATATTTAATAATAGTTTTTTTTCATCAACATTCAAAAATTGTTCAGAGAGCATTTTATACAGCTTGAGTGGGCCTATATAGTTTGAGTGAGCCTAAAGGTTAAGAGCATGTGTTTCCTCCTAAGAGGTCACAGGTTTCCTCCTTCGTAGGCTTAGCAGTCAAATTGCTACACGGAGGTGGGTCCCTTGTCCCACCAACAAGGGGGTCTCATACACCAATTTGGTGTTTGGCTTGGCTGTGACCTTAAAATTGGATAATAATAATAAGGATATAATATATTTTTCTACCTTGCATTTTTCTTACTAATGTTCTAACTACCCTTATTTTATACATCTTCCAAAAGACTCCATTATATTTCGCAAACTTACAAAACAGGTATATCTAACCGCTATCTTCCTTGTTAGCTTGAGGGCTTCCATCTGGCCAATTATGTTTTGCTTCCAACTATTGTGGGAGCGTCAAATCCAAAGTCTAGTCCAAAGGATCTTCTAGTTAAGAAAGAGTCTACTCACCAAGAGGGGAGATTTCATGGATCCCAAACACTTCTTTAAGAAACCATAGAGACATTGTTTCCACTATTATCTCAATACTTTCCACTTTTATATTCAAATTATCCACCTTGGTTGTCAAATTGTCCACTGTCACCGAAGACATTTCACGTTCTCGCACATATCTTCCAATTGCCTTGTAATGAGAGCAAAGTGAGAGCGGGCTTCCAGAGCCACATGATCACCAAGCTTGACTATGAGGGCCAAAAGGTCTACCAATTTTGCCATCAATTTCTCCTTACCATGTTCTCTTCAACTGTCTATGCTTGGAGACGCCATTATGCACTGCACTCGAATTTTTACACAGACAAGTGCATATTTCATGGCCAACAAACTCCACTTATATTCCTTGGAGTTAGAAAAATAGAGAGAGTACATTATGACAGACACAAATCACTTGATATTTTTATTCATCACAACAATTACAAATATATAGGACATAGATCACAAACTTCGACGAATCTAGATCTTAATAAAGTGGATCTATGACTCGGAAATGACACAACTACAACTCAGCCATGGAGAACATCAACTTCTAGATTGACACCTCGAGACTCACAGTGAAAATTTGTAGATCACATCATACACATGGAAGCATTACTTCCAACACTTGGTGTTGGGTGTGGAGCTTGATTATCTTGTTTATTTTGTATCACAGCATTGGACCCCTGTACCTTAATGGGGGCGGAAACGCTGCTTGGGGGATCTAGGGGGGGCGGCTGTGAGTTTATGGAACCCCCTCCCTGGCAGGGGATTTCGGGGGCAGTGCCCCCGAAGCTAAAAACATGTGTAAAATTGCCTTGTAAAAGTATAGTAATTTCTAGTCAATCTGGCCCGTTCATTAGGCGGATGATCTGACGATAGAAGTTATGTTTAGTTTAGGGTTTTTTGCCCTAGAAGGCAACCCCTCACTTGTATGAGGGTATTGTATTGTGGCTGTGCATTGTATGTGTATTCTTAGAGCGAGAAACAGATAGGGAGACTGTGCGAAAGAACAGAGGATATTACAGCAGATCTGTTGTAGGTTGTGTCTCTTCATTTTTCTGGATAATAGAAAGGAAGGACTGGTTGTTCGAGGTGGATGTAGCCCAAATTGGGTGAACCACGTATATATGTGTCTCTTTGGTTTTATGTGTTTTGTGTGCTTGTGTTTTCTGCATATTTTATGTGTCGCATTTCTCTATAATATATAATTTTCTAACAACTGGTATCAGAGCCGAAGGTCTATTTGGCTGATAAACTCGCAGGAAAGAAGGGTTCCTGGTTCGAGTGGGAGCAATGGCGGAAGATGGTAAGTTTAGGGTCGAGAAATTTAACGGCCAAAACTTCCCGCTTTGGAGGATGCAGATGGGAGATTATCTGTATCAGAAAGATTTGTACCTACCATTGAGCGGAAAAACAAAGAAGCTGACGGCTATGATAGATGCAGAATGGGATAGTCTCGATAGAAAGGCACTCAGAACAGTACGATTGTGCCTCGCGGAGTCGGTAGCCTTCAATATTTCGAAGGAAACAACAATAGAGGGTTTGATTAAGGCGTTGGCGAAATTATATGAAAAACCCTCAACCTCAAACAAGGTATTTCTTATGAAACATTTATTTAATATGAAGATGTCGAAAGGTGGATATGTTGCATACCATTTAAATGATTTTAATACAGTTACCAATCAGTTAAGTTCTGTAGGGGTAAAATTTGATGATGAAGTTAGAGCTCTGTTATTTTTTTGCTCATTGCCAGAAAGTTGGAATGGTTTAGTTATGGCCATTAGTAACTCTGTCTCTGGATCTAGTACTTTAAAGTTTGATGATGTTGTCAGTGCTATCCTTAGCAAGGAAATGCGACGGAAAAGCTTCGATGAGACATCAGGTAATGCTTTGAGTGTAGAGTCTAGGGGAAGAAAAATAGAAAGAGGAAAGAGCTCAAGATATCGCAGAAAATCAAGAAAAGGCAGATTCAAGTCTAGATCAGGGATAGTGTGTTGGAAATGTGGAAAGAAACGACACCTGAAGAAAGACTGCAGATCTCGGAAGGGAAAAGAAGGAGACACACAGCAAGAAAACAATCATGAAGCAAATGTGACAGGTGATGTGTTGCAAGATACTTTGATTCTTTCTTTCGAAAATGTTACTAATTCCTGGGTGGTAGATTCAGGGGCCTCATTCCATTCCACACCTGATAAGAAATATTTTCATGACTATGTTCAAGGAGATTTTGGACAAGTCAGTTTGGGTGATGATAAACCCTGTAAAATTGTTGGAATGGGTAAGGTTCTTGTAAAACAGCAGAATGGAAACCAACGGCTATTAAAGGAGGTACGGCATGTTCCAGATCTGAAGAAAAATATGATTTCAACAGGGTAGTTAGGCGATGAAGGTTGTGTGACAACTTTCACAAATAAAACTTGGAAGGTCACCAAAGGAGCCTTGGTAATAGCAAAAGGCGAAAAGGTTGGTACATTGTATTTATGCAATGGTATTTCTAACTCTATTAATGTTTTAAATTCCAAAGGAGCAGATGTAGCATTATGGCATCATAGGCTCGGACACATGAGTGAGAAGGGGACGAAGATTCTTCACTCAAGAAATTTGTTGTCGGGTTTGAAGAATGTTGATTTCGATTTTTGTGAGAATTGTATTTATGGAAAACAAAAGAGAGTCAGATTTCTTAGAGTTGGAAAAGAAAAGAAGAGCAAAAAATTAGAGCTTGTGCATACAGATGTAGGGGGACCTGCTCAGGTATCACCTCTTGGTGGCTCTCTTTATTAGGTTACTTTTATTGATGATACAACTAGAAAGACTTGGATTTATTGTATTCAGAATAAATCTGATGTATTTGATACTTTCAAGAAATGGAAAGATTTGGTTGAGATTGAGACATGAAAGAAGTTGAAGTGTCTTAGTGGAAAGATTTGGTTGAGATTGAGACATGAAAGAAGTTGAAGTGTCTCAGATCAAACAATGGAGGTGAATATTGCAGCAAAGAGTTTGATAGGTACTGTTCAGAGCATGGAATTCGTAGAGAGAAGACAGTTCCAAGAACACCGCAAGAAAATGGTGTGTCAGAAAGGATGAAAAGAACAATCATGGAGCGTGCAAGGTGCATGAGATTGCATGCAGGATTGCCTTTACAATTTTAGGGAGATGTTGTAGATATTGTTGTTTATATAATAAATAGAGGGCCTTCAAGTTCCTTGGATGGTGGTATTCCAGAGGAAGCATGGACAGGTAAAAAGGTAAACTACTCATTTTTAAAGCCTTTTGGTTGTGAGGCCTTTGTCCATATTAATAAAGAAAATAGAACAAAACTTGAGGCAAAATCAAAGAAATGTACCTTTATTGGATATGGTGTTAATGATTTTGGTTATCGCTGATATGATTATGAAAATCACAAAATCATTAGGAGCAGAGATGTAATATTCAATGAAAAGGTCTTGTATAAGAATTAGTTGCAGGAAAAGAAACAGGAAAAAGAATACAAGGAATACACAGTTCTTGATGAAATCACTGAAAAAGTTGAGGTGCCTGAAAATAATAATAATGAAAAGCCACAACAACAACAACCACCACAACAGCAACAGGCACTTCAAACACCTGAAAGTGGTGTTAAAATATCTACCAGGATAAGTAGACCCCTTGAATGATATTCTCCTTCATTATATTATTTATTGTTGACTGATTCTCGTGAACCTGAATGTTATGAAGAAACAATGCAGGTTGAAACCATGAAGAAATGGGAGCTAGCCATGAAAGAAGAGATGGACTCTTAAATACATAACCAGACTTGGGACTTAGTCAGGTTGCCTGCAGGTAAAACTACATTGCAGAATAAATGGGTTTACAGGCTTAAGGAAGAAGATGGAGGAACACAAAGGTACAAAGCTAGACTTGTGGTGAAGGGGTTTGCACAAAAGAAAGGTATTTATTTTGATGAAATATTTTCTCATGTTGTGAAGATGACTTCAATCAGAACTATTTTAAGTCTTGTAGCAGCGGAATATTTACATCTTGAACAGTTAGATGTAAAGACAACATTTCTCCATGGAGATTTGGAGGAAGAGATCTATATGGAGCAACCAGAAGGATATGAGGTCAAAGGGAAAGAAAAATTAGTGTGCAGGTAAAGAAGAGTTTGTATGGCTTAAAACAGACTCCAAGGCAGTGGTATCTAAAATTTGACAGGCTTATGTTTGAACAAGGTTATACTAGATGTCACTTTGATCATTGTGTTTATATGAAAAAGCAAGATGATGGCAGTTATATTATATTGTTATTGTATGTAGATGACATGCTTGTTGAAGGGTTTAACATGCAGGAAATAAATGTGCTCAAAAGAAAATTGGCAAATTCCTTTGCAATGAAGGATTTGGGAGCTGCAAAACAAATCCTTGGTATGAGAATAACTAGAGACAGGAAAAATCGCAAACTAACACTGTCTCAGAATGAGTACATACAAAAGGTGTTGAAAAGATTTAATATGCAGAATGCAAAACCAATTAGGACACCTTTTGCTAGCCATTTTAAACTTAGTAAGGAGATGTGCACCAAGACCCAAGAAGAAATGGACTAACAATGTATGCATCAGCAGTTGGAAGCTTAATGTATGCAATGGTCTGCACAAGGCCTGATATTGCACATGCAGTGGGAGTTGTAAGCAGGTACATGAACAATCCAGGAAAAGAACATTGGATGGTAGTGAAATGGATTCTCAGATATTTGAGAGGTACCACAAATCAAACATTATGCTTTGGTGGTTCAAACATTGCTCTACAGAGATATGTTGATGCAGATATGGCAGGTGACAGAGATAACAGGAGGAGCACTACAGGATATGTATTTAATATAGGTGGAACAGCTATCAGTTTGGTTTCAAAAATCCAAAGTGTTGTTGCACTTTCAACAACAGAAGAAGAGTATGTTGCTACTATAGAGGCTAGTAAAGAAATGATTTGGTTCCAAAGGTTTATGGATGAATTGGGTAAGAAGAATGATATGGGCACGTTATACAGTGATAGCAAAAGTGCCATTCATCTTGCAAAGAACTCAACATTTCATTCTAGGAATAAACACATACAGTTCAAGTACCATTTCATACGGTCAGTATTGGAAGATGGACAGTTGAAGCTAGAAAAGATACACACTAGCCAGAATCCTGTAGATATGCTAACAAAAGTTGTAACCAGGGAGAAACTGAGATTATGCTCAGTTTCAGTCAGTCTTCAAGTATGACGGTGAATATGAGAAACAACTAGGTCCAAAGAGGAGTCATTGTCCAGCAAATGAAACAGCGGTGTAGTTGTTACAATCAGTCTCCAAGTGGGAGATTGTTGGGTGTGGAGCCTGATTATCTTGTTTATTTTGTATCACAGCATTGGACCCCTGTACCTTAATGGGGGCGGCAACGCCGCCCGAAATTAAACGTTGCCTGGGGGGTCTAGGGGGGGTTGGGGGGGGCTGCGAGTTTATGGAGGCCCCCCCCTGGCGAGGGGTTTCGAGGGCAACACCCCCGAAGCTAAAAACAAATGTAAATTTGCCTTGTAAAAGTATAGTAATTTCTAGTCAAACTAGGCCGTTGATTAGGCGGACGATCTGACGGTAGAAGTTATGTTTAGTTTAGGGTTTTTTTCCCTAGAAGGAAACCTCTCACTTGTATGAGAGTATTGTATTGCGGCTATGCATTGTATGTGTATTCTCATAGCGAGAAACAGATAGGGAGACTGTGAGAGAGAACAGAGGATATTACAGTGGATCTGATGTAGATTGTGTCTCTTCATTTTGCTAGATAATAGAAAGGAAGGACTGGTTGTTCGGGGTGGACGTAGCCCAAACTGGGTGAACCACGTATATCTGTGTCTCTCTAGTTTTATGTGTTTTGTGTGCTTGTGTTTTCCACATATTTTATGTGTCGCATTGCTCTGTAATATATAATTTTCTAACACTTGGCTTGATCTCTTCCCTCACCAACTTTAATTTCATCACATTGAATGCTATTGTCCCTTCCCCGTACACTCCTAGCATAAATTTCCATCACTGAATTCTTCGCCTAATGTCGAAGCTCATACAATTTTAACTCCTCCCGAGCTAGTAAAATACTAGTGTGCATTCCCTTGATACAAATAATTAATTTTTAATTATTATATCTCTTTAATTTGATTTTTTATAAGGAACATATAGTTGCCTTATATTATAAACAAAATCTGGATTCAAGACTAAAGCTGTTGGACCCTTGCTAAATGTAATATGAGGGTATCTTTATATTAAATTCACGTAGGAATGCCAACCAATTCCTTTCTCAAGTTTTCCAACCGAGGGCAGTGAATTCCATATACTTTGAGATCATAATGTTGGCTTTTTAGATCTCTCCCATTAATTCAATCAAATGACACCCTATACAGAGTCGAATTTCGGTGAGCCCTAGATTGGAATCCTACGTCTTCTGCGCAAAAAACAAGTGCCTCAGGAGCAGTCAATTTGTTGCCACTTTCCTATCCAGATGTTGCCAAACATTAATCAAATGTAAATGCTTTCAAGCTTGGGGCACGAAACCATCACCCTACTATGATGAGAGGTTAGGTTGGTCCACCATTTCTCCAAATTGACATTCGAATAAACTTTGTTGATGGACTTATTTGCTGGCTTTTATTTCTAGCTGGCCATTCAAAGATCAATCGACTTATTCCATAGTCATAATCCCCATTATGTTCAATTTTAGTGGCAATATATTTGTTTCAAGGATTCATGACAATGGTAGATGCACTTTATTCTCTTGGCATTGCTCTCATGTTCCTTGTTTTAAGGATGTGCCTTTATTCTCTAGTGCATCAACCATCGTTTCAAATGTATATATACATGATAAAATTCAATTTCCTCAAAAAAATTTATTTGTAATGCTATCCTTGGCTGAATTGGAGTGAGGGGAGTGATAAGTTTTTCTTTTAAGTCACTTTACTTATTTATCACTATCATTAAGTCACCAAAGACTATTAGTCTGCATATTCTATTTGCTTTAGTTATTTCAAGTCTTTGACATAGTGTAAATAATTCTGCTTGATTGTTTGGTTGTGATGCCTAATCCTTAAGTATATTGTGACTATCTTTGGTCGCCGAGACATAAAATAATTCCTTCGGCTCCTGCTAATCTGACTCTTTATTTTGATTTTAACCTCCATACTATGTTATAATTATTATTAATAAATATAAATACTATTATCATTATGTATATTTAAGAGCTAATCTTTATACACCTTTTATACCACTCAGGTTTTGACTTTGTTTGACTTAACCTTTTAGAGCACAGGGTCCCTCCCCTATTTATTCTTTAGGCTTGATCTGATTTTCAACATCATTTTGTAGTGAAGATGAACCACATTGGATGGTTCAAAACATTGAGAGAATTCTCAATGTGATGGATGTGGAAGAAGAATTTCAAAACAAGAAAAAGAAAAAGAAATTTGAATTAATTAAAATCTTGAAAATTTGTAAATAACATGAAAGCATGTTTCTCTATATCTTTTATGTTGGAATGTGCAACCAACATCAATGAATATGCATGAACTGCATTTCATTAAATATAATGCACATATAAATACAATATCTTGACCATTTGATTTAACTTCCAAGGTTTTTTGGACTTTCAATAACTGTCTACATTACACACCAGAAACCTAACGGATTAGGTGTCCAACATTCCACCTTAATCCAAAGGGGTGCGTTGACCACACTTTGTCAACGACCCCATAGCAGTGCACGCCCATTTTTTCAAATGGGATTCATCATGTTCGACGTGGTCACGCCATTCAGATTCCATCATCAATCGACAATTTTATGAATGATGTAAACCGATTCTGCGTGTTTATGATGTAAATGATCTAAGTAAGACCGTCATGTATGTAACAACCTAGGTAAACCTAATATGTTGGTGATGATTTCTGTCCTAGGAGGTTTTTTGTCTCACTGATTTACTTGTGCTTTTAGACACAAGTTATCGGCAGTGTTTTTCCCTCCAGCCTCACCCCAAAGCTAGGGTGGATTTTGTCATCAGCATGCTAAGTGAGTCCTAGTGTTTTCTATCGAATCCTTGTAAAAGCAGTTTGGGAATAATCCTAGCTAGTTGGCTAGATTATTTTATTACAAGCTACTTGGTCTACTAGATCATGTTTTGAGTCGCAGGATTGGGTATCTATTTGAGGGTCTATACAAATGGGTATTCCCCCTTCATGTGTCTAAATGTATTTATCTTATGTAAATAGGGTTGGAAAAAATAATTAAAATCCCCTCTCAATCAATTAATTAAATTTTCTGGCCAAATTAATTAAAAAGTCTTAAGCCAGAAATTTAATTAATTTTAGGTCCTAGGTGAGTATAAAATCCTTCAAAGGCAAAATTCGTTGGTCCTTAAAAAATGAATTTTAAAGGCCCCAGGCCAAGGGAATATTGAGAATTTTAAGAAATTTTGGACCCTTGGGCCTAGGTGGTTAAGTCAAAGTCAAAGTCAAAATTTTGAGTTAATTAAAATGAAATTAAATGATAAATTCATTTTTCCTCAAAATTATAATTTCGACGGCCCAAATTAAAAGATGATCAAATATTTTCAACAGTAGAGATTATTTTGACATGGATCAACCGAACTAGCCATTGGAGATTTTGTCCTATAAATTAAAGGTCTTTGTCAGTCTTGAGTCATCCGATCTTTGGATCATGCACTTGTCTTGGAAGCTCTTGTGATTTCTTTTGATGAATAAAGCATAAAGACTTTGGGGTTACAAACTTTGGTGTTCCTTTTCTAGATCTATATGGTGATTTATCTCTAAACTCTGCTACTTTATTTTTTCATTTTTATGGTTGATGGCCTTCATGGATTAATTTACATACAGGTATTTTGTGCAGTTTTATGGGTTCATAAAATGACATTTTTGATTTGACAGAAAGACTAGTTATCTATTTTTCTGAAGGATCTCATGTTTATTTTCTTAAATCTCTATCAATCTAAAGTTCAGATCTAAGTGTGCAGGGAATCATTTAGTTTAAGATTTGAGCGTCTGGGGAAGTCTTCAGTTGGACTAGCCGACTCTCAGATTTCATAAATCTGAAAAAGCCCATTGTTTCTAATTTCTCAAAGCTATATTATGAAATTGTGTTTTTCTGGATCTTTTAGGGCTTGTGCCTCTCTTTAAAATTTCTAAATTTCTAAAAAAATGTGCTGAGATGGGTTAAATCTAGCCATGAGGGCCTCAGATCTGTAAATTAGCTTGTAAATCTGTATATTTTCTCTAAGCTGTAAGGGTTTCATAATTTTTTGTGCATATAGTTTTGGGATTTGTTCTTGTTTTGCAGGTTGCAGGGTTTTCTCGGAATTTTTTTTAAAGATCTGGCCTCAGAATCTCTACTGTTGGAAGATCTGCATAATATTCGATTTAAAGAGCATCAAAAATCTGAGTTTTGACGGGAAGAAATTTAAGTTTGTGGGCAAATTTTGAATGTATTGGGTTTTCCTCTTCTGCCCTCAACCTCCTTTACTCTGTTGTCCAATCTGCATAAACGTTGTCCATTCATCCTCAAACCTACCCTCGATTTCCTTCCGTCGTCCCTCTCTCCTTACTATCGACCCTTTCCTGCATACAAATTCCCTTCTTCGCTGGCCATCGACTCCATCGTTCCTTTCCCTTTGCCTCGACCTTTCTTTCCTTATTGTACTCCATTACAGTCTTCGACCCTCCTCACGCTACAACAGTTTATTCCTTATCTTCTTCAAACCCATTTGCCCACCGTCCAAACCTCCATCCTTCACGTCGTCGTGCCCCCGTCCAGCTCACCTGCACATAAACAGAAACAAACGCACTTATTAAAAAGATTAAACTTGTATATGCATTAAAGCCTTTGGCTCAAATTCTTTTTTTTTTGAGGTTTAGATTTATTTCGTTGTTGGATTTTAATAAAGTTGGGGTCGCGTTTAGTTTAGGAGCTAGGTTTTAAATAAATTTCGATTTTTAATTGTTTTAGTTTTAATTTAGTTTAGGTGTATTTTCTTTTAAAATTAGATTTTTGTATAGTAAGGTTTAGTTAGGTTCTAGTTTTAACTTTAAAATTTGATTTTTCTTATTTAAATTTTAGTTTTAGATTTAATTTAGTTTAAGTTTAATTTAGCTTTAGTTTTGATTTGTTTAGTTTTAGCTTGTAGTTTTAGATTTAGGATTTTAAATTTTTAAATTTTTGTTTTACGATTAGAAAATACAAAAAATATAAAAAAATTCTAAAAAATCTTATAGTCAAATAAGCTTTTAAAATCTTATTCTAAGTTTGACTATAGGAGCATTTCTAATTTCTGGATTGGGTTATTTGAAACATCATCAATTCAGGAACATTGCAAGCATCTAGCATTTTAATTTAATGGTCATCTCATGAATTATTGCTGGGGGCTTAAGTATTTTAATGAATGGTTGTGGTGCTTTCTATTGAATATCATTGTGGTCATTTGTGTTTTCATAGCAGTAGTTGTACATCAATTACTTGGCTTTAATTGCATAACGGGATCTTTTAACTCCATAAGGAACTGGTTTTAATATAATTGATCTGTGAAATCCCGTTAATCTTATCAAGTACTTGGTCATTTCACTATGTCTCCTGAGTTGGTTGATTCTCAACCAATTCTATTTCTTCGTTTCTATTAGGGTCTACCTCCCTTAGCTTGCAAGGAGACAGCTTATATAGAGAGATTGGGGATCAGGGTGACAGCCCCCGATCTGAGTCGTTGTCGCGGTGCCTAGACAATCTGTGCGACAACAGGGT